>JAZDUA010000015.1:7912500-8452915 GCA_038098605.1 Gryllus longicercus
TTTGTATGTAATTAAATTACATATTGGTTAGTTCATTAGTTACGGCCAACATTTTGTAATGTTTACGAATTAGTCTTTTACAATTAATTTGGAACCTACTACCCATATTTGTTCGTATTTCGAGGCATTGCACATATGTTCACAAAATGAAGGACAACGCATACCTTTGCATATTTTTCACTTGTAGTGTTCCAAATTATATAGGGAAACTTATTTTTAATTTTACTTTAATTTCCAGTTAGGATTTTGGTTTAGAAGTAGATCTATATATAACTTCATAATATTTTGCAAGGTCCAAGAAGAACTCTATTTCTACTTAAAAATCTCAAGTGCTGCAATTTACTTTCTCTAACACAATAATAAGTGTATTTTAATTCACAATTAAATCTTGTTCAACGAATATGAGTATTTAAATTGATTTTCTTACTGTTCTACTTATAGTACTTAAATATTTGATTAATATATTATTATTGTTATTTTACTCTTTTATTTAATATTTAGTCCATGTTTTTACTCCCTATTTTGAACATTTTAGTTAATATGTATTTACTTACTCAGGGATATGTTATTCCATGTACATTCTAACGCTTATTATTATTATTCATAGGATCAAAGCTCGAGACTGCAAAAAGGACTACTTAGTGGATGTGTATTGAGTAAAAACAGCGGCGCAGCCAGGAATGTTTTTAGGGGGCGACCAAAGTTTTCGTGTCAAGCCCATTTTTTGCTTTCTTGTAAAGAACGTTTGCAAAGAAAATGTATTTTTATTTGTTTGAATGTAATTATTTATAACACACTTAATTAATAAATTGGATGACTTTCGAGGAGGTTGTGAAGCTCCTTAAGCTCCCTTTAGGTATTATTATCTCGAGGTTAACGTTTGCTGATGCAATTAAGACACAATATATTTAGATCAATGAAGTGAGTATGTAAATATGATAAAATGTGTGGTTATAATGCACATCCTAGCTTCAGCTTCGAGGAATTTTCTCAGTGGATAAAAACTTTTCCTTGATACAAACAACCTTCCTTCCTTGATACAAACAACATAATTTCTTTTTACTCTGCAATTTTGTATTTAAGTTGATAAAGTGTTCACTCCAAACCCTCTGATTACTTAGCAAATTTGGTTAAAGAAATGAAAACTGTTCAGTTATAATGCGCGTCTGAATTGTGTTACTGTCGGGGAAGCTAGGAAAAAAAACAGTTTGAAAGGAAAGCTATTACGAGATCTTCATTTATTTTGCTTCAAGTAACATTTAGAAATTTGTTAATGCTAGTAGTTACCCAGTGGTTGAATTTTGACAAATTAATAATTTTGTTTAAAAAAAGGCTAACGGCAATAAGGTTTTCTCAATGAGTATACCTAATATATATATATATATAGTGATGTTGGTAACTTACTGTTTGATTAAATTGAAAAATATTTTTAAAAATTCAAATTAAAAATAAGACATATATTTACAATATTAAATAATACTCAGAAAAATAAACAATAATATGGAGAAGAACTTTACACAAACAACTAAAGGAAAAGTTTAGTCTGTTCGTATTTTCAATATACTACTTCCTGCTCACGTGCACCAGTTGTCAAACATCATTCATATTATATATATATATATATATATATATATATATATATATATATGTGTGTGTGTATATATGTATATATAATGTTCTAATACGTTACCCGCGAGCGTGTAATGATGGATATGTTTTTAATATGTATTGATAGTCTTAATTCCCTGTTATACCTAAGAAAATTGAAACCTACCTTTGAAAACAGGGAGGGGTCACTGGGCTCCGCGCCCCTCCCGCATGGCTGAGAAATACAACGGAATCTGATCCTGACCTTAACCCCCAACAGAGCGAAGCCCTTCAGAAGTCAAATGTACTGTCTGCAGTATCCTTTGTTTATATGTAGTGTAGCGTAGAGAGTGAGAGTGAGAAAATAACATCACAATAAACTTTTGTAAATACTTTCGTTCATGTGTAAAAATTTTATTAGAATTATTAATACTATAATTAATAATATGCGTTTCATTTACGTAAATGCAAATATGAAGATAAGTATCATTTCTCTTAAACTTAGGATAGTGTCACCGCGTGTTGCAGGTTGCATCGGCCCTCTCTGTCTGTCTGTCTGTCTGTCTGTCTCTCTCTCTCTCTCTCTCTCTCTCTCTCTCTCTCTCTCGAAATAGGCAAAATGTTATAGAGCCTTAAAAGGTGATATTTGAGCCCCGATTCCCGTTTACCCAGTATCACCAGGGGACACGAGTTTTGTTTCATACGCCGTAATCTTTAAAATAAGAAATTTTGAGACGTTTTATTCCAAGCTTGGCGTTTAAGACAAAGGTACTTCATTTCATATTTCCATTTGTGTATGTGAAAATGAGTTGATTCATTCTAGTATTATTCATCCTAATAATAATGTAAAATCCAGGTAATATTAAACTTTGTCATATTCCACACTCCTCGCGCGCAATAGGCTTAAAAACGGGTCAAAATTTTTCTCATTTTTCCTTCCATTATTGACCTTCCATTATTTATGAGTATATTAAGGGATGGCGAAGATTGATTTCAAAATGTTTCTTTTGTAATGAACTGTGAATTGTATTTCACTGATTAATGCCAAAGGTAATGTCGTCCATTCTCTACCTAATACCATATAATGAATAGAATTCTAGTCCTAACGGCAATAGCAATAAATATTATAATGTTATGAAGGAAGATGCCTCAGGACGAGCTCCCAATAGTAAATTTCTTTGAAAACCAGGAACATTTTCTTCCACTTCAAAATTTAGAGTAATATCTTGAAAGAAATAAGAACCGTTTCACTTAATACCCATTGAAATGAAAAACAGTGGTACAGTATATCGGAGAATTTCAATGGCATGCTGACAGACTATGAGCTAAAATTATATTTTCGTGTAGACAGTGACGGCTCATAGATGTCATCTCCGAAGTTCGCCCAATTCCTCGAAAATAATGGCAATATGGCAACGGTTGTTCATTATCATCAGTCTATTACCTTCCTTACTGGGAGTAATATAGATGTAAAAATCCTGGAAGATTAAGTAAAATGAACGCTGACTAGGTAAGTGAACTAATCGCCAAGAAACGTAATGAATTAAACATTTTCAGAATAGATTTAACATCTTCTTAATAAATTATTTCTAGATTATTTCAACTAGATAGCAATTAAGGCAAGTGGCTATTGAACCTCTATAGTTTGGTGAATTCAATGTTAAATTAAACAATTACTATATTACTCTAACATCGTGTCCATTCTGACGACGGTACTGGTCTCTGTCAGTATAAGATATTAATAATTTCGTTGATTATTGTAAATTCTAACACGAATACTCATTCATTGCAATGGTTGAAATATCAAATATCGCTAGCGCAATTCACACATTTATACTAGTCTAATTGTTTGATGAAAACATGGGGCATATAAAATGTATATTATTCATTAATCGTATTTTCGAAAAAACAAATGGTTCACCGATAATCTAAAAACCTTACGTTTTTCTTTCGGGGCACGATTCTCATGATCAACAAAAAAAATATTCCAAGGCCATTGTAACGCAAAATGAGGGGGTGAGGAAGAAAACGAAGAAGACGAGGGAAGATGAGAATACGTTGACGTGGGGGTTGGGACAGCAGAGGGGAAGCAAGGGGAAGGAGTACCAGGACGATAAGTACGTCGTACAAGGAAGTGATTCCTGTTCAGAGGCGAGATTTCCGAGCCCGAGCGTCCATCGGTGCCCTCTCGTATCCCTCGCGCGTCCTCACCTGCGCCGAGCGAGGACGTGGCGCGCGTTGCCTTCCGCGTGGGGCGGCGCGCGCGCGGCGCTGCAGGTGGAGCGGCAGGGGGTCGCTGACCGGCGCTTGCTTGACGTCACGTGCGTCTGCTCCTCCCGAATCCAGGAGCCTCGAGGCGGGCCGCCGCCGCCCGCTGCCCCCACCCCCGCGGCCGCGGCAACGCTTTTAGCCCCGAAGCCGGATCTCCCGCGCGGCAATGCCACTCTTAAAATAGCCAAATTACTCAAAATTGGAGCAGACGGCTGCGCGGCCCGCCGCGGGATTGTTCTGGAAAGGCGGGGGAGGGGGAGGGGGGACGTGGAGGGGGGCGTGGGTGCAGCATCGGCTTGTCTCACGCCGCGGCCTTCCGGGTCTCCCGAGCGCGCGCGGCGCCGCGGAGCGCCGAGTCGAGTCGCGTCGCGGAGCGGTCGACGCTGAACAGTGGTCTCAACGTCACCCAAAGCATTGCAACGAAATTGAGTTTGATTTTAGGTGAAATATTCTTTATAAAAAAGAACAGAAGACACTAGTTAGATGGAAACTACATCTAGAACCTTCTTACCCCCTTAAATCCTGGATGCGCCGAACATGTCCGAGAAATATTGCACTATAATGAAAATCTGCATTTGGTTAAATTTCTTTTAAGGTTTATTTTCATCTCAGTAAATGTAAACTTCAGTAGTATCATTGTTTTCTATAGAAATGATGATAGCATTCGAAATTCAATTCCTTATACGAACCCCATTTGAGGTTGTTTGTAACTCTTTTTCACTTTGTTGCATTCTACTTACGTAGTATAGAGAAAGTATTGTAATGCTGTTGCAGAAAAGGCGATGAAAGGTCTGTCGGTCAATCTGTCTTTTCCTGTGTGTACAGCGCTAGAGTCTTTAACAGGGCTGTTCAACTGGCGGACCGCATGCGAATCGCGCTGCCATTTATTGTGACACGCGAAACGGTATTTGTCAAAAGTGAAAATCTTTGAGACCATATCGGACGAGAAAACTGGGCCTCGCCCACGCGCCCTGTCGGGGTCAACACTCCCTTAATGTAAAAATAGGATTCGTTAAGATCCAAGATTCTTTTTCATGTAAATTCAAAATCATCCCCTTGTGTTTCATTGCATCATGCGTGATATCACGCATGGTTCCATTCCCCTCTATTTCTATCCAGCCGGCCAAGGTGCCGAGATCAACAATACGGGGACGTCAGGCGTAGATCACCCGAATAAGGCAAATATGGACCGCAACCATATGAAATGTTTTAGTTGTGCCCTTAACGCCTTGCAAGACCAGAGGAGACGCCCTAGACTACAGCGTTCACACACTTTTCATCAAAATTGATATTCATCACACGATCTGGCCGAACTCGAGGCCCTGAGAAGTTGAAACGATTATTTTGATTTTTGCGGGTTCTTTGCATAAAGTCATAACAACATTACATTTTCAAAGTTTCCTCGATGGCTCCAAATATTTTAATTGTTTTTTCTTGGGATGAAGTATAAGACCCCTTAAAAATGGCGCAGGACGTTATTTACGGTGAACTCTCTGTATTGTCGAATATTGCAAAATAATAACATTGCCAAACTAGAATATTAATTATGGTAATTTTATTTACTCAATGAAATCTGTTCTTCAAAATTGGATCTTTACATAAAGTCCTGTACATTTCTTGAAAATGTGAGTAGTTTCGTATAATTTTTACAAATTTTCGAAATTGCAAATTCGAATTTATCGCGCTTGCTTTGCTGATGAGAGGCTTTCACCAGAGGTCGTTTCACGTTGAGACCACGAACACACGGCAGTGAAAATACATCTTTACAACAGTATTTCACTCACCATTCGTTTGCCAAAACTATCAGTAGTGTATTATTTATTAACTTTTAATTATTTTACTTTCTCGATTACTACTTACGCAGAATGAGGCTAACACTCTTCGGTTATGATCAGGAATTCTCTGCACACCTTATGCAACGAATTCAATGTCACAAATATATTTTCATTCAAAGGTTTGAATAAAAAATCTATTGCTTGAAACAGTTTAATTCACGTACCAAATGTTCTATGATTTCAAATAAGTTTTACAACAAATTATAATTGAGATGTGTTAATTTGGAGAGAAATTGAGGTGTAAATAGTGTTACATAACCATTAGTAAAGTCGCGAAAGCACCTCTAGCTTCTATTTAGAGACCAGAAGATAAAAAACATTAATGATCGTCATGAAAAACAAAAATAGAAATAATGAAACTAATTACGTATCTGATAGGTGAACTAAATGCCCACCATTTATTACTTAATATCTAATGATTTAAATTCTGGATAAGTGACTACTTATTTTCTTCTATGATGCCCGAAAGCAGTTTCGTTATCCTTATTTAACACTTTATAACGAAATTAAATATGACGAATCACATAATTGCGCAAAACATTCAATTAAAACCACAATACAATAACTTGTGTAAGAGATTCGCGTATACTAGTCCTTCCCTGACAAAACGCATGCAAGGATTTATTAAAACACACACAAGGGTAACTCTTGGGAAAGAACCACCATTCATGTGTTATATAATTTAGAAAATGTTCCTTGATCCCAAGGTCACTCGACATCCTACTTCGTCGCAAAATGTTACCTTTCGTCTCAAATCTCTCCAAATCACCTGTATGTTGTACATGACCCTCATTCGGGCATACAATTTTTCTTTATCACAGTTTCCACTGCCAACATCTTTGCCATCTACTTCCTGAGCTCCCTTTATTGTTTCTATCATGCCACCTGCTCAAATTGTCTCTGGCATCAATGTCATCTACCACTGACCTTGCGATCGTATGTTATTAATTAATTTATTTATACATTTATGCGACGAGTCCCTCCCCACAAAGATTTTTAATTCCTGGCCCACCATTCCGTTTGGACTTTCGTATCTGAATAAGTTTATAGAGAAAAATTCACGAAATTGTAAAGGAATTTTGAAGTGACTTGAGAAATCACTTATTCAGAAAGAAATATCAAGTAATTATAAATGTAAATTAATTTTTTGCGTTGACTTATAAATAATATTTCTTGTTCACACAAGTATTTCATATGGAACTGAAATTTAAGAAAAATATTAGCTGGATGGCAATAAGAGAACATTTTCCGGTTCTTTCACTGTAATACCTAGGAACACGTGCGTGACATGACTCAAACCAATGACGACGTGGAATGGAAAGCGGGCCTTCGTTTTTCATCCCCCTAATACCAGGAAAAGACGCACTTTGGTAGCAGGAACAGCGAGCACTCGCCCCGGGTCGCGTCTCGGGGAAGTCCCGCGACGGGGAGGCTCGGGCCCTCAGCCGCCGCGGCGTCGGCACGAGGGGGCGGGAGGGGGCGGGCAAGTGGGTCGCCGGGGTTTACGGCCGCCGAAGGCTGCGGCGTATCACGCGATCGCCATAAACGGGAGGGTATTTCCGCCGGTCCGCGCGTCCGCCGCCAGCGCCGCGCTTATGCAGCGGAGTCTCCGATTGAAGCCGCGAATCTCCATGAGCGGTCACGGAGCCCGCGCCCCCGTCACGGCGCCGTCGCGTCGCCGACACTCGGGGTCGCGGGCGTCGCGAGCGCCCGCCTCACACGAGCGTTGTGTTGACGCGCGTCACGCAACGTGCGTCGTAGATTAACGCTGTATCTTTAGTGGAGTAGCCGAAGCGCGTGGTGGGTGCCGATTCGCGTAAAGGTGGCTCCACATATTCCGAACTCGTCGAGCACCGAGCTTCTGCCCACTCAATCCCGAGCAGCTGATGGGTTCGGCGAAAGTTTGCTTCGATGACCGACATGCGGTGGGTAGGGCGAGCACCGAGTGTTCGTCACACGGCAACTAGCAAGAAACTCATTCACACTGCTTATGATCCGGCGATTGGTTACCTGCTACTCGCCGAAGAACGAATATGTGGAGCTGCAACAAAGTGTGTCGTGTGCTAAGATCCCAGGAGCTAGGACGCCCGAGTCAGGAATAGTTCTTGCCAAGGAATGGTTGATACTTACTTAACTGCAGTGGAGATAACTCTGTGACAGAATTTGTACAAAAGAAGTAAATGATAATTACAAACTAGTAGCGTTGCGACAGCACATACTTTTTCGCATTATTTGTAACAGTTACGCTCTGTTGTAATACTATTTGAACCTGAACAAGTGTTTCCAATCTACCAACTTATTTTTCATTCTAAGATTAGATCAGGTTTAGATTTTGAACGCCATTCACGTGACTTCAACATCAGCAGTCTCACAGGTGAACTCAATGTTCCTGTTACATAAAGAATAAAGTCAAACATTTGCTTTTGTAATTTTGAAAAATTCATAAATCCATTGATATTATTTGTAGATTTAGATTCAAAGAGCATATTTTATTCGGAAACAATCTCTATCTTGTAGTTCGGAAAAATCCGGCTTAAATTTTACGATACGCTCCCACTGTATTTCTATCTACGTTCTACATACGTAAAAGCTACATCCTCGTGATATTAAATAAGAAACAATTAAATAAGAACCACACACAGTGTTAGATAGAAGAACAGCTTAAGATCTACAGGTAAATATAATGTTTATCATCTCGCATGTTAAATGTACTTATACTCGCGTACTATATCATGTGTACCGAATGAATCAATAACACATACTGAATGGACATGCGGTCAAAATAGTGGTGGAAATATCATTCATTTGATTCACTGCACGCTTTTGACTCTCAAAATCGATTGGGAGACAAAACGCAGCGACTGAGGTTTAAAATATTTTCCATTTGGTTTAGCCATCTCAAAAGTAGCGGAATGTAAACACACTCAACTATTGAGTCAACCAAGACATTTGACAGTAAATGGAGAACCGTATACTGCTGTTTCTGAGCACGAAAACAGATGACACGCGGGAAAAACCACCAGAGTGCTTGTGCGTCATCATTCAGAGCGATTGTCTTTTTTATAACATGTCAATTTCACAAACATAGTACATACACAATAAAGACATATGTTTTAGAGGAAGAACATGATTACCTCAAGTATTTCTTCAGCCCTTATAGCATAGTTATAATTGAACAAATCATGCGAAGCAATGACTGCTTCCCCATTCAGTGGCTCAAAGCATTGTGCCAATATTTCTTATTTCAGTGAACTTCTGCTTGTTGTTACATACCAGCCTCGGTTATTGCTTCCCATCCAGACGTTCTGTGAGGACCTATTTGGCCTGACAACGATCTTATATAAAAACGACTACAAAACATATGCTGCTATATCATTAATCTGCTGCAATCGCCCTCCAGATGAACTGTGCATAAAGGGACATTTGGTATGTTTGCGTTATGAGATGGTAATATATTGTTAGGAAAGACTGGTAGTCGGAATCACGAAAAGTCGCTGAACAACAGCACTCAAAATGATTTACCTAAACCTAGCAGGCACACTCTTCAAGAACAATAAATACAATACACTCGTAAATTCTACAATAAATTAAATATTTTAACAGAAACTATCGTCACAAATACTGTAATAACATAACGTAGTATATGTATATAGTAGAACAGCTTTTTACATACCAAAAATATCAAACGTTTTTTCATAACGTACCACAAAATAATAAATTTCAGGCACAGTTTTCCTTGGATTCTTGCTGTAGCATGACGTCAGCTAGGTTGTTTGCAAAGAAGCACTGAGAATACAATCGGATCCCGCATTATGACAATATGTGTTATACCACAATAAAATATTTGCATTTTTCAATGAAAGTCGAAACGGTTTCCTTCGTATTGTAGTTTTTCGGACTTTCTGTGTTTCTTACAAAACTATTCACACCGCTCTCAAGACCGGAGGCTGCATAGTTTCCTTTCATTTCTTCTGGCATCTGAATTTAATTTAATATTTATTTAATAATATTTTATTATCTCCTGCCGATCTCGGTAGTCGAGATTGTTAAGGCGGTAGCGTCGTAATTTTGTCTGAATGAGTGTGGATTTGAATCCCCTCTCAAGCACTAATGCTTACCATTGCGTTGTGGCATAACGATGCTCTTATAACCTTTTTGTATCAATCCTTAATTTTTCTATCCTTCCTTCCATTCCCCTAATACATACTTCCCTATAATATACTATATAAAGCATAGATGAATCTATGATAGGGGTGTCCATGGTTTGCGGCGACGGAGCCGGATCACAGGTCGCGAGGACAAAAGGACTGCGAGCGCAGAAAATTCTGGCCGGCAAGATGCAAGGAACTACTGTTTGACCAAATAAGAAAGAACAAATATCCCTGAAATAAATATCCATTCAGGCTTAACAAAATAGTAAACTTAAGTTAATATTAAACGTGTGTATTTGACACTCATAAAAGTCCTATAGATTCAGCCATTGTTTTACTGTATCTTCTTTTCTCATATTCTACTTTGTGCTTGTATTTTGTGCAAAATTGTATACTTTCTACCAGGTAAAACGGCTACTATTCAAATTAATACCCAATTACTATTTGCATTGCTACATTTTACATTTGTGTAAAATTACGAGTCCGTTTTCAAGGTTCACACACTCGTTTACAGAGATTTTACTAACAAGTAAAGTCCATAGCAGTAAATCCGCAAGCTTTTTTCAGCTTCCCATCAGTTTCAGCAGCTATTTTTGGAACAGAAAGTAAAACTTCACATCCCCGCGCTGTTCACGAATGTCTGCTGTGGAACAGACGAAACAGTTTCCACGAAAAAAAATACATCAAACACCATCTACTGAGGTTACACCCTTTGGTATTATGACTCAGGAGGTATGGATTTCTTCTCTCCTAGCGAAAGAAGAGCGTACACAGGTGTTCCACCCACTGTTAGGTATTTCTGGAAACTTTCCCTCTCGTGTAAGTAATTATTCTAGATGCCATATTAAGCATTGTAATAAATTCTTTAATAAATGTGTTATACTTTTAGTAGACACCAGCAATATTAACTAGAGAGTAAAGAGTTTAGATATCATCACTTTAAATCTCTTCCATTTTTAATCAAATAAATTAAGTTTCGTTCTAGCAGTTCTTTCTCTTTTCTAGAAGTTTTATTAATATCAGATAATGGCATAAAATTATGTATTCGTGATCCATGGAGCGAGATAAGACTGTATGCCATGTTTATCTCCTTGAATCAAAGGCATACTTCTGTTGTGAATTTCGATTCCTCTCGTTTCGTCGAGAAAACGGTAGTTTCAGCGCGTTGCCACGTAAGTCGAACGCCCTCACGAATGTCGAGCGTTATGGAAGTCAAATCAATGTATTTCTCTTCTTTTCTCAGGCGATGAATAGATAATCGGGAACGGCGGCGCCGATTCTATTTCCGGCGTCCACGCAGGCTTTTCAGCTGCCCCAGATTGCAACCGGCGCCTCTAAGAACTCTTCGATGGCGCTTTGGAAGAGAACCCGTTGCTTTTGTTTCCTGAGATATTTGTACACCTTCTAAGAGACAATGACTATAATAAAAGGCACTAACAGAACTCGTTTGTAGTCACTTATAATCAGACAAAAAAATCGATATCTCTCTTGTATTGCACTGCATTGATATATTTACATCCCTTCCGGTCCAGCGTCGGCGCAAGCGTGGTGTCATTAGATGCGTCTCGGTCTACTAGAAGAGAACTGTCCATTTTTTTGAATCCTTCAAATCCAATTAAAATATGTCAAATTCATAAATACAAAAATACTTTCAAAACTATTTAAACCGTTGGACACAACACTCTAAGCTAGAAGATATTTTGGCACTAGGGGTAGCCCGTCAAAATGTCTGGACAATGTCACATAATAATTAATTGTAATGAATATTAGAACACATGTTAGTTCGTTTAATACCACTTTTAAGGTTTTCCAGCCCAATTATTATCAGAATTATTATCAGAACCTACTAGGTTATCAAATGACGGCTCTCTAGGGAACTACGAAGCGATTTTAACCAGAAGGGATCACTAGGTAAAATTTGCGATCCCTGCCACGAAGGAATCGAATTTTCTTTCTATGGTATTGTTATAGTCATATCACTGCGTTCTTGGAATTCAACATGGTATTGAGGATTAGTCCCTCTGTGCTCCCAGAAATCTCAAGTGTATAGTCCGACCGTACGGTCATCTTCCAATCTTCTGCTACGGCAGCAGGGAGCTCGGTCTTATCTCTTCAGGGTTGTTCTCTCCTTTCTGTTGAATTTTTATTATATTTTTTACCCTTTCCTCATTTATTTCTTTTTACGAAACAATTTTGAACAATCACAAATATTCTTCGGAATATATAAATATTTTCGTGTAGTTTACTATTTGATGGTGGATCGAGTTGTACTTAACAGTGCCTTTACAATTGAGCTCTGATAATTTTTCCTAATCACTAAAGTTGTCCAGTTCTAGCGTTCGTTGCAATAAGGGATGTTGAATCCATTTGACTCCGCCGACCTCGAGTTCCGAATTGTGCGATTGCCTGGCGTTTATGCAGCTCTGACTTCCTGCACAAATGTGCATCAGCGATTGCCGTCTCTTCTAACCCCATATTCAAACTACGAAACCGTGAATTTTGCGCCGCGAAAGCTACCGAAATGTAACGCCAAATGTCGTTCCAATCGCATCACATTTTTAGAGACCCGGACGACTTTTAATTTCTTTATGATTTTGGAGACGTTCCATTTGAAAAATACTTTGGCGGCAGATAGTTAAACTATAAGTAACAATATGCAAAAAAATATATTTTGTTTCATTTGCTCAAACTTTACTGTAGAATCTCGGATACGCAGGAAATTATGCATAAGTAAAATTATTGATTTATTGTCACATTTTTACTTATTGGTTAATCTGTGACTATCATTCGCCACTTGAATATTATCACGAATTGGTGGACTTACCTGCCTACTTTAATTAACACTTTATTGTTGTGATCCTCACAGACTGTTCACCAGAGATACCATAGCAAACTCGTCGTACACATAATCGTATTTAACGACGAGTGTCAGATGTTGAAATTGTTGGTGGCACGAATTTAAAACACCTCTCTATTAGTAACATAACATGAAACTGCAAACTGTATTAGTTTCATAAATGAATCAGTCTAAAAGAATAATTAACATCTAGAGAAAATTTCATTAAACGAAGAAACAAAATATGCAATTTTGAACATGTTATCCCTTATTGATAAGCAATTCATCTTGTTCTTTTGTTTGGCACTTACACGTTCTAACAAAAACCTTTTTCATGTAACCCACTTTTAAATACAATTTCACAATTACAATTACAATAACAATAAAAACATTTCAGTTCTTATTTCATCTAGAGGCGCTCCAAAGGGAGGCTCATGGGGCTTCAGCCCGTCTCCAGAAGCCAACGATACATATCCCGAAATATTGCTTTCATTAACGTTTTATACAAAATTAAGGCATTTAATATATTAATTGCTAGCATTATAAATATTAACTACAACTCAAAAAATAAAAATATATTTCATATTCGCCATAAACGTATAATTCTTTCGAAAGGAAGTTTTCTAAGAAAACAAGTCAGCTGGACAGTACATTTGATGCCTCCCCCCTGCCCCCAAGAATCTTGTTTGCGCTTCTGTGTTTACCGCACTGAATGATCTGTTGTATTGATGCTCCAAACTTAAACCTCCAGTTACAGCCAGAAATGTACCCACGCACAGTCTGACTCATCTGCTACTCGTAAACATCTTTTCCTTCAACGCGGGTGTCAGAGGAACCGTTCCGGGGTTGGAGCGCCGCTTGGCCGCTCGAGCCGGTGGCTGGCCCGAGTGCTCCGCCGCGCCGCCCCCGGTGCCCCCGGGAGCGCAGCGCCGTGCGCCAACGCTCGCGTGCGCACGCCCCGCCCCTCTCCCCTCGCCCCGCGCCGCCCCGCCCCACCCGCCCCGCCCCTTCATGAAACGGAGCACACTTACGCGAAAGGAAGCCGGTGCGGAAACTAATATTGTTACTACTGAGAATGAACTTCATGTACATGCTTCAGTTTTATAAAAATGTCTAAGCACTATATGGAAAATAATTTACCACTAATATATATATATACACTTACTTTACTTCAATATTTTATGTATTTTGAAGGATAATATTTCATGATTTGGCAGGGTTTAGTTGCTTAGACCATGATTTTGTAGGTTTTGACGTGGAAGAAAAACAAACGTATCATACCATTATATACTCTCATATCAAAGTGAAAGTGTTGTACCTTTGCTTTGCCAAATGTGTTTGATGAAAACAGATCAGAAGGAAGTATTTGGGAGCTGGAATTGATTTTCATGAAATGTAGTCAAAGGTAGAGCACCATCCACTACGATTTTTTTAAAATTTGTTTTCGAAATTAAAATTTGACAATTAATTGATGGTTCGAAGATACTACTCTTTCACTTACATTTGCTCAGAAATACCGAAGTTCGTGATACTGGATTTTGCCTTCAACGCCGCAGTTTTTCTGACAGAGAGGACTTAGTGGTCGAGTCTGGACGGTGGAGGGTTTTCGACAGGAGTTAGAAATCTAGGTCGAATTGAGACGCTCTCTGGAAGAGAATTGTAGCGGCCAACTACTTTCAGATAGTTCAGTGTGGTTTCTTCGATCAGTTCCAGGCGAATATCGAATAAATACCCTAACAAATGAGTCATAGACTTTTCGCGATCTTCCTTTCACACTCTTATTCTCTCCTCGCCCCTTACACACATACATGAACACAGACACTTCAATTCCACTACATTTTCACCCATGCTGTGAGACAATCAGGAGTTTAGAGCTTGTCCCAGTCGGAGAGATGCCCCGCAAGCTGAGAGGAATTCCTGAGGGGAAACCTCCCAACTAATCGTCGGGTATGTTGACGCCAATGCTGTCGTTCTAGTGCGGAAGGAGCTCCGCCACTTTTCGAGATATAATTTGCACTACACTTACCAAATTAATGACAATACCAGTTGTCGCTCACGTAATCCTGAAATAATCAGTCACCTCCCCACATACGAGAAATGGCCGGAAGAGGAAATAGGACCGCGAGAGATGGGGGATCAACACAAGGCGAATCAGCTGGAGCAGTACCTATCCTAACAAATGGAAATGAACCGCGCGCAATCATTCCTTCGCCTTCCTTGTCATATCATTACCCCTTACGTACACACTAACGTACTTACACTAACATGCACCACACTACCACACACGCCGGGAGATCGGTCTGGAGCTTAGAGCTTGACCCCTTGTGGGATATAACTGGTTGGGGAAACCCCCGCTAGCCGACGGCGCCGGATCTCGTCATAGAGCGAGAGAAGATCACCGCCACCTCTCGAAGAGAAAAAAAATACGGGACTAATACCCTTACCGGTTGACGCGCCCGGAATCACAATCAATCAATCATCAAAGAAAACGGTGCGCTTGGTATCCCAACACGTGTGTGTGTGTGTGTGTGTGTGTGTGTGTAAGGGAAGTGAAGAGAACAAAGCTGACGAAAGGCCGCGCACGGTCTACAGAGAATTTGCTAAGGTACCGGTTGCGTAGGCTTCCGCGGCCGCGTTGCGGCCCACTGGCTCATTTGGCGCCATTTGGCCCATTTGGCGCATGTGACGGGGAGGCGATTGATTAATTATTTCAGGATTACGGGAGTGCCATATGCTATGGTCATTAATTTGGTAAGTGTAGTGCAAATTATATCTCGATGGCGCGTTGCGGCCCACTGTGCGGCGTCTTAGTGGGGCCTCGCACGCGCTCCGGGGCGCTGCCCCCGGGCTTCGACCGCCTTAGCGGCGGCGGCGGCGGCGGCGGCGGCGGCGGCACCCCGACGCCGCAGCGCCCCGCGCCGCCCGCCCCTCACCGCCCCGCCTCGCCTCGCCTCGCCAGCCGCGCTCCTCAGAGCCACGCACGCCGCGACGCGCACGCAGCGACACGCCGTGCCAGGCGGCCCGAGCGCGCGACGGAGGGCGGCGCTGGGACGGACAGACATCTCGACTGGGCGGGCCGGGCCTCGAGAATAGATGACAGACTGACAAAA
Organism: Gryllus longicercus; assembly: GCA_038098605.1. Lineage (NCBI taxonomy): Eukaryota > Metazoa > Arthropoda > Insecta > Orthoptera > Gryllidae > Gryllus > Gryllus longicercus. Next base: position 7,928,291 of record JAZDUA010000015.1, read on the forward strand.
TCATCTTCAGGGAGAATGTGGGGTGGAATGGTTGGATTTTCTTATTTTAGCTCTTATTTTAGTTCTGGTGAATTTTCCGCGGTTTCTTCGCGGAGTATCAAGCAAATGCCGAAGCGGTTCCTTAGCAAGTGTTGTCTAGGCTATCCGGGACGAGCCGCGTCACTGACATGGTGGCTAACGTTTCGGCCAGCATGTCAGTGACGCCTCTCGTCCCGGATAGCCTAGACAAGACAAACTCCGGCCTCGGAATCCTACGCAACCGGTACCTTTGCAAATTCTCTGTAGACCGTACGCGGCCTTTCGTCACCTTCGTTCTCTTCACTCCGCTTTTACACACACACACACACAAACTACTACACATGTTGGGATACCAGTTGGGACCTTATAGTTAAACCCCACTGGGGGGAAATATCTGGAGAGGAAGACATACTTATTTTTTTCTTTTTCACCCATAGATTTATATTTCACCTTGCAACAATTATTTAGTATACTTTCAAATATTTCTGGATCGAATCAGGCAGGTTAAGATATATTCAGAACGAAATTTCGCCTGGCGCTAAATAGGACTAGGACGGAAATGTTTGAGGACTAACACTTGTGAAGGACAATGTTACAACTGAACAAAAGTGTGTTAAGGACCAAATGACGATGGACGAAAACGTACTTCGAAATGGACGAACATTCTATGACCGTTTACGCGGCCCTCGGACTTGAAACTTGCCAAACCTTTCCTTTTCATTTTCTCTCGGTAATTGTGGGGATAGTTGCTATCAGAGGCGTAGAGTACAAGCTTGTGCTATTATCCACCTATGTTTTCTTGAGCACTCACATCGCTAGATGCGAGAGGAGTGTGGGGTTTGATTATTTTATTGACAGGACTATTATATGAATTCTGTAGCTCGCTTTTCGATGCAAACTATTTTCTATTAGGATAAATACTTCTGGTTATCAGAGTTTGTCAACAAAACTTGTTGCTATCATTTATTCTGAATGCAACTAATATTAGTAAAAGAGTGGGGGTAGGTACGCCAGGGCTCAACTCGTCTCTAGCAGGATAGGTCTGAGGGCGTTGCGAGGCAGAGGTGACAAGTCCAATCGACAAATAGGCGTCCGCGGATTGTTGGTGTGGGAATCAGGCATACATGGGAGGAGAGCCGCGCCACGGAATATGCACTAGCGTTAATTGTGGCGTCTGCAAAGGTGTAAGCGAGGAGGCGAAGTATAAACAGCACTTAAGACAGAGATCTATTAGGTGAAGCGGAACGAGAATACGCGTGCTTGTGGCGTGATCCGTGGGACGAAGACAAAAGCGGAAGCAATGGCTAGCAAACGTGACAAAGGAAAAAAGGGGATAGATCCCATTGTCATTTCATGGAGGCATTAATTAAATTATGTAAAAACGTTGTATTATCTATATATTTATTAAACTCAAAAATATTTAAAACTGTGTGGTGTGTGGGGGAAAAAATGCAATCTGAGATTCAATTTAGGTTGAAACAAAAATCATAAAAAATATATTACATTCAAGCAATGTAGATCATACAAAACGGAATGGGTGAGATAGAAAAAGCTAGTGGTCCTACAACAGCACATGATCTTTTGCATTATTTGTAACTGCCGCATTATTTGCAGCACATTATACAAGCAAAGATAATATCACTTTTAAATTGAACATCCAGAACTAAAGACCATTCACTATATCGCATTATTAATGAATTCGAAATGAGGATATCATTACCTCATGCATATCTGTATACACATTTTTTCCCGACTTTATTAAATTTGAATATACCATTTTATTAAACGTAGAGCACATTGTATTACGAACTTAAGTAAATAAACCCGTCTCATCTTATCTTGTATAACATATCGCCGTTCAACAATGAACTCCTCAAATATGCATCTCAGCACTGTTACGCAATGCAGCGTACGGTAGTGATATAAAAGTTTCTTTATAAAAGTTGGTACAGAGTTATGGTACTTGATTTTCTCAATTTTTCTTTCATATTAGATTTAAATCGTATTTTTACGAAAGGAAATATAATAAGGCTAATTCCAATTCAGGTTTGCGGATTTCTTAAAAAAAATACATCAATGCAATGACAATACAAACTACAGAATCGAGTAAAAATATATCGGAGGAAACAAAAACGTTCAATGTCGAGGACCTTAACATTTTGAAATGCAAGAAAAAGATTCTAATTTCCGGACATCGAACATTTTTTCTTACCATTAATAGTTTAAGGACACTCTACAGTCGTCACAGTGTTGACGAACAACTAACTTTTATGGATATGAAGTTGAACTTATGTTTTAAGAACAGTTTCCCATCGTTAACCCAAAAGCGGCAAAATGTGGCATCGAACAATTTTGTTTGCACCGATTCTATTTTGTTTAATACAAAAATCTCTATCTTCCAGTTTGTAGTTTCCAACTGTTAAGTTTTTGGAATTGTAGAAAATAATTCGTAATTTTAAAAAAGTTATCTATCGTTTAACGAGAAAAGAACTTGTGCTATTCTTTTAAGTGTCCCTTATTGTATCCGTGTAAAATATCTAAAGAAAAAAATTGGGTTGGTTTTTGAGAAAACAAAATTTTTTTTGAAGTTGCATAAATTTTGAGTAAAACAATTTTAAAAAATTACGTAAAACCTACTCGTTTTTTCAAAAGCATTGTACACGACATTTTTTATAGCTGACTTTTTACAACATACTTTGTCGGATGCAAAAATCTCTATCGTAATTTCGTAGTTTTGAAATGCTCACGTTTTGCCGTTTTTGAGGAAAACTGTGACATAACCGAAAATGGGGATAGACGAAAATAGGCTAGTTTTCTACTTACTTCTATCCCCACTACAGAACAAAAATTGTGATTTTTACATTTTTTTAACTGTATGTCTACTTTGTATTTTTACGAATAAATATCAGGAATCCTATTTTTGATTCTATTTAATTCAAAATTCTTATTTTAAAAATTTATTTTCAAAAATAACAAATTTCTTCAATTTAAGAAATATATATTTTGAGAGCTCTGTTTGAAATTTGCGAATTAAGTTTTCTTGCGACCCGTCTCATCTTCTATGGAGCTCTGTGAAAGGGAAAGTCTACTACCCTTCACTGAGGGCACAACGTGCCTCCGCGTGTCTTGGCGTGAGCAAGCGTGCTACGAGAACGTACTATGTGCTCTGCTTGAGAACACTGAATACTGCAGAGGTATCTCAAGCTGAGCAAGAGACTAGATAACTTGAAGCGATATTTTAAAAACGTTACGAAGACATGATAATATCCTATTATTTGTGCTATTATGACCTAAGTTCGAAGTAACAGCGATAATAGTGTACGTTTCCTTGGCACATGTTCTGTATAATTACTGCCAAAGAAATACTCCTTTCAAGCAAAATCATGACGTCATGTAACAGCACTGTGTCTATGCATATTAAATAACGAAGACCTATATGACAGAGAATTTAACGGTAGAAAAAGAGTGGTCGATATTCATTGAAGATTGTAGGACTGTTTATGACTTTCAATACCAAGGTAGACACTTTGATTCCGAGAAATAAAATCCACCACAAAAGGACCACTGATATCAGAAAAAGTACAGTCTCGCAGTAGGCAAACTCACACTCGTAAACTTTTTGAATATTCGTTTTTATACAAAGTTTTAACCCCAAGGCACTAGGCCGCCAATAGGCACCCAGGCCAAGCAAAATTGTAAACTGAAAGAATGAATGCGCACAGTTGCTGCCAAAGCATTCACAAAATGGTAGATTCAAGGTCTTCACTTCATAGCTCTTCATCCTCTTCCATTGTCTCAAACTGCCAACATTCATCTTTTCCATAAACGGACTTTGCTGTGCAATCAGGAGGAAGTTCACAGTTTTTCCGTCAAATCCTAATATATCCTGGTATACACGGCATTAAGAAACAGGCGACCTAGTGCGAGACGTTAATTCACAGTCAGAGCCATGTGCGAAAATAATTATGAAGATAGGCCAATAAAGCGGAAAAATCGTAATCCTTCTTGTTTTATTCCAATATATACGCTCATTTACAAAAGATAAATGAGGAGATCTGAAATTTCAGCATGCTCTTGTATGACTGTCATGCTTGAATACGTATCTCTGGCGATTATTTCTTGGAGCTGTTTCTCTTTTCGGAAGAAGAATCCTTACACTTTTTGCTATTGATGTCCCTCTTCTCTGGTGCCTCTGTACCATTATAATTGTGGTAGGAGTGTTGGGGGCGTCATATTAACCGTAGTGCTGCCAAGTAATTCTATTAATTGGATGTAGTAACTAACAACTCTGCGACAAGATCAAGGGGTGTCGCAGATGAGGTTCGTGGCCGTATGTTGAGATACTGCTCCGACATTCGCATGATATCAGCGGAGAAAACAACGGAAACCACTTATTAGAAATTATAGCCTTCAGAATTCTCTTGAGGTTCCCTTCTAGACCCCTCCGATCTGACATTCGCAAGTCAGTTTGTGGCGTGGACGGGTTAATGCCCGTAATCTCTCTGTGCCAGGATTGCAGCTTGGGCTCTTACGATAACGAGGATGGAAGGGAAGAAGAAGAAGATCGTGAAAAAATGTTTATGATACGCATACGTTATGTTAGTATAAAAGACTACCACATTCAGAACACAGGCTTGTGGATAGTTGTTTCGTGAAACTTATTTGCAAACCGATGCACCTGCAATCAAATCAACAGATTTTTAATAACAGGAAAACAATAATCTGGCAACTTGTTAAGCTGTGTCACATCAGTTAACATTTTATTCTAATTCGCAAAAGAAGAGCGTTAAGTACGCGAAAATGTCTGTTAAGACGAGGAAATACTTTGACCACGTCTCTGTTATAGTGACTCAATTAAACGATTTTTGATCATTTTCTGCATTCTGATTGGAGTTTACATTGCACACGTGCTATTAACATTGTGTTTATAAACGATTTTCATTTAATTTTGGAGCATATTTAGTTAACTAAAAGAAAGGAATATTACATTTTATTATTGCAGAACATAAATGGTAGATAATGTGGTTTATATTTTCTTTTAATTGAAATTTTACTGATAACCTTGGAATGAAATGTAAAAAAACCTTTCTTGCATTATTTCTAAATTTCCAATATTCGAAAATTCAGAGACTTCAACGAAAATGAGACTTGCGCAATTTTTTAAGCGTTTTTTGTTCTATCCGTGGAAAAAAAATTGAAGAAAAACTTTGGAATGGTTTTTGGAAGTATCTTTTTTTATTTATAAATTGCATAAATTTCGTGCACAATTTACGCATAAGTTTTTTCAACAAATTGTACGTGACCCTTTTTAAAGAGATGATTTTTTATGACAATTTTTTTTATGCAGAAAACAGCCATCTTAGTTTTTTAATTTTTAAATGTAAAAATTTTTCAGTTGCCAAAAATACAGAATTAATGTAAAATGTACATAATTTGTAAAATGAATCTTTCTTCTTAGTTATGATGTTCGTTTTCAAAGCTAATAGTTTGTCTAAATGTGGCCTAAGATATGTCACTGCTTCAAATTCGACCATTTCTCTTTATTTTAATTTTATCTGCAGGCACTGTACTTTACTCAATAAGTAAGTTTAGAATATGTTGATATTTTTCTGCATTAACTTGTCATTGGTGAACCCTTTCTTCTATTTTATCCAGGTGATCTTGCTGTTGGGAAGCACAGATAGGATCATCATTTGCCACTAAAATAGCGGTGCCGTCTGCGAAAGGGACTATTGTGATGCGTTCGTAACTGTCAAATCGGAAGCGAATATGATCGATAATAATGGTCCAAATTTACTTCCTTGTGATACTCATGCACAGATAGGATTAAATTTATATGAATCGCCTTGATATTTCATTTGATGGCGAAGGTACCATTACAGCAGTAAGTAGTAAGAATGGGAGAGTTTTAAATAATAATCCTTCATGTAATCCTTGTCTAAACCTAGCTGAATCTCTAAGAAGTCAGCAGAACATTACATCTTCTTAGAGACCTTGTTATATTTTGTTTACAATTCTGTGGATTTTCTCAATCGTTGAGTGTCCTCGTAACCACATTGGAAGTCGGAAATTGTGTTTTATACAAGGGACCTGAGACGTTGTAAGATAGGTTTCTCAAAGACTTTTGATAAACAGGAAGTAGACTAGATGATGAACCGGAATATCACATCTGTGGTAAATTTTCCTGGTTTGACAATAGTCGTTACTTGGGCGTATTGAGACCATTCAGAAGGATAGTGATTTCTTTGAAGAACTGCATTGAATATATAATTTACAAAGACTATTCATTTCTTTGTCATTTCTTGAAAAAAACAAAAAACAAAAAACGTGGCCTGTTCTAGTAAGATCAAATCGTGAACTTTTCGTAGGAAGTGTGTGCTTTTAATTCTTCTATTACCTCCTCCGTATTGAAAAGTTTGATTGAAAGCGACAATGGCACATGCGTTTTTATATACATCATGACAAAGCGAAGATAGCCAGTATTTTAAGAGCAAAGATTGACAATTTTAATGCAAAGGTTAATGAATGTGTATAAACAAAGCAATAGTCTATCTCATGTGTCCCTTTACAAAAACTTTTCTTTGAATGTAATTATAACTATACATTTGCGTTCACAAAGAATAATGAATGCATTGTTGCAGAATTTGTAAACACCCATTTCATCAGTTTCGGAGAATAAGAACTGTTTGAAGGGGGATGGCTATTTGAGAGGGAGGCCAATTTTCTGAATAGTGCATATGTAGTACTACTTTTTGGTTTGGTTATAACGTTTCTTCAGTTCTTCCTTTTGTGCCATGTAATGTTCACCATTGGGTAGCATAAGTCTCCCATTCTGCAACTTTGAAGTACGTAGGACTCCTCAATTTATTATTATTCAAACGTTGTGCTTTTGGGAATTTCCGTTGAAGATAGTCGGACTTTTCCAATTCTTATTTTTCAAATGTGCTTTTTGAAATTTCCTTTTAAGCGAGCAGAACATCTCCAATTCTTTCTTTTTTTCAAATGTTGTGCTTTTGGGAATTTTCGTTGAAGATAGTAGAACTCCTCCAATTCTAATTTTCTAAATGTTGTGCTTTTGGGAATATCCATAGAAGCAAGCAGGACTCCCCTAATTCTTATTTTCGAAATGCTGTTCTTTCGGGAATTTCCATTGAAGCAAATAGGACTCGTCCAATTCTTATTTTCCAAATGATGTGCTTTCGGGAATTTCCGTAGAAGCAAGTCCGACTCCCCCAATTCTTATTTTTGAAACGTGGCGTGCGAGGCGCGTAGGGGCGGGCGCGGGCGCGGACGCGGGCGCGGGCGCGGGCGGGGCTGCGACGTAGGCCTAAACCGCTCCGGTGCGCGTGGCGGCGGGCGGGCGGGCGGGCGGGCGGGCGCGTGCGGGGTGGGGGTGACGGCCACTGCGCGCTGCCGCTGCGGCGCGTCGTCCTCAGCTGCGTGGCCCACGCACCTCGCACGCACTCGCGGTGTGCAGCTGCGTTGCGACGGCGGCGGCGGCGGCGTGCTGCTCTGCGCTTCTGGAGGTAACTGGAGGCGTGCGCAAAGCGTGTGTCGTGGGGCTTGGGGCAAGCGATCGAGAAAATGGCGCGCGCGTGACGAGCGTTACGCTAGGAGACTGGCCGGGCGCCTGGGGGTGGTTATGCATCCAGTCCAATGAGCTGTCGTCACGGGGTACTTTGTCCGCAATCAACCACCGCTAATTGTTATCAAAACAGTCTTCAGAATGTTTATTGCATACCATACGCTGTACGGGTTGTTTTGTGTATTGATAGCCCATCAATCCATTAAAAAAATAATACAAGGATTTGTTTTTCTTAATCGCAGTCTCGTTGTCATAAAACGGTATTTTGATTAATAAAGTTGATGAACTTGATATCCAAAATTTTTTTGACATAACCTCATCTAATTCAGCTTTGAGTAGTATGTTATCAAAATAATTTTTAATATCTCATGGAAACATTATTTCTACTCATTTTGACTATTTGCATATGTTTTTTTCAATAACTTTACATTTAAATGATGTGTTAAAATAAATTGCGATTTACAGTGTTTTGTATCATTTAAACTACGCTGGTTTCCAATGTTTAACAAATCTCAACTATACTAAGGTTTGCTATGTTTGTATAGAAGAATTCAAAGACAATTAATTGATCTGAGGAAAGTAAAGTGCTGTATAGGTATAAATAATCATTTTATGATGGAATTTTGCGATTGAAAATAGTATTTTAACAAATAATATTTTATGCTCTCAGAATATGTTGAAATAATAATTATGTACACTGCAAATAAACACGATTTAAATAATTGTGAACTCTTGTTAAAAGTTCCAATAATTATCATGTATTATTTTTTATTAAAATGTTTAGCTGTATGCAGACATCTTTTAAATTAAGGGAACAATATAATAGGCGGGAGAACAGTTCTTACTATTTAATTATACTACCTATTGCTTGATCATTCCTTTGTTAATGTATTTAAGTTTTATTTATTTTGTAGAGTATTTTTTTATCAAATGTAAATTACTCCAGTATCCAGAATTAAAATCATTGATTGAAATAACGTTATTTTATTATTTTTTATTTCATTCCTTGTTATTCTGCTTTCATATTATGTATTTTTGTCCAGGATCGAGGTTTTAAAACTTAATGAAACAAAGGAATAGTAATGGTTTTAATACATTAATCAACGCGATTTGTTTTTAATTGAAGAAATGTTTAATTTCTAAGTTTTTTAATGGAACACAGAATAGGTATAAAGAAAGAAAATGCAACGTTATCAATTTTAAAATATGAACTTTGTTAGACTTAGATAGACAGAACATTTTGAGTCCGAATACAACTTGAAACAATCACAAAAACGGAGATTGATGAAGTCCAGTTTTTTGTCTAAATTATGAATCGTTACCCAATTTGAAAAAACATATTTTAGAATTTTCTTTCTTTATAATTTGAAGAGATAATATTCTATTTCCTCGGCCATAGTCTTCCTCCTTTATCCCTACAAAATTTCTAGTATTTCTCTCTGTCCTGATATTTTCCTTTTTAGTTTAATCTATAAAAAAATTGTGATTATATTTTCTAAAATTACCAATACATTATATTTCTACCACAGCTTAAGTCTCTTAAAAATTTCCCTATATTTATGTTTTGTATTGAATACTTTTTTTGTATATACATCCACTTTTCTTTGTAGGTATTCTATATACTCAATCAACTTTATCTTTTAATTTCACATCCTACATATCAGCTTTCTGCACAACGTATGATTGACCTTATTTTCTCTTTCTTTCTACCTTACTATTATTTTGACATTACACTCTCATTCATTAACATTATCTTTTTGCTAAAATATTTTCATATTTATTCATGGTAAAGTATTCCTGCCTCCATCAATCCTTTTGCGAAGTGTTTTAAATGTTTACATCTTAAAAATTGGGTTTTTTAATTGCCCATCTAGGTGAGTTTCCAAGTTAGCTCACCTAGTAACTTCACTTAACTAAGTAATAACACTATTAAGAAACAAAGTTACTCTCACTAGAGTAACTCTGTCACTCTCTTCATCACACTTTCCCCAGAAACTCGCATATTTTCATAGACTTCTTCGAGTAATCTTGTCGTTTCATTTTCAATTGCTTCAGATTCAATAAGCCAGTGTCGGATACTGGTAGAAGATTTATCCCATATATTTTTTCTAACAGAATTTCACGTTACCCTAACCAGAAACATTTTAATGTTTATTATGTTATATATAGCAAATATGCAACGTAAAATATTTTTTTATAAATTATTAATTTTTACTTACATTTTGAAAAGTAGATACTTTCTTTCTACTTTTAATATTAGTTCGTTCTAGTTATAAGAGCTGTGTTCTGTGTGTATATCAAACCTGTCAAGTGAATGAGAGCCAAAGAAAGAACAAAAAATCCGCATTATGGTTGGTACCCGCCATGCATTTTGATAATTGTTTAAATTAGAAACGATAATATATAGGTTACTCCCGTGATCTTAAGAAGCATTTCTGACTTTACTTGGTCTTAAACGATCAAATATCTTGAGAGCTAAGTGTATGCGATACAGGGTCCAAGCTACCACATCACCCGTCTTTGCGTTCGCGCAGTCGGGTCATAAATAATATCAATATGAAGTAAAACATTGATTAGGATTGAAAATGTAATAATGTAGTGAATGTGTAAAGAATGCGTCATAAATTAAAGCATGCTTTTTTTACCAGTTGTTAAAATGTCTGCAACGGCATTGCATAGACATTGGGTCAATACGATGTATCTATGTATATTTTGCTAAATGTACTCGTTAGAAACCTTAAGTAAATGTTAATGAATCAGAAATCCACTTAATTACGATATAAAACCGTTGAATTTAGGTCCTGGACAAGGAGTAGTGTTGAGATGTTTTCTCTCAGAGAAATATTTCAATCAGAGCCATAATTTTTAAATTCCAAGACTATTTTACATTTCAAATATCAGGTTCAAGGAAGTTCAAAAGCGGTCTTCACTCTATCCGAAAACGAAGCTAAATAAAAAACTGGGAAATTTCACATAAAGTACCCCCAAATCAAAATATCAGTTTTCAACTCTCACGGCCGCGAATTTGTTCGATTGAGGCAATTTACAGGGTGTTTCAGTAGAATACGAACAATTTTCGAATTAAACTTCACGCCGCTTTCAATTCGTTTACCAACCATCTAGATAATGCTAAACATAGCTTGATCGTTTGTAACACAATCATATTCCCATCATGGCCGATCTTGTTAAATCGTGTCTGGAATTCAATCGGAGAGCTGTCATTACGGAAAGTCTTCGCGATGGACACACTGTATTCGCTGAACGTACCCGAGATAGTGAAGTTCTTTTTACGTTATACGAAATCAACAGTTTATGATATTGCCACTCGCTACGCATCTTCTGAGAGATTAGAGGAAGGCTGCTACACATCGGCACGGAAGATTCATGTTAGAGAGAAGACAGAGAGGACTTCAGGCTTCATCAAGTACGCACAAGAATGAATTTCTGATATCCCTAGAATCTCTTTGCGGAAGATTGCCGGCATTTTAAAGGCAAGAGTATCTATCATACGTACTCGTACAATCTCTCATGAGAACCTCAGGTACAAGTCTTATTCATTAATGTAAGACACTAATGATCTCTGACGACACAAAAGGTACGACACGCCCATGCTGTTGACTGTTACTGAGCACTCTCAAGAATGAAGCAGCTGCGAGATTCCAAATTTCTCTGACGGGAAAATTTTGACTCTTGACGGAAAAGTCAAAAGGATGAACGATAGATATCTCGCTCATGACCCTGAAGATGTTCCCATTGTAGCAAGAACAAAATTCCCGACTTGTGTCCATGCTTTGAGTATCGTCTAGCGATATGACATCATGCCCCCGCACCTTTTCGTTAAAGGCGAAACAATCACTCAAGAGATTATGTGAGAGTGCTAGAAACAGTTGCGAAATCGTGGATTGACGTTGCGACATCCGGAAGGCAGTACGTTTTTCAGCAAGACCGAGCTCCCATGCGCACCACACATTTAGTGCAAAAATGGCTCTCGTACAACGTGAGCATGTTCTGGAGTAAAGTCTATTTGCTTTCCAACATCCCTGACTTGAAACCGTTCGTTATTGAGCAGGACTCCAACAAGACTCGACACCCTAACATTGCATCAGTTAAGGCCGCTATTGAGGCATCGTTTGCACATTTGGACAAGACGATTTGGAAAAGGCGTGTGCACGCTTTAGGCCGAAAATACGAGTAGAAGCTGTGCGAAAAAATGACGGTTATATTGAATGATATGTTGTGACAGATATGCCTCAACAATAATATATCCCCTTCATACCCAATTATGTTCATCATTTTTGCATTCTGTTCAATATACGTTATATGATTGGAACAAAATTATATTTTATGTAACATGATTGATTCTTCGTGATTTTATTTCGTTAATTCTTGCTGCTCTCTATAACTCTGAAGAACTATATGGCATTGTTTACGACAATTCCTGCCAGCAGTGAGAATGCGAGGAGTAGGTGTCAATATTTTTGCTTGTACTAATTAAATTATCAGTTAATTTCGGTGTAGTTTTGAGTGATATGGAATTTTGAAACTCCAATTCATTGTTTTATGATATAATTTAGACTAAAAATTATTTTATAAGTTACAGTACTAGTTTAAAAACTGATGTGCTTAATTATGCATAATCGGACTCGATGGTTGTCAAAGAGTGAAGAAGCTTTCAAGCTTGGACAAAATTACAGAGTGAGATAACTGGTCAGACAACAATTAAATTATATCATTTTGTTATTAACAATTTTGATTGTTTAATAAAATATATTATTTATTGATGAACTACTCAAAACCATGTAAATAAATATTCACTATGACTTTCAGGGAAGTACTCTTCTCTATATTATTTTTTACTACTGAACTCAGCACTATTAGTATTGCTGTTGAATTTACAATAATTGTTAGCATTTCATTAGTATTTACATAAATAACTAAATATGATTATGATAAGTATATCGTAGCATGTATTGCAATACAATGTAATAATTTTACAAAAGCTCACAAACTCGAAAAAACTGAAGATATTGAAAAGTGAATGAAATATAAGATCTTGGTAATATATCTGATTTGACTACCAGTGACGATGAAAGTGATATACTGCATTCCAATCCCCAAACCTAAAAAGGGGTAGGCGGTAACTCAATAGGCCCTCAAGATGTAGAAGACCTGACAATGCTGAAGCTTATGACAATGATAGTTCTGAGAGGGGATATATCATAAATGTAGGTACAGGAAAGAAAACGAAAAGTTGGAGAAATAGAAAATGTACAAAAACAAAAATACCCTGTTTTGACAATAGGATATGAATGAAGCAGAACTATTTACTCCTGTATCATGTATGTACTGTATACAAGAAATGGCAGAATTCATCAATATACGAGTATATTGTCACCAATGAAGGGACACAAGCTTCAAACCAACAGATCCATCGGAAAGAAACACTCTTTTTGGCTTACACATTGATATGGGAACACTCAAATTCATGTGGTGGATCACATGCTCCACCTCGTTAATAAGAAGGCAAGGTGTGCAAATTACAAATCCGTAACAGAAAAATACATTCATACTGCGATAAATGCATATTTCAATTAAAAAACAAAGGAATTGTTTTGTGAATTTTCACCGAAAAAATATAGATGAGTACAATACTCGCTTTTGATAATTTGTACCGGTGAAGATATCTATATATTTGCTATTTGTGAATTTATGTAAACAAATAATACGTAACTGTAAAACCTTGATAATTCCTCACATTTTCCTCACATTTTTATAAAAAACCCATAACACGGTGGTCAGTTACATGTGAAGTATTGCAACCGTCCAGATGTATTGGACATAATTGTGCACACCATTTTTCTCAAAAAGTAAAAAGCAGAAAACGCTAAAAGCCTTATTAGGTGCTTCCATTGATTACATAGAGATGTATTACGACGAAAAAAATTTCTATGTACAAAATAAATCAGGTCTGAAGGAGATATAATGCTTTTCTGTGTAAGTGACATATTTTAGAAAAATAAATCATTGTAAAAACTGATGTGTTTTGCCCGGATTCTGCTGAAAACCCCTGTATATCTATGTAGAACAGAAACTATGTAGAACCTTTCGAGACCTTTGTGAACATCATTTTTTTTTGTTTTCTCGTCTTACTATGTATGAAATGAAAGTGTTGAAATCTTGCTACGAAAATCGTCGATTTTTGGACAGAAAAGCCCAACGCGGGGCCCTGGTAACAAAAAGTGGATAAATCTTGTTAAGAGTAAATTACTTTATCACGTGAAGTCAGAATCTATGTTTTGTGAGTTCTTTGCACAGAAAAATCGGTTGACGGGAAAACGTCTGGCTGGCCGACCTTCTGATTGTTGTTAACGCTTGAGCCTAAACTTCTCCGACGATTTTCTCTAAATATATATAAACACACACTTAACAACTTCTAACCCCTCTGATATTTTTCAGAAACGACCAGAGAGTGACCTGTAAAATCAGGGAGAGCTTGCATCATATTTTGGCCGGAAAAAATGAAAATATATGTGCGCTGAATATATCATTTCCTGGCTCGAATTATATAGTAAAATTCACATTGTAGTACTTTCGACAATCCAATGTAGATTTTTCTCGAACTAAAAAAAATCACTAGACCCTATTAGCAAAGTTAAAAAAATATTAGACGCGTTTTGAAGCAATAAATATTATGAAATATTCAAGAAATATAAGTATTTCAAACAAGATTTTTGGTTTCTCCCTCTGCTCTGCTCTCTAAGCAATTTTCAACACCAAAATTGGATGTTTCAAAAATAAGCTGAGACGTTTTTTTGGCAACTCCTCTCGAGTAGTTTCTAAGTGCTTTGGAATGCTCCTCGCAATACACGACGTACGTCGCCCGCTGGGTGCTGGGGTGGGCTGGGGCGGAGGGCGTGGTGGGCCGGGCGAGCGGCTGGGCGCGCGGCGTTAGGCCTAAAACGCAGAGCGCGCTCCCCGGGCGGGCGGGCGGGGCGCTGCTCTCCCAAGGTAGCACCATTTATTAAAAGGGACAAAATATATTCAAGTTTTTTTTAAAGGAATCAATCGATTAATCCCAAAAAACGAAAAAAATCATTCTTTGAAATACTTTTTTTTCAAATTCAATTATTTTACGTATGTTTTTTGAAAATAAAATAAATGTTTGTCTTCCTTATTGATTTTATGCCTTCTTTGCCCAAATACAAAAAGCTGCATGTGACAATTTGGTTAGGGATGTGAATTCATTGACGATTACAAAACTGGATTTGATTCAATTATTGTTTGCTTAAAATCTTTTTAACTAATTGGTGGTAGTAATTGGATCATTAATTTGTTGTGTAGTGATGATATATCAAATTTTGGTCATCTCCACCTCGTTACTACCTCACGCTTTTTCTGGCATTCTTCAAGATCTGGTTCCGTCTCCATTCTGTTTACATTCCCTATTCCGGTTTGACTTTTTGTAATGCAAATGGCAATAAATTCTGTATTTTCTCTCTTACTTTGCCCATCATAATTCACGTTTTGAACTTAAACTTTGCATAAATATCACTGTGATTAGAGTTGGGGCTTCTTTGTCTTCATTTGAAATGGGATTTCGAACACAGCCATATTTTTTTGTGAATGTCGTCACACATTATTGCAGATCTTAAATAACCGTTTTCTTAATTTTATTTTCTCATATACACACGTGTATACGGAGTAATAACCGCAATATAGAGAAAGTTACGTAATGCTGCGGCACAAAAGAATTTTTCGACCGAAAAACTGGTATTATGACGCCCTGACACCGAAATAAATAATGGATACATTTTGTTCAAATATATAGCATTTAACATCCTCTACCACTATGTAGTCAGATTTCACGAACTGTCGAGTCCTTAACTACGAAAAAGTGTTGGTTTCTTTTTCAGAACGTCCGTCCGTCTGTCCATCACTCTGTGAACTACACTATCGCTTAAACCATTCGTAGGATTTTCCTCAAAATTTATATTCCTCGGTCGATAAGACTCGGCTCAAATCTCTTAGATTTTGAAAACCATTCTTTAAAGTTTGGAAGTCCTTTACACGAAACCTCTGGGACAGTTTCAAAATTTTCTCAAAAATGACTTCAACTTTTTTCGTTATATTTCTTGTAAGAATGGAGTGAAATACACTTATGAAAATGGTATATGTCCGAGTTTCGATGCTAACTCCAGATTTTTGAAAATTACAAAAGTTTGAATTTTTTCGGTGTCATCAGACAATTCCAATATCAAAGAGGGCATTTTTTCTTAAAAATGAAATTCGTTCTCCATAATGAGTTCTTTCATTAATTTCATTTACATTTTTTAAAAATTAATAGTTTTCGAGTAATTTCGATTGAAATATGGGCAGTATTAAAAGAGTATTAAACACAATATTTTCTCAAAAAACTGCTTCAATTTTTTCTTTAATTTTTTTTCTAAGAATAGTGATGATTGCAAGCACACGTTGATTTTGTTATTGTTGTGTATTATACAATAATGTATAATTCCTTCAAATAATTTCTTATGAAGTTTCTCGAAAACACGAAATTTTTAAGTAAAAATGCGTTTTCAGAAACGATTTTTGTAAATTTAAATATAAATAATGTTCGTATATTACCAGGATTTACTCATCTGTAACATTTTTAAAATTATATTTCAGTTTCACCATTAAATTATTACCATTTAAATATAGACAATTTTCGTATATTACTGGATTTTACTCATCTGTAATATTTTTAAAGTTATATTTCAGTTTTACGATTGGAAGATTGAAGAAATCTGTAATTTATATTTTAGGTGTCTATAGACGTCAACTGACCAGAAGTTAGAACAGAACCAGAAAGAAAGCCCATACTGACGTGTTAAAGAAACAAGTTCGATAAAATCTGTACCCCTTTGAAACACCATTAGTTTTAAGTACTTGAAAAAGGATAGAAGACAACACCCGAAACGTTCTCTTGTAAATTGTAATTTTATGTTAGCATGATGATAATAAATAGCGACTGGCATTAAGAATTAAATGTGTTTAATCTCTCAAGATGCTTTTGTTATTAAAATTACAACTTGTTGTTTGTTTCTTGATGTAATGTATTCTATAATATTAGATATTTAAATATTATTGTTAAAAAATATTAGTATTTTCGCGGACTTTTGAGTGAAATTGTTGTAATTAAAATATATGTTAATATGATTTTCTCAAAAACTGCTTTTTCTTTGACTTTTTAAAAAAATAGAGCACAATGCACTGCATTAAAATTACAAATGCCATGTTGAATAAAACTCTTAAATTTTCAAAAATTAAAGATACTTTTCTCTAATGTCCTGTACTTTTATTCGTAATGAGAGGTATTCAAGAGATGGTTGAAGTACTATTAAGATATGGTGTAATATTAATGTAGCACCTAACCGTTACAAATAGTATGAGACAGTATATGTTGTTGTGGCACCACTAGTTGATATTTTATATGTTGCCTGTTGCATATAATCTAAATGTTATAGTTTCACCACAAAGATATAAATGATCCTTTATCCTTGAACAATAAAACTCAAGGAGAGCATGCGAACATCTTGATAACTGTTTGGATTTGTGTTACAATGTTTCAATCAGAACTTACATGGCAAAACATAAGCAATGAAGAAATGTAAATACTCTTCGGAAGTTGGAAAACGCATATAGCATCTGCCAACTACTGTCATTGCATATTCTTTTAATTGTTATGTTGAAATGAGACCGACCACTATTTATGCCTTAGTTTATTTTGAAAGAATGGTAATTGGAGAAGTTTTATTACAAGTGTGATATTTCTTAATAACATTCCGGATATTGACATTAATAAATCAATATTTTAGAAAATTGTAACCCTCTTTAATTGTAGCGACTAAATTTCTGTTCATGTAAATGAAAATGTTGGAACACATTCCAAATGTTGAAACAGTGTACTTAATCGATATGAATTAATAACGGAAACGTGCGGTATTATAATCTTGTAATTTATAGTAGCCACAATCAGATTATGATGTTATTAATTTGTTTTGACTTTCTCGTTACGGAGTAGAGAGAACGTTATGTAATGCTGCACGAAAAAACGGCGAATTTCGGCAGAAAACGTATTACAGCTAACGAAAAACTGGATAAATCCAGTTGTTAAATATAGCAAAAAACATACTCTAACACATAGTGTAGCAAGAATCCATGTTTTAAGGGCCCTTGAAAAATCGAATGACGGCAAAATGTCTGTCTGTACGTGCATCCATCTGTCCGTCCGTGTGTGAACAACGTAAGTGGCTAAACCGTTCAGCCGCTTTACTACAAAATTGATATTCATCAATCGATCTTACTGATGTCGCGGCCCCTAGAATTTGAAACCGATGTTTTAATTCGTAAGGAACTTTAATAGATGCCCCTGTGACATTTTCTAAAATTTGAAAAAACTGATCTATTGTTTTTTATTAAATTTTGTTTTTGGTTAGTGGGCACATTTAGGATAATGGTGTAGGTCTCATGTTCGTTGAAAACTCCTATTTTTCGAAAATTGCAACAATTCAACATTTGTTCGGAGTTTTCTTTCAACTAAAATATTAAAGATAGAGATTTTTCCTTTAATTAAATCTATTCCGTAAAAAAGATAGATTTTGAAATAAGATCATGAGCAATTTTGAGAAAATTTGAGTACTTTTCGCGTAATTTTGCGTAAAAATAATCGTGAGAAAGTATTTGTTTTAGCACTACTTGTTTAATTCTGTCATGTTTTCTGTGACAACGTTGATCTCTTTGGTGAACTTTTGTCATAGGACGCATTTAAAGTAATTCTCCGTTAAATCTGGTTTCCTTTCCTTGATTTGGAGTAAACTTCCGTTATACAGGTACTTCATATGTAGTCCGTAAGCCGTCCGTAGTCAGTTGTCAAGAGGACCGACAGGAAGTATCTCCGGGAACGCGGCTTCTTCACGCGCTCCTGCATAGCGGCCAGAATTGGGAAAGAATAAGGACAGTGTTAGGGTTTAGTAGTAGGGGCTAGTCCAACCCTTGTGAAGCAGGCAAACTCTTTTTGTCGGAACAAATTTCACATGTTGTTGTGCAGGAATCGAACCCGAACCTCTTTGGTGATACGCAAGTAAATTCACTCTCTGCCACGATTGGCCAAAAAATCATTTTAATTTTTCAATTTTTCATTTTTTAATTCCTCTTTTGCGGTATGACTTGCATATACAAAATGTACTACATTTATTTTTAAGTAATATAATAATAATAATATAATAATAATAATAATAATAATAATATCGTCTACTTTCATTCTAATCTCGTGCACCGTTGAGCAGAATACACAAAAATGCAAAAGTTTAGAGAGTGATAGAGGCAGAGAATTCTGCCAATGAGGTGGTAAAGACCCCAGGTAGAGATCTAGATATTACTGAAATCAATCCTATCGCGTATACAACTCTCTCTCTGGTATCTCAGATACGTTTGGGGCCTGCCAAAAACACCAACAGCCGACAGCTAAACAGCTCGGTACCTCCGTGGACGAAAATAATTACGAAACCGATAGCCGACACGTCGTGAAATGTCTCTCTTAATCGAGGCATCTTCTAAACAAACGCACACCTTTAAAGTTCAACCAATAGATGCGATGTTGAAAAAAAATACCAAATTCAAAATGGCATAAGGCTAAAGACAGCTGAGAAGCTAAAAAAGAAAATCCAAGCTTGGTTCAACGCATTAGATGTTATAAACGTGCAGTAGATTTCTGTGAACAGAATCAGTTGTTTGAAATAGACGCGAAGAGAGTCTATCCAAATTTGACTCAAAAACCAAAGAGCAAGGCTCCTCTTGCAGAAGACTTGGAATCATTTTGGGTAGGGATATGGGAAGAAATCAGATCCTACAAAGAGCGTACATTTTACCTTCAATATTGATGCTGCCGATGAACTTTTGAAAACGGTGGAACACGGAGGCCCTCTTCCAAACAATTAAGAACATGGGAAACTGGAAATATCTCTGGATTGATAAGACTCAGAAGGATTGTATTAAGAAATTAACATTAAATTCTCACCTAGCAAAAGTTGTTAATCAAATTCTAGAAATCCCAAAGTAACTTTCAGAGTAGCTCACACGCGGCATCATGATCTGCAATCCAAAAAGGAAGACATTTCTTTCGCTGATGACTACAGGCCAATCACCTGTTTGCAAGAAATGTAACTGCAGCTATAGCAAACAGAATGTACAGTCAGCTAGAGACGAACCATTTGTTGCCCGTTGAACAGAAAGGATGTCGAAAAGGCTCCTATGTCTGCTAGGAAATCGTGCTACTAAACAAAGTAATTTTGATTGATGTAAGAAAATGCAAACGTAATTTCAGCATGGCGTGGATTGACTATCAGAAGGCCTTTGACATTGTACCACACGATTGGATTTTGAAGACCCTGGAGATCTATCGATTTTATCCTAGACGAACTGAATTTTGCAAGGCAATTGTGAACTCGTGAAGTATCAGGCCACTCGTACACAGCGGAAAGGAAGTAGTAGAAACACTAAGTATTCAGATTAGCAGAGGAATTTGTAAGGAGATTTGCTTCCTCCTCTACGGTTTTCCATTAGAGTGATTCTACTATCGAGTCAGTTGTCGCACCCTGACTTTAGTTATATGCTCCATGGCGATAAAAGACTAGTATCGCATTTTTTTACATGGATGATATTAAAGTGTTTGCTAAAAGTGAGGAAATTGCTATCGTCAATGATTTTAACAATGAAATCTACATAAAATTTGGTCTTAGCAGAGTACAAATCTCAATTTAAAGAGAGCCAAAGTAACGCCAGAGAGCACCAAAGTTGAAATACACACTGATGTGTGATTCAAGATCTTGAGCCAGGAAAATCTTACAAATATCTGAGCATTGAAGAATGTGAGAACATCTCAAACAATGCAATGAAAGAGAGAATTTGCAGGGAATATTGCAGAACAGTGAGACTTGTCCTTCAGTCCACTCTGAACTCAAGGAATTAAATAACGGCAATTGATTGTTAGGCGGTGCCTGTAGCCAATTTTTTTCGGACTATAGGACTGGATTGAACAAGAAATTCAAATCGTTCTTCAAAAAACAGAAAACTGCTTACAAATCATTGTGTCGCCCACCCTCGAGTTGATGAACATAGACTTTATGTGCCACGTAAGGAAGGAGAAAGAGGCCTCATACATATTGACTACTCCTGGCACAATACAATAGTTGGGATGGGAAAGTAAGTAGTCAGTCATCAAGATGACACACTAATGAGTCTGGTCATTAAATCTAACCGAAGAATGGTAAACAGAAGCATTGTAAGCGTAGCAAGAAGCATTGCGAAGAAGAGTGCATACGACATGCAGAATAATACTGATACTGAACTTCTGATGGTACTTAACATAAACTGTGAGGCACAAACAATGTTTTTAAAAAAGCTTGGAGAGATAAACAACTCCATGGAAAATATCTAAAAGGAATATACAAGGTGCATATCGATTAGGGTCAATCATTGATGTGGCTTAAAAGGGCAAGAATGAATCCAGAATATGAAGCAGTTGTAATAGCTGCCCAAGATCAGGCATCGATAACTCTACAATATGATAAAACTATTCTCAAAATTTACCAAGACGATAAATACCTAATCTTTCAGGAACAAGAAGAAACCATTGATCATATTGTCTACAAGTAGAAACCATTGATCATATTTTCTCAGCTTGTCAAATTCTAGCAAAGGCCGAATACTTGAAAAGAAACGAAAATGTGTCTAGTTACCTACACTGGCAGATCTGTAACGCCCTCGAAGTTTCAAACACATGATCCAAATGGTGAAAATACTCACCAAAACCGATGACGTCTGTCGGACTTTGTACAATATTGTACAGCCAACAAATTCAAACTGATCGCACGATAGCGGCAAAAAAACGGATATTATTATCCGGGTTTGGAGAAAAAGCTGTCTGTGCCAACTTTTGCAATTTGGAATAATACAGAGTTTAAAGTGAAAATGGGGACATATTCCATCTTTATACGTTTATTCCACTCTATTCTTAGTATGAAAGAAATTTAAAGAAAAAAGGGCCATTTTTTAGAACATTTTGATAATTTCTCGGGGACTTTAGGTAAAGTACACCCTTTTTTTTCAAAACCACGAGGGCATCTAATGGGACAAAATGGAACCTAGAAATAGTTTAGGCACTAGTATTGTTCACAGATGGTTGGACGGTCGCAGTGAGGGACGGACGTTTCGAAAACAACACTTTTGAGGATACGGGGAATCCGAAACCTTTTTTCGTTTAAATTTGAAATCAATTTTTTGCAACATGACATAGCTTTCTGTGTGTTACTCTATTTCTCTTTATTCTATCGTAAGGATATTACTCCGTATATCTGTACTTGTACGAGAAAGTGAAAATCATTGTAGTGTCCAAAGTGCATCTCGTCATAGCTCTAAAGACCGCTAATGACTGTTGAAGGATGAAATATTTCCTCTAAGGAGAGAAATATAAAGAAGAATGTTAAATTTCCGATCAATGAAAATAATAAAAAATAACAGAAAATATAAATTATTTTATTGTAGTTTGTTGACACATAACTCAAACATATATACAACATTATCTCCTAATTATATGATTCTTAAATATTTCTACCGTCTATGAAAATCAATTTTTTAATCTAAACTGACTTTTTTTACTCCGTCAGTCAGGGATTTAATGTTCTTAATAAACGTGGTGCAAATATTTTATTGAAATCGCGTCTGATGTAATACTTAAAACAAGTAGCAGGCAATACTATGAGAATTTTATTCTAGTGTGAATGCAAGATATGCAGGAACGTTACCTCCATTACCATACAGGCTATTACTCAAGTGCTCATATTCTTTTAAAAAGTGGATGGCACTATTTAAATTTCTAAATTTGGAGGATAAATTGCTTTAAGAGATAAATATCTGGCTTTAATATTGGTGCTTTAATAAAGGAGCAAAAATAAAATTTTGCTTTTACAATTTTCAAAATTGCTTAATGTTTTGTTTGAAACATTGAAATACACCATTTTTGTCTATTCGCCTGTTCTCATTTTCGTAGCTGTCATTCTCCTCTGCCATCTAAGTCACGCGATGCGCCAAAGTTGCCTCGGCGCTGATTTTGGATATTGTCATTTTCCCATGCACGGTATAATTTAACCACGATGGCACGCGAACACTTTAAAACGTTAGCCACTTCGGAAATGCTTCATCCCTATGCTCAAAAGACAAGTACCATGCCCTTTTGAAGTTCGATAAATTAGTCCGTTTTCGCCTTGCTCCATTACTGCACTATTGCCGCTTCCACCCTTAAACGTGCTTTTGGGAAAGCGGAAGTTGTGGGAGGTTTCCCGCTGGCAGAGAGCTGTTGGAGTGCCCATGGGGTAAGAGAGGGGCGGGAGGAATAGGAAACCTGAGTCCTACACGTGCTTTTGGCAAAGCGGAAGTTGTGGGAGGTTTTCCACCGGCAGAGGGCTGATGGAGTGTCCGAGGGGCAAGAGAGGAGGGGAGGAAACCTGGGCTTCACACGTTTTTGGGAAAAGCGTTAGTTGTGGGTGGTTCCCGCAGGTAGATGGCAGAAGTAGTGTATGTTTCATGGGTATGCAAACGGAGAGGAGGTTTGAGACACGGCCTTACACGTGCTATGCCCAAAGTGGAAGTTGTGGGAGGTTCCCTGCCGGCAGAGGGCTGAGAGGGCGTGCGTGCCGGCGTGGAGAGGGGGCGGGGCAGGGGATGTGTGCCAAGGTCCGACCGCGGGCTGCGAGCCCCGGTCCGCCCGGGCGCCCAGCTCTCGCACCGCGCCTCGCCTCGCCTCGCCGCGGCTGCGACGCCAGCGCTCCGGCGCACCCGGGGGTTTGAACCTTGACCTTTCGAGGGGCTCGGCGCGGACTTCTGACACCGACGCGCGCTCCAGTGGCAACGACCTAAACACGCGCGTGCAGACGCGCAGACACGCGCAGACATGCGGCGCTCGCCCGGACTGATCGAAGGCGGCGGCGCTGCTGCATCGGGCGGAGGCGGTGTTGGCGGTGCAACGGGAGTGGTGATAGTGGCATCGGCAGTGGGAGAAGAAATGATAGTGATGGTGATGTCGGTGGTGGGTGCGGTAACGAAAGCGATGGTAGTGGTGGTGATGGATTCGGTGATGTCGGTGGTGGCGCAGCTTCCCCTTTAATCATAGACATAATTTTGTAGCAAAAAAACTACCTCCCTGTAGTCTGTAGCGAATATAACACCAACTAATTTTAGTGTATTGTCAGAAGATACTTCATGTTACTGAAGAGTCAAATGAACCATGACATATTCTGCTCCGGGCAAAGTGTAATCACGCGGTCAGTCAGGTGTATTGATTGTGCTTTTTCCTTCTTGTGAATCTTGTTCTGCTATAGTTTGGACGCTCGCGCTTTACTTTGATGAGTTGAAGGTTTTAATACACGTTGATCCAATATGTTAAGGGTTGAATCTAGGAGTTTGCTGAATGCGGTGCTATTTGTTCGGAAATAAGTAGGTTCAATCTTTAATAATTTACATTTCCAACTATAAGTTAAGGTTAACGATTCCATTAGAAGAATATGTGATTAATGCAAAAAAGATTAATCAGGAATGCTAATAATAATCATATGTACTTGTAAGTACTCCGATTTCAATTTTACTTTGTGCACTGTTCTAATGAGCATTAAATCTATACGATGAGCGTTATTTTAGTTGTTCATATCTTTATTTCCTCATGCTTTGCATGGTATCGCATCAACCAACTTATTCCAACAGATGCGCATGTACAACAGGCTTGCATATAACATTAACTTTTTGTACGTACATACAATTCTTAAACATTGAATATTTTTTCATGACGTTTTCCAGACTTCTTTGGAGTTAATGAAATTTCTGCGGCTGCAAATGTCTCCAAACTTTCTCGTGGCAACTATTCCAACGAGACTGTTGATCAGTCTATTCACCTTATTGTATAAATAGTAACTTTGATGTTAAATATGATTTCCAAACAAATTTGTTGCGTATGTAGCACGCATGACATCATAACTTGGTCCAATATTACAACTTATCATCCAAATAAATTTCGCTTAGATTTTCCTTAGATCATTATAATACGTGTTATACCAAAAATAGTTTAAACAACTCGTTTATAATGAACAAATTCTTTTGCATTGATAAGATTACCAAACTCACTCCTAGCGTCGTTTGTTCGATAATATTTTCTTATTCGTGCAAAAAAGGTCAACATTATAAACTAGTTGCATAATCCACTATTTTAACATCGCAACAAATAGCCGAGTAAAATTTATTTAGTATGCAATGTGCTATTAGAACAAAACAAAATATTTTACAATAAAAGCTCTTTAACTCGTTTCAAGAGGATCATACACTTCTCAGACTTGGCCGCTAGGCGATTGAGACTATTTCCACTCAGCAATTCTCCATAAGGTGTTGACTACACTTGCGAATTTGTCTTTTCTATAACTTGTTTCGATTCAGTGTTTCAACTTAATATTTTATTACATCATCTGAGAATGTTTACATTTCTGACAATGTTGACCTCAAATGTCATTTGGTATCAAAAATTGAGTTGTGGAACTTGAATTTGGAAATCTAGACGGCTCAAATTTTTTCTATAAACTTTTGGTGGGGGTTGTGCTAAATGCACTCTATAGGATGACATAAATACCATATTACTCTATTCTTTTGTTGTTGTTTTTTTCAAAAATTACAATACTATATTTTTTTTGACTCGTCTCTCACGTCGTTAATATTTACATTCGCGGCAATTTTTTGACATTAATGTATTTATAAGTTCATGTGCTTTAAATCAGGTGGGATACAGTTTCCCGAAAACTCAACAGTTTTCCATGAAAATGATCTCAAAATTCCGAATTTTCAGAAACGTTCAAACATTATTTTCTCTCAAACGGATCCAAATTTTTCTTTTAAGTTTTCCAACAGATAGTGCTAATAACACTGTTAAAAATTATATAGAAATAATTTTGCTGCATTCGTTTGTTTTTTCAAAAATTACACAAATGTAATATTTTTGAATTTTTTTGCCTTTAATATGCACATTTCCAGCAATTTGTAAACATTATTACATTTGCGACTGAAAGTTCTTAAAATTACATTGTATGAAAGTTTTTGAAAACTCGATAATTTTCTGGGAAAAGAGATTTAAATTTTAAATTTACAGTAGCGCTTAAATGTCATTTTCTTTAAAAACGGCTCCAAATCTATCAAAGAAAATTGCTATTTGAGACGATATTTTACTGTTCTTTAAGATTTTTATAGTAATAATTCGATTCTACTATTAGGTAGCTGAAAAATTAAGATTTTTTTAAAAAAAAAATGTACTTTAGGCGGCGATAGATGGCAGCAGGCAACAGTATGTGGCATATCCGAATAGCTCGCCGAAACCAATGGAAATAGAAAACTACTACGGAAAAGTCTGTCTCATTCTGTATCACCACTAGTTTTATTATCTCTAAATAATTGACAAAATAATTAAGAATGCAGATGAATATGTATTGAAAATCTATACACAAATAAGAAATCTCAACAACAAAAAGTATGAAACTGCTATAAGCAATATTTATTATTCTTCAATTGCATACATAGTGACTTTCAATATGACTTTAGATCCCCATGTTTACGATTTCAATTTTTAGATGTTACATACGGAGTAGAAATGGTCTCCAGGAGTCCATGCTGTTTGTCTATTAACTTGATGCAAAGTTTGCAATAATAGGTGATTTTACAATAATGGCTGGTAGTTCCCCGACGTATTCAATGAAGGCAATCATCGAGCATTGGGTTTGTAAAGTATCCAGAATGTCAAGACACTTTTACGAGACGGTGAAGATATGGAATCTTTCATTGAAATGGAGCACGAGCTCAGATGTTCATAACTTAATCATCAATCAATTATGTGAGTTTCCGTTTATTTGTGACAATAAAAATCGAAATATATGAAGAAAAACTATTCCACTTGTGGTATGTCTTTTGTACAGTGTGGCACCTCAGGTAATTTTTAAAACCTTTCCTGTCGAATACTCAACGTGTAACCATGGAGCAAACCAATATGACTAGGGTTATGTCTTTAGGAACCAAAATGATTATTTACTACACGTTGTAAGATTTTTGGACAAAATATATTCTCAAATTTCTACGAGCATATTTTCCGTCATTTCCGTATGTCAAAAAAATACACGACGAACGTTGAATGACTTTGTTGTGTAGTCCGTGAGGGTGCGAATTTGGATTCACATTACTGTTGAGTTGTAAAACCCATTAAGATATGGACTTAACTCTGTAGATACTTACATAATTGGAAACTTACCTAATTAAAAGAATAAACTTGGACAATCACAGCAATATTGATTAAGAATGATTTTTTTCAAAACGTAATGAACGTACCACAAGACTGAAAAAATGATCCTGATCAACACAAGCATCACACGAAATCTGAATCCTCACCATTCCACCATGCTATCTGGACGTGTGAAGTGGGGCAACAAACACTCTTTGAGGTCCCCATGATGAATATCTACGTTGGTTGTCGCCACCAGGAGAAAAGCAATATATATCTACAACATTTGACGTGAAAAGTGGCCGTCGAAATTATCTGAATTAGTATTGTTCGTTTTTCGAAAACTCAAAAATTTCTGTAAAAAAAGCTTCAATTCAAATTTAGAGCTTAAACGACAGTTTTTAAAAAAAGCTCAAAATTTTTCAACGAAAATTGCCATTTATGACGAGGTTTTACTGTTCTTTAATAATCTTAAAATGATATTTCCAATCTAAAATTAGAAGACCGAAAAATTAAGAAAATGTCAAAAAATGTACTTTGGACGGCGATAGATGGCAGCAGGCAAGAATATGTGGCAAGTTCGAATAGTTAAATGAGACCAAAAGAAATAAAAAACTAATATGGGAAAGTCTGTGCCATTCTGTAGCACCCCTAGTTCTTCAATTTTTTTCCCACGGATAGAAGGGATGCCTAAAGAATGGTGTAGGTCTCATTTGATTCCTTTTGAATTATTGAAAATTTGAAGTTTAATGATTGATTATTGAAGATTTAATGTTGCAGCACAACTAATTTGAAATCCTATTGAGCTCACCTCTGTCGCAACTACACGTTGAACAGGTTCATGCGACTCAATCACGTCAGTCAGAAATCACGCACACCAGGTCTATATTATACAAAATGTGACAACACTTAACGAGAAAACTTCAGGAATGAGTTCTTGAAACAGGAATAAGTGAATTTCATTACACTATTGGTCAGAAAATGTTTTCTTTTAGAAGAGCTTTCAGACTTACTAATTTGAGAGATGCGTTCACGAATCGTAAATTATGTTCTAAGTGACCTCCACCTGCTTGAATATATGACTATTCTCGACTTCTTATCAAATGATGAATATGTTAAAAGATTTCTAGATTGTGCGAAATATTTGACAAGATAGCATAATTCGTGCGCTGTGAGTTTATCAACCACAGCAGCCGAATACTCTAAATGAAATGTACCTCAGTGTGTTTTCGAAAGTGCAAATGGATTTTTTTTCAAATTGCTTCCTATCTAGCAAACTCAAGTCTGGATATTGTTCATATTACTAGCGATGCTCTCTCAAAGCATTTAGCGCCAAACTACATGTGGAATACTTGCACGTGAATTCTTGAATGTACCGTAACAAACATTACGATATACTGAAAACATTTTACAAATTTTATCAAACGGTACTGAAAATCCACAGAAAACAAACCTTTCAGATAATAATATGTCTTGAGACTGCGGCAAATTCATTGTGGATGCTAAGGAGTATTCATGTAAACATAAATTTGATTCGAATCTCTTGCAAAACTCTGGCTTACATTTTTATTCAGCGTTGTGCACTCACATTAATAAAAGCTTGGATAACTCTGCAAATATGCATTTCAGGACTCAAATTGTAATGAAATTTCTCTTCTCTCTGTTTAAAGAATCCATTTCTTAAATGTTACTTCTTCCTGAATTGATTGGCTGTACCATAAATTGGTTCAGTGGTAAAATAATTGTACCCTGACGTAATTTATATTTAAAGTTAATGAAATACATTTTATTTTCCACAAATATGGATGCAAAGTTTTATATCTGAAGATTTTTTGAGATTCGTTATTTTTTCATAAGGTAAAATGAATCAATGCACTTATCGCATTGATGACACGTACTCACAAATACGACAAACTACATTCACGAATTAAGAGTTGAAACTAAACAGCTCTTACATGACAGTACTTTAATTTCTCGTTGCAATCTACTCCCGAAAGATTAAAGTTCGTTCTTTAGATTCCTTGAGTATGTGGAGTAAATTGACTTTAATGAAAAAGATATTGGTACTGTGTGCACTTCTGATTAATGTTGGGGTCTCGATAACGAAGATGATTCAAATGCAAGTAAGAGATCAAATTTCAAAATTGTAAATATTAAATATAAAATCTTGTAGAGGAGAAGATCCAAATACAAAGGAATAGGTCTATAACTAGTTTCTGTTGTGAAGCCGGAGGGTGTCGCACTCTATCGGGAATGACGTGGTCCCATTGAACAGCGACGATTAGTCAATGCGTTTAGAGGCTGTGCGTAAGAAAATCATCAATTGTCGTGTTCTTCCATCGTCAAATATTCATCAGGTATGAACATTGTTTTTCACCATTATCCAGTCGCTTGTAAACGTTATTCGACAGTCGGTCTGTGTTAACGTTTAGTTGGCGAACAGTTTCAATGTATCATTCAACCTTCTACTTCATACCAGTAATGGCCGCCATGATGGTTTTGTGAAATGAGGTTTGGTCAAAATATGAGGTAGGGAGAATAGCCACCTCTGGACGATTCCGATTCGGAATTTGAAGGACCACATCCCACAAAAATCCCATTAAAGACGATTCTTCCTGTCTCTTTTGCCATCCGTTTTTTTCCAAAGACAGAAATGGAGAAGATTGGGTTCAGTGTGTTACATGTCATAGATGGGCACACACAGAATGTGTTGGTTGAGAGAGAGATGTGGATGCATTTGATTTTTGTAAGTGAATTTAAGATTTTGTTCCGATATTGTACTATTTGTAAGATAATTTTACTGTCATATCTTTTTTCATTATATTTTTATAAAAAAATTATGGGTAGCCCATATTTGGATCCCATTTTTAATATGCGACATTTTGACTTTTTTAATTAAGCCTTTTTTATGAAACTATGATTTTTTAATTTTGAAAATTTCCCCAATTGAAGTATATGAGTCAAAGGTGCGGCTAAAAGTTTAAATTCTCCCTTACGTTCCAAAATGTTCCAAATACACCCAAAGTCAAAATTATAGCCCGTATTTGGACCTTCTCCTCTAGTATTCAGTAACTTGCACGTTTATTTTAAAATTTTATTTTAAGTGTACTTTCTACATCATGATGACGAACAGCACTGAAAATTCTCAAAATATTAAAGCGTATGTAAACTGCTTAAATTTTTAAATAACATAAAATAGTTAGATGCATCACTGAATTCATCATGTCAAAAAAGTGTATTCACGCAAATAATAATTCACTAGTGATCGGTGGAAACTGCTATCAATTGGGCAACATGTTAAAAGCAGTAATAATAATAATAATAATAATAATAATAATAATAATAACAAGAACAATGATATTAATAATAATATTTATTTATTTATTTACGTCAAAAACAGTTAAAAACTGTGTGTGGCGTGCTATGAGGAGAAGTTAATTTGAAGTTATATT
Source organism: Gryllus longicercus (assembly GCA_038098605.1). Classification (NCBI taxonomy): domain Eukaryota; kingdom Metazoa; phylum Arthropoda; class Insecta; order Orthoptera; family Gryllidae; genus Gryllus; species Gryllus longicercus. The sequence continues at coordinate 7,958,682 of JAZDUA010000015.1, forward strand.
TATGTCCAAAAGCAAAACAAGGGGCCATCTCAGCATTGGCTCAAGGATCAGGGGAACTGAATGAAAACCTGATCGAGATGGGTGTTATTGACCCAGAACCTGAAGTACAAGACCTGTTATAGGTTCTTTAGAATTATACAATCCAAATGGTATATAATATATTAAATGTCATTGTTAAAATTATTATTACTTTCCTTTTGGATGCTCGATATAGTCTCTAATTGTATAGAAACAGTTTTGCAGCAAAAAAGATTTTTACTTGGGACGTAAACTTTTGCATCGAATTCAATCTCTTAATGTCATCTGGTAAGGTGTTGCAAAATAAAGTACATGTATTATATGCGAATTTTTGTAGTGATATGTTGATATTGTTACCTGTTGAATATGATTATATAATACGTCGTGTATTGTAGTTATTGACAACGGCGTTTGCTGAAAATATTAAGTCGCCCTTACGTAAGTCATTTTTGAAAAAAACACTGATTCATATATAATAACAATAATAACATAATAACAGCAATAACATTAATACGCGTAAGGTATGACGGTAAGGCAACAGTGCTCCAAAGTTCACTGGGACTCAAGTTCGCAATCCGTGTAAGGTATCATTATTTTCACTCTTCTTTACCGTGTGACGAGCATTTCAGTTTCTTTGTGTGCAGTACAAAAATCATTTCGTCATTCCTTGGCCACCGGTAACGACGTGCGTGATCTGTGTGTAATCCGCGTGCGGCATATGACTGGTTCACTACACCCAGATAGCCCAAGTACCGAGATTGGACAATTGCTACAAGGGGTATAACTACAGGAACGATATTGACCTAAGGGCAACCTCGACGAAATATTGGGAAGCAAGAGATAGCCTTTCATTATCCAGGACTGTGATAGTTACCGAGAAGGCCTTTGTAAGTCTCCCTAGGAGCCAATGTATGGCAATTGGGAAGGAGGTGAGACAAAACCGAAAACCGACCGAGATCAGACCAGCATTGCCCCTGACCCTACTTTACCTCTGGAGGGAGATCCTAGAGCTCGAGTCCCGACGTTGGCGATTTTTTACACTATCTAGAGAGCTAGGTCGAGTTCATCCACTGTCTGTAGGAAAATTCTAGCGGACAGCGGTTCTAATCGATAGTTTTCCGTGGTTTCCCCAATCAATACCTGTCGAATGCCAGAGCAGTATCCTAACAAACGGCCCTCGGACTGCGTGCAATCTTTACTTTCTCGCCCTTCTCCTATCCTCTCCCCTCTCACACACACACACACACACACACACACACACATATGCTCTACACTATTGCTCTGTGGAGAGTCCAGTCGGGAGCTTAAAGTTTGACTCGTCTGTAACGGTATTTCGCTGAGGATAGATACATGGAGACGGAAGGCCTCGCAAGCCTTTTCTGATCTCACATCCAGAGAGGAAGGAATTATTACTGCCTCCCAGGTATTAAAATTCCACCTCGCAGATAACCACCCTAAAGAGGCTAATGACTAGCAATTGACGTGTCCAGAACTATCAAACACCAAAACCGAAAAAGTATCCAACTCAAAAGAATAGGCACTAACTAGTACCCGAAAATTCATACCATTTGTAGTTCAATAGTTTCCGGTGGTACCTACTAGTTTACATATCGATTCTACTAGCTTTGCGCGCAAACTTCTGAATAACTTGAAACAACAGATTTTGCTTACAAACTGTTGGGCAGAAACTAAGCACGTCTAAAACAAAATGTCAGAAAAAACTTTCGTTTCTTTAATCTGTGCAGAAACCACGAGTGTCGATATTGTTCTCACTTGTACACACCGGTTATTATTAAATATATACAATTTCATACATTACGCAAATAATTCCTTAGAGCAATAACGTGTATTTTCGTGATGGGAATCGTGACATTGTTCTTCATCTCCATACATCGATATTTCGATGCATCATTAAACGATTTTCGATGTCGATAAAAATATAGACAAAAACATCGATGTTTTAAATTTTTAAATATGTCTATTTCACTCATGTCTGTGCATGTCGTAAGTAACCAATGCTAAGCAGGAATATGTCCAAATCTCAGATGTGTATCTCCATGTGATTATTATTTTGTTCACCTTTTTCACTTCTGTAAAAACTATGTTTACGTTTTTAAGGTAAAGATAGCAATTATTTTAGGTTCATAATAGCTGGTGAGCATCCATATAATATTAAGAGGTGTCGTTTTGATAATTTATAAAGCTTTGACATAGCATCGATTATTAAAGATTGGTAGCCGAATGGACTATATCTTCACATGCTAACTCTTTAAATTATATTATTACATAATAGGACACAACCTTCTTAAAAGATAACATGGTTGTTTATGATACCATGGTTCCCTGCCTTTACACTTTAATTTTTTTAAAATATCTAATTTAGTTCTCGCCCGAACACGGTAGCGAGCGGACGTGCGCCGAGCGCTCTCCTTCACGGGCGACTTCAGTGAGATAAGTTTAGCAGAGTACAACTCTACGAGTTCAGTGTACAGTGTGTAGTGACAATGTTTTCAAGTGGCTCCCCTGATACGGGGCAGCACATCGCTAGAGCAGTGGAAGCATTAAATCATCACAGTGAATTCAGTGATATTAATTCAACACCAATGAATGGTCAAGGTGCAAGTGGCCCCTTGGGGCAACACAGTGATATAATTAACTTACAAATACAACAAAATGCGCAGCAAAACTTAGAGCAACATCAATATTTAATGAATCAGGATTTACAATTGACGCAGATAAATCAACAACAACTACTTATGAGAGATCAAACAGGCTTCTATACAGCACATCACCAGGGCTAGCCCTGGGAACTTCATGGAACGCAACCACAGCAATGGACTCAACAACTACAAGGTCCGGGGTCGTCTGAAACAACCTCAAATAAAACCGTGAGTACCCTAGAGTGGCAACAACCTCGAAAAAGAAAAAAGCACGCCTACAGTGACCAGCCCATACCAACTCCCTCGAATGTTAGTGCGCCAGTGTTTACGCATAAAAATCAATATGCAGTATTAGAAGACAAATCAGAAGTTGAAACTCCTAAAAAGCCCCCCATAGATCATAACATACCGCCAATATTCGTGCAAAGTGTTACCAATGTATCGAAATTAATAGAATTTCTTAAACTACAAGTAAAAGACGAGGATTTTACGTACAAAATGTACAGCGAGGATGTAAAAGTGCTACCGAAAACCATTGAAGCTTACAGAGCAATAATTAAGCAACTTGACGAATCCGAGGCCAAATACCACACTTATCAACCAAAGAAAGATCGAGCATTTCGTGTAGTGCTTCGATACCTGCATCCGTCAGCAAACATAGAAGAAGTAAAAGCTGAACTCAAATCCAAGGGTCACACCGTTCGTAACATGCACAATGTACTTCATCGAGTAAGCAAAAAGCCGCTATCGCTCTTTTTTATAGACTTAGAACCAAGTGCAAACAATGCAGAAATCTACAATATCAACACACTTGTAAATGCAGAAATAGAATTTGAAGCACCGTACAAAAAGAAAATTCCAGTGCAATGCCATCGCTGTCAAGAGTATGGTCACACAAAGAAATACTGTAAAGCAACTCCAAGGTGCGTGAAATGCGGTGAAGAACACTTCACAGATGAATGCAAAAAAGATGCAAGGCAGCCGGCAACATGCGCGCTATGTTCGCGAAGCCATCCAGCTAACTATAAAGGCTGCCAGGTGTATCAAGATTACGTTAATAAACGTAACAAGCACAGAAAAGAAACAGTCACCATCGACAAGCAGAAACAAAAAGTGCCAAACGCCTCAGATTTTCCTCCCCTCCCAGTTCGCCACTTTCAACCCAATCCCTTCTCTCGTACAGCATCTTCCCAAAACTCAACATACGCTGTACCCTACAATCAAAACCAAACAGATCTCTGCAAAATAATAGAAACCTCATTCCAAAAGTTCGAAAGCATCCTTAAACAACAATCTGAACAAATTGGGGCTTTGCTCAACCTACTGACGTCATTAATATCCAAGATGCATTAAATGGCACCAAGAATTAAAATTATTCTTTGGAACGCAAACGGTTTAATCCAACATCGAAGAGAGCTCGTAGCTATTCTCAAAGAAAAATATATAGATATTATGCTAATATCCGAAACTCACTTCACTGAAAAATCCTACTTAAAGATACCGGGATATGATATATATAATACCAAGCACCCGGACGGTACAGCGCATGGAGGAACCGCTATAATAATTCGAAACACAATCAAACATTACGAAATGAACAAGTATAAAACTGAAGAAATACAAGCAACATCTGTAATGGTGACAGAAGGTCAAGCTTTACTGACGATAACATCTGTATACTGCCCGCCCAAACATAGAATAACAGAACAAAAATTTGAAGACTTTATAAACACACTAGGAACAAGATTCATAGCTGGAGGCGACTTCAATGCAAAAAATCAGCATTGGGGCTCACGACTCAACACATTACGAGGAAAAAATGTTCATAAAGTAACAAACAGGCTTAATGTTTCTACTATATCGACTGGTGAACCTACGTACTGGCCCACTGACGTCAATAAGCTTCCTGACCTCCTGGTCTTCTACTTAGCAAAAGGTGTGCATCTTGGTACAGTAGAAGTAAAATCTTGCTACGACCTTTCTTCAGACCACACCCCAGTAGAAATGACCATCAGTTCAAATATATCTGAAAGAAACTATCCTCTAAAACTAACAAGTAACAAGACAAACTGGAACAAGTACCGCGATTACGTGAACAATAAACTATCTGCAAACGCACTGCTAACAACTGAAGAAAACATCGAAGACGCAATACAGCACCTATCTGATACATTACAAGACGCTGCCTGGGCCGCAACACCAAGGGAAACAATAAATAAATCGTCAACGTATCCCGCAGAAATAAGACAAAAAGTGGTAGAAAAACGTCGACTCCGACGAATATTCATGACGACACGACAACCAGATGACAAAAGAAAATATAACACAGCAGCCAGACAACTAACACGACAAATTAAGGAATATGAAAACAAATCTTTCTCTAATTACATTCAAACACTATCACCTACTGCTGAAACTAATTATTCGCTTTGGAAAGCAACTAGAAAACTAAAGCGACCCCAACAGCACATCTCACCAATTCGAAAAGAAGATGGCACGTGGGCAAGAAGCGCAGAAGAAAAGGTCGAATGCTTAGCAAAACACTTTGCTTCAGTTTTCAAACCAGCATAAAATGTAAGTACTATTGAAAATAAAGTGCTAGAATATTTGGACGTGCCTTTACAGTTATCTCTGCCCATAGAGCATTTCAACTCACGAGAAGTCGAACAAACAATCAAAAAACACACGCATCCTGCAAAGAGTCCAGGGTTTGACCTTATTACTGGCAAGATGTTGCAGGAAATGCCAAGTAAAGGATATGAACTCGTAACAAGCATATTCAACGCGATACTTCGAAATAGCCATTATCCTTGTCAATGGAAATACGCTCACATAATTGCGATCGTGAAACCAGGAAAGACTGCCACGGACGTTAAATCGTACCGACCTATTAGCCTGCTACCAGTCCTATCAAAAGTATTTGAAAAACTTCTCTTACAGCGCCTCAAGCCTATAATTAAAGAAGTGATCCCTGACTTTCAATTCGGCTTTCGAGAGGGACACTCAACAATAGAACAGACCCATCGTATTGTAAACACAATTTCTCAAAGCCTGGAAAAAAAGCTATATTGTTCTGCAGCATTCCTAGATATACAGCAAGCATTCGACAAGGTATGGTATGAAGGAATTCTATTTAAAATAAAAAAACTTCTCCCGCACTCCTACTATTTACTTCTCAAATCATATCTTTGCGATCGCCTATTTCAAGTGAAATATCAGGACGCTCTATCGGAATTCCAACCTATTTCTGCAGGAGTGCCACAAGGAAGTATTCTTGGACCTTTTTTATATCTCATATCAACTTCAGACATACCAACTACAGAAAGAACTACAATAGCCACCTTTGCAGACGACACAGCTATTCTTTCTGCAAATGAAGACCCCTCCTGCGCATCACAACATCTTCAAGAACATCTAAACAAAATCGAAGATTGGAGTCATCGTTGGCGAGTCACCGTCAATGAAACAAAATCAAAACATATAACATTTTCACTAAGAAAAGAAAACTGCCCAAAAGTAAAACTAAACAACACAGAACTCCACGAAGCTGATACAATCAAATATCTTGGACTGCATTTGGATAGACGCCTGACTTGGAAAACCCACATCAAAACTAAGAGAAAAGAAGCGCAACTTAAAGTCCTCAAATTGTCATGGCTAATAAACAGACAATCAAAGCTATCCTTGCATAACAAAGTACAGATTTATAAAACTATAATCAAACCAACATGGACCTATGGTATTGAATTGTGGGGCTCTTCCAGTAAATCGAATCTAGAAATTCTAAAAAGATTCGAATCTAAAACACTAAGAAAACTATGCAACGCACCATGGTACGTGACAAACAAGACAATATACAGAGACCTCGACATCATCCCACTGGAGGAAGTAATCGCCACGAAGGGCTTAGCATACCAGAGAAGATTGTACAACCACCCAAATCACCTCTCAACAAGCCTTCTAGATAACAGTGAGCATGTGTATAGACTGAGGAGAGAGAGTATTTTGGATTTGCCATACCGATTATGTAAATGAAATTTTTCAATGTCATAAAATGTTCACGTCTGAAATGTATCCGTTGACACCATTTGCTTATTGTCCCGATAGGAACAGATTGTAAATTATGCAAAAAATAAAATAAAAAAAATAAAATAAAATATCTAATTTGACGTACTTTTGAATTTAAAAATGTTGATAATTAATACTTAACCCAAGCTTCGTATGACATATATTAAGTAATCATTAATTAGTTTTCTTATTTGATCAAATTATAATAGTCATTAATTCTTTTACATTGAATATGAATTATTTTTAAGAAAATGTATTCTAACCTGATGATGAGCAAAATAATATCCATGAAATTGTTGCTATAAAAATTTCACATTTAGTTAAATTATTTATTTATATTCAATAATAATAGTATGTTCTAAAGACATGAACCAAGAATAAATAAATTATTTTACCATTTATTCACTTTCATTCAAAAATAATCAAAAGTAAAACGTACTGTATCTAGTATATGTAAGCATTAGTTTAAAGTATATTCTGCCTTAATGCACTCTGTCACTTTAATCTTATAATGAATAATCAATCTATACAAACACGGTTCAAAAATGCAATTTAACGATATTACCACGTACAAAATAATAAAAAATAACATATATTTTTAAAACATCGATATTTCCGGAAAAGTACATCGATCTAAAAAAACATCGAAATCAAAACATCGATGTTAATATATCGATGTTTCTTGTGGAAAATATCGTTTTTTTTTTTTTTTTTTTTTTTTTTTTTTTTTTTTTTTTTTTTTTTTTTTTTTTTTTTTTTTTTTTTTTTTGCCCTCCCTAGGCCGGAGCGAGCGCAGTCAACCTTTCCGATGCCACACATATGCCACCGCGTGCGCGTCGCTGGTTCAACGCAAGCGGCGCGGTGCGGGGAGGGGCGGGGCGGGGCGGAACGGAGCGGGACGAGGCGCGGGTGTGGGGTGAACTTTAAATGCCGTGGGCGGTCTTTGATGGCGGGCAGCCGTCCCTCCGCACTGATAAAAGGCCACTTATCAGTGCGGCCGGCCGCGCGGCGCGTGAGGCTGGGGCGGGGGGGGGGGAGGTAGGGGAGGGGGAAGGCCGCGGCGCCGCGGAAGTCGCGCCTATGCGGGAGGGGCTCCGGGAGAGATGACGCTGCAGCAGATGTGGCACGGAAAAGGGGATGGGCTACTTCAAAATGGCCAAGAAATGAATGTGGGACGGGAGAAGGCGGAGTGCGGAAAGTGTTCTGACCTTGAAATATGTGTGGCACGGGAGAAATAGAGGAATACCGGATGCGCTCCTCTAAGATGACACCGTGAGAAGTGGCTCAGGGCATCCACTACGGACCCTCTGACCGGGAGGTCCTAGGGTTGTACTTCCTAGGTGGATTTAGACATTACCTTGTCAGCTAGGTCGAATTCAGTCGCTGCCTGGAGGAGAATTCTAGCTGCCGGCGGCTCTGATCGGCAGTGTTCCGTGGTTTCTCCGATCACCGATCATCACCAGGCGAATGCCGGAGCAGTGCTCTAACAAACGGGCCATGGACCGCGTGCGATCTTTCCTTACTCCTTGTCCTATCCGCATCCCTTATAAACACTAGCATGCACTACACTATCTCATATGCCGGGAGACCCGTCAGAAGCTGAGAGCTTGTCCCGGCTGGGGCAGTGCCCCGCTGGTGGAAGATACCTAGTTGGGGAAACCCCCGCTAGCGGACAGTAGGTCGGCGCCAAATCTCGCCGTCCAGTGTGGGAAGACCAACGCCACACCCCGAGCAAAAACTGTGCACTACACTGAAGGGACTAATAACTTGAGTAATTGTCGCGCCCGTAATCACTATCAATCAATCAACGAATCAATCGATCTAAGATGACCATGAAAAATATGTGGCGAAGGGAATAGAGTTCAGACAGCGCTTCTGTAAAGTGACCGTGAAATAGATGAAGCACAGAAGGGGGTAGAAAGCGGAAAATTGTCCAGTAAGATAGTGAAATAGACGTGTGACTTATCTCGAAATTAAAAGAAATCATGGTATAAAATTTAATAATTTGAGCAATGGGAAAACCAGTAATGAAGAAGAAAATATGAGGCCAGGATGACCTAACTGCAGTTGAATGCTTCAAAAGTACAGTCGTCTTCTTCCCTGTTAATCGTCAGATTTCGCCGTCTTCTTCAAACCTTTGCAATGAAATTCTCATGCAAATCATGCTCACAAATTCTCGTGTCTTAACAATGCAGTTATTTAGTGTGTCCTTCTGTGCGTATTTCTAACATTTTAATCAAATAATCATTAAATAATTTGTATTATAATTATGATCCTAAATGAAGGCTAAAGTTCCTTGTTGTCGGTTAAATACAAAATTTACACCTGGTTACAATCAGCTTCGAAAGAAGCACATTTAGTGGCTGTGGGTGATTCTACAGAACTTTGCACAAAATATTTTTTTATTATTAATAATAGAAATAAACCAAAACGTATAAGTTGATAAACAAGACACGTAACGTGATTGTCCAATGTTTATTAATCTCTTCGTTTAAAGAAGCTGAGACATTCCAAGGAATCGTGGTACAAAAGGAGTATGTTCATTCTGTCCCACCAAAAAAAGAAGAAGAAATAATTAACAATACATTCTACGGTGAACATTGTACCATCACTCACAACAAATTCACAAATGTACCTTGAAAAATAACTTTACCTATGAAGTTAGAAAAATTACAAAACAGATTTTCTAAATTTAGAAAATGTATACCTCACTTCAACCTAACTCTGCTTCCCTCTGGTCCGCTATTAAATACATCACAAATGGCAATAAATGACTCTTATTAAAATAATAATAATAATAATAGCAATAATAATAATAATAATAATAATAATAACAACACATCAGCAACTATTACTTCTGAAAAAGCAGAACTACTGGCATATCATTTTCAACTCTCCTTTACAAACACTCTCCCTTGTAATACTTCCTTTACACAAAACATAGTTCAAACATTAGCCAACCCACTTCATACAGTTCCTAAAATAATTAACTTTATTTCTCCATCTGAAATCAAGTACATAATTTCCAAACTTAAAAACAGGAAATTGTCAGGCTTAGATCTAATTCCTAATATTGTAGTTAAACATTTACCATATCCCATCCTCAGTTCACTAACACCTATATATAATGGTTGTTTTAGATTCGACTGCTTTCCAAACTCCTGGAAAACTGCACTCGTACTACCAATTCCGAACCTATACTTCCAATTCATATCAAACTATACGTGAAAATTTTATGCCAAATAGTTTGCTGCCAAATGTTGCAAAAATTTTTGATAGAGCAATTTTAATTAGGATTAATAAATTTGTAAATCAAAATAATATTATTCCTAGTAGTCCATTCGGTTTTCACCATAACCATTCTTCTTCTTTGGTCCAATCTTCCGTATACGGAAGTTAGGTGACCCATAACGGGTTTTCTTGGGATAAGTTATTCAGAGTGGTTTCCCGTTGCCTTCCCTGATGTGATGATGATGATAGGGGGTGAAAGGACGAACACAATACAACCATGCCCGAGGCGGGACTCGAACCCGCGATCATCGGTACGAGATCGCTACGGCACTACTGCCTTAGCGATCTCGGCTACCGGATCGCATAACCATTCTACTACTTATCAATTGCTACGCATAACAGACTGAATTGCCACTAATTTCCCAAAATTACGACATGCTCTTTCTATATTTCTAGATGTAAAATGTGGCATAATGAACTACTTTTTTAATTGGGAAATATTGGTTTCACAAATTACTTACAAAATATAATATTCGTATTAGTTAACCGAAGATTCAAATTTCAAATAAATAACTTTCTCAACTGATCACAATATACAAGCTGGACTTTCCCAAGGATTTCCTTTATCACCTACTCCAGGGATTTCCTAACTTTTTTCGACCCCGGCTCCCTTCATCTAAACGAAACTTCCCGCAGCTCCCCTGGTAAAAATCAGTTTCATTTATAAGGATTAATATAGGCCTTCATTTCTTCACGCGCCTGTAGCTCACTGTCTTCTACAACCGTGTACAAAGCAGAAAATGAGTATCTTTAGCTTCCAGCTTTGTCTTCCACCATAGTAATTTCTTTCTGAACGATGAAATTTGGTCTGAAACTTGAAAAATGGATGGCTCATTACCTTGCAGTTGAAGAATTGATGTTTTTAAAAATATCACGAAGATATGCTAGCTTCGAAACAAAATCACTGTCTTCAGTCGACGGCGGACCGCGGTACTAGCAACATAGTATGCTTCGTTCGCGTGTGCTTTCGACAGTGTTTCTAATACCTTATTTGGTGACTTTAAGAAAGCAAAACTATGATATATTCTCTCCTTCAAATGTATTCTGTGTGTGGCTGCTACTCGAAAGAGTGGCAACTAGCGTCAATATGGATACACAGAACAACAAGGAAAACATAACCTCGAACGCCCAACAACAACAACAACAACAACAACAACATGGACCAAACGTGAAATCTTTTGATGGAGCTGCGACAATGGACATTTTCCCGGCCAAGGACCAAGCAATTATTATATAAGCCCATGAAGGACTTACAATAAATGATTATGTGAGTAAAATATCAACTTTTATCAGTCCAAGTGATATTAGATTTGTGTCGCGCATAGCGAATAATAGGATTTATGTGTTCTTAAGTACCAAAAAAATCGCTAACTACCTAACAGATAACCATCAAACTTTCTCTATTAATGACATTGAAGTGAGTGTTAGACCCCTATTAAGCAAACATGTAAGAGTTATAATATCCTATGTCTGTCCAGGTATCCCACATGAGGTGTAAAAAATGCTCTTCAACAATTGAATATTCAAATTTCTTCTAACATTACATGTATCAGAGCAGATCTACCTGAACCAGGTATGTCTCATTTCATGAGCTTCAAGTAACAAGCCTTTGTTCACCCAGATGAAGTACATAAATTATCACAGTCACTTCTAATTCCATATAAAGAAACAACATATAAACTATTTTTCACAACTGATAATATCACCTGTTTCAAATGTGAAACTGAAGGCCATATTCCCAGAAAGTGCCCAATTAATAACATTGGCCTTTCACCCATTATAAAAGGAGCAACACAAAACAATAATGATAATATTTTAATAGAGATTCCCCCTCCAGAACAACCAGATGATAATTCATCTGGCTCGAATGCTATGGATTATAAATCTTCCCTCCACAAAAGAAGCCTCCTATCTGAATCATCCTCTACACCTGAGACTATGTCAACTAGTGATGTAAAATGTAAAGACAAAGGCTATAAACCCTCAAAGAAAAAGAGAGCAAAAAATGCAAATGAAGATCCTGCCTCTCAAGACAATTTAGCTAACAAGTCACTAGAAGATCTGCTCCCAACCAAAACCTATATTGACTCCAACCAAGACAAACTTCCTCTCTCATACACCCAATTCAAATCATTCCTTCAAAACTCTTTTGGAGCACCTGACTCCATTCCTATAATGAAATATTATTCAACTGATTTTAATGCAATAATTAGTAAGCCGAAAGAAACATATAAACTATTGAATGAAAGATCCATAAAGGGCAGATTTACAAGAATTATCAAAAAATTAGAAAACAATATTCCCAGCAGAGAGACCTCAGACTCAGAATTCAATTTAGATAGTACCTAAATACTGTATGTACTTATTCAGATCATTCCATAGAATTTAAATCATGCTGATACTACTGAAAGTAGAATATAATACAAAGAAGAAGTTTTGATAGTTCTGCAATGGAATCTTAATAGCTTTTACAGCAGGTTAGAAAACTTACAATATTTATGCAAACTACATAACCCTGATATAATCTGTATACAAGAAACAAACTTTAAAGGAAAACATATGGGAATATAACTGGATATATTTGCACCTTTAAAAATAGAAGCAACTCTGAATATGCATGTGGTGGTGTAGCAATATATTCCAAAAAATCGATTCCCATTGAAATTCTGAAAATTCAAACTAACGTGGATTTATGGCAATTAAAATTAATTCAAGTAACCTCATTTGTATTGGAAATGTTTATATTCCTAATAGGTACCCACTACAAGAAATCGAAATGCAGGATATTGTAAACCAGATAAAAGAACCCTTCATAATTCTTGGGGATTTTAACTGACATCACTCTTTATGGGGATTGTACAAAATTAATAAAGAGGCAGACTATTGGAAAAAGTAATTGACGACCATGACAGCATCACCCTCAACTCTGGTAATCCCACACATATTAATATCAGTAACAGCAGACTAAGAGCGATTGATCTTTCAATAGCTTATCCCACAGTAGCACAGAAATGTAACTAGAAAAATGGATTTCCCCTATGATAGTGATCATTTTCCAATACTGATAGATATCCATCATCCAAATGTGTTCATTAGTAATGAATGGCGCAACCCAATCCCTAATTATAAGAATATTAATTGGCTGGACTATCAGGAAAAAATCAATGAGCACCTCAATGAAGAAGATATTTTCAAGGACGATCATAATATTGACCAGGCAGTAAAATTATTCTTTAATATTATATCCAATTATGCTAACTCAATAACACAAACGCACCATGGCCCTTTTAAGTTCAAAAGCGCTCCCTGATGGAATACTGAATGCAAAATCGCTATTACAAACACAAAAATAAACATTAACCGGTATAAAAAAGAAGAGATAATGATAGTATAATTAACTATAAGAGAACTAGATCTACTGCCCGCAGAACTGTAAAAATATACAAAGCTAGATCATGAACCGAATATATTTTCTCAATCAACAGCCAATCAAACTCAACTGAGAGATGGAAAAAAATCAAATCCCTACGTGGTATGAAGACGCACAATACTATACATTTCTTGCGTTGCGATGACCAGATAATTAGCGACCCCAAAATTATTGCTGAGGAATTTGCCGAAACCTTCATGAAAAATTCCAGCACTTCCAATTACCATACGGAATTCATCACATATAAAGAAAAAGCTGAAAGTGAATCAAATATGACACCTATTGATGACATCAACTATGATCATGACATGAATTCATGCACATGAATTCATCCAATTTTCATGCACGAACTACAAGTTTTAAAAAAGATCAACAACTCAGCTCCTGGCCCAGACAAGATTCCAAACTGCCTAATTAAAAATCTCCCAAAGAGTGGAACATTTTATTAAAAATATGTAACCATATATGGCTAAATAATGTATTTACTCAACTCTGAAAAACTGCCACAGTCATTCCGATTCCCAGGCCTGGTAAAGACCAGTCAAATAGCTAAAATTACAGACCAATCGCACTTACTTGCAATATGCAAAATATTTGAAATTCTCATTAAGAAAATAATAACGTGATTTCTAGAATCTCAACATTTAATAAAAGACAACCAATTTGGATTCAGAACTAGACACTCCACCACCTCTCATCTTATCTGCATGACAACGATAATCCAAGAAGCCCTTCTTCACGAACAGCATGTTATCTTAGTAAATCTAGACATCGAAAAAGCATACGATATGGTATGGACACACCGTATAGCTTCTAAATTACTTAGTATTGGTATCAAGGGCAATAAGTTTAAGTTCCTTACCAACTTTATTAGCAACAGAAGTATTCAAATACGTATAAGTAATAATTTATCAACAATTAAGAAACTTAATAATGGGCTACCGCAAGGATCAGTGCAGTGTGACTCTATTTTTAATTGCAATAAATGACGCTGATGATGATATTGTAAGCCCAGTTGTCGTGCGGAAATACGCAGATGATATGGTGTTACTATGCAAAGGAAGGAACTTCGATTCAACCAATGAATTAATGCAAACTGCTGTAAACTGTATTTACAAATGGTCAATGAAAACTGGTTTCAAACTCTCGTCAGATAAATCTAAATATATGATTTTTTCTAAAAAATGAAGCCTCTTCTACCCGAAATTATTTCTGAGCAACAAAGCCATTAAGACTGTCACACATACAAAAATCTTGGGCCTTATATTTGTCCACAGGCTCGCATGGCAAGAACATATTTCTAAAACATACGCAATGCAAAACTTGACTTAATATCCTGAAGTGTCGTAATCACAACTGGGGATCAGACAAAAATAACTTGCTACTTACTACATACAAAGCCTTTATAAGAAGTAAAATAGATTACGGATCAATTGTATATAATTCAGCGTGCAATTCAGCTCTCAAGAAACTGAACACCCTGCACAATTGCGGACTCAGAATAAGCACTGGTTGCTTTCACACAAGCCCAACTGGTACTATCCTCATCGAATCGGCTGAAACAAACCTCGCATTTCGAAGACAAACCCTGTCAATCAAATACGTAATGGTGTATCACCTGGAATTTGAAGTGGAAATCCACAGTGTTCTACACCTTTCTATAATAAACTAGCTTCACTATTCAGCTCCCTCAACATTTCGAGGCTTCCTATAGAAAGTCAAAGGATCCCCGCTGTAAAACCCTGGACCATCAACATTATTGAAGTTGACAAATCTCTAGTTGAAGTTCAGCATAACAATCTTGACTCAGACGAATGGAAACTCAAATACCACGAAAACTATGATAAATACAAAAATAACTACAATATCTTCATCGACGGCCGCAATAATACATTTTCCGAGGCCATAATGAAGGCTAGTCAAAAAAACATGTACAACTATTCAATTCAGGAAGCGCTTAACAAGATGCTTATGCTAATGTAATGATACGTAACCCTCGAAATCATGTTATGACCCTGTCCTGACGATACTGTATGTTGATGGTATGTAACATAAATAATATGTGATACTGTATAATGTTATGACCTAAGCATTACGATACTTATCATAATGTAATGACGAATGAAGCCCTAATTGTCTGTATACACCTGTTATAAAAAATGTATTCGCTAGTAACCTTAGTGGTTAATGCGACTAAAAACAAAGAAAAAATCACTGTTAACGAATTTTCCGGAACTTACATCGTTTCCTTGAACAAGATATATAATGACACTACAACAGCTGATTAAATGTCAACGGAATCTTTGATTAAATCAAAGTATGGAAAGAAAAAATAATCCTGGTCGGTATGTACGTCTAGGAGCCACAGAAGCTTATTGGTAAATTATTTGCCAGGTTCAATTAATCTACAATTAGTTAGTAACTTAAATGACACAAGAATTAAAGTAAATCAAATCTAAGGATCGTTTATTAAATCACCGCGACATCTCTACCATATGGTCACGACATCCCGCATCTCCGCATGAGAGGGTAATGATTTTAAAGTTATATATTACTGAAATATGATGTACTTTGGACAAAATTATATAGAATATGCTAATTATTTAAAATGTTTAATAAGCACTATTTGTCAATAAAATCGAATGTAGTTTTCTTTTGTCATTATTCTTACAGATTACCGTAGGAAAAATGCTTGAAGCATAATTCAAATAAATTACGTATTTAGTGTACAACGTATACACAAATACATTACTGTACGTTACTTACTTCATTAAATGACGTTATATGTTTCGTTCCCTAATGACCACTAGAAAGAGAAAAAGCTTTCGGTCAGCGTTACTATAGTCAGTCGCTGCGAAATTGTCCCGTGCGTCGCAGAACAGCCACAACGCAGCTCTCGGGGCCAGCACGCGGACGCGGCTGCGCGGCGGGGGCGGGGGCGGGGGCGGGGGCGGTGGCGAGTGGCGAGGGGTGGGGTGGGAGGCGGGATGCGGCGGGCAGCGTGTCCGGCCGCGAAGCGTCCGCGCGGCCGCCGCGGGCCCGAGCGCGCTCGTGCAGGGGCGCGGGGCGGCGGACCGCGTCAATGTGACGTCACTCCCGTAACGTCATCAGCCCTCAACTTGCGTCACGTCGGCGCCGAGCGGCGATACGCCGGCCGGCCTCATTGGCCGCGCCGCCTGCCTCCGGCATGGACGTCATCGAGCACGCAACCCCCGCTGGTGGGGACGGGCGGGCAGCAGGCAGGCGGGCGGTGCAGTGGCGGGGCGCGCAGCCGCCTCCGCTGCCGTCGATCGGGGACCGTCGGTGATATCCGTGATCCTATTGGTAATAATGATGCTCATCATATTACATGGCTGTGACAATGCCTCAGAGGCACTTGCCTCGCTTCGGAAACTCCTTGATTCCCAGCAGACGCCGCACTACTTTTCATGCTACAGGTTTGGTTGATGAACCGGCTGAAATGGCACGGAGCAACAACTGTCACCACTGCAACGTCTCTGGCCGGGAGATACCACGTTTTGAGACCTGATGGTGGCATATTTTCAACACTAAACTTAGGACGAATTTTGCCTCTGTGTGGGGATTTCTAGTGACTGGCTGCTCTGATCGGCAAGTTTCCGTGGATTCTCTGATCAATACCAGGCGAACGACGGAGAAGTATCCTGGTGGGATATTACTACTTCGAGAAATACTATGAAATACGAAATATGATCAGACCGTAGAATTTCTCGAGGAAGATTGTCTTCGGGACCTACAGGAAAGATGGGTTGAACTAAGTCCTTGATTGTGGAGAATTTTATGTATTGTCCAGACTCAATGTTTGTACGTGCACCTATTTATACGTTGTTTATCCGCGCCACAGAGAAACTGTCGTGGGTTTTCGCCACCTCTATCTGAGATGTAGAAGTAACGAGATGAAAGTGACAAGACGTGCGTGATCTGGGCTGTCCGGGTGACGCCGCGTCAAAGGCTGTGTTGCCGACGTTTCGACCATCCTGTCGTGGTCTTCCTCAGGGCTGGTATGCGCCGGGATGGTCGAAATGTCGGCAACACTGCCTTCGACACGGCGTCACCCGGACAGCCCAGATCACGCACATGACTCTGGCCGCGGTTCCTACGACTTCATTTAAAGTAACGAGACGTTAAACGTTACAAAAGTGATACATTTATCCTAGAGAGGAGTAAATCGAGGAGTAATATCAGTGAAATAGAAAGGTCGTGGCCTCGGACACCTCCGGGAACGGCTGGGATGCACATTGGCTCAGAACGGATGCAGGGACAGTTTTCGCAGCTTCCCTGAGGCTCAACGAAGGCAAACCTGAGAAAATTGTAACGAATGGGTAAATATTGTAGATGACTTGGCCATGGTGATGTGTGCATCGACGCATTAAATACACTTATTGTATTAACATTACTTTCTCAACCGACCACCGAGGCTTTATCAGTTGGCAAGAAATATACGCCTGTTTATCTTACTTATAGTAATGGATAAATAAGTGTTCGTTAATCACTTTCATCTTATCAACTATTGATAGAACAAATATCGTGTTTCTATTTAAGTATTTATGATGTTTGCTTCCATTTAAGTATTTATGATGTTTGCTGAATTAGCAATATTATTTAACGGAATATCTTGGCGTTTATTTAGAATTATAGATTGTGCTACTGGCTCTCGCAACTGCTTGTCACTCACAAGTGTATATGAAAGAAGAAAGTGATTCCAACAAGGGTGGCCATCAGTGAAGGACGGCTCGTATCCTGGCTAGTATCACATTATTATCAACGAAGGAAACTTTGCAGCTGGCCATCTCGTTCGGGTGGAATGGAGTTCGCTGCACACCATATAGTAAAAGAAGTGGTTCAAAATACGAATATCAGTCATGGATCTCAATGGTGAATAATCCACAACAGGATCAATGCTCTAAAGAATATTCAAAAAGTTATACAGACAAGCAGAAATAACAATAATTGAAATCATCCTGAGATTGCAACCTGAGATTGCAACCTGAGATTGCAGCCTGAGATTGCAACATATGATGTTTTTTGAACAAGAGAGGGATGCTTTCTTGGATAGTGACAGTGGATGACACATTGTACGAAGCACTGCGACCCACATAGCAACAGATCCTGCAAGCAGGAGAACTACAGCAATCACCACGACCTCAAAAATGTAGGAACGTCCTAACAGCAGGCGTTGCTAATTCTGTTCTTTAACTCACAATTGCGTCGAAGGTTTTCGGAATATCGAGCGATAGTGGTAGTCTTATTTCCTCATGAAGTGGCAGAGAAATGAACATTACCTTCGAACCGATTTGCATCGTGCCATCAAGAACTAGCAAACTAGACCTTTGAACGGTGTTATTTTGTTTCAAAAGGAGTTACAAAAAGGGTACCAAACACTCATTTGCACACCATACAACCATCCGATTCTTGTGCTGGTATCTACTGGGACATCTACTGTAGCAGACCGAACCAGAGCCGACTGATCACCTTGAGACATCCAGATTCCTGGCAAGCTCAAACTTCACCAGGGGGTTTGAGTAGGACGGTCATAGGATTGAGGCAGTGTACCACTAGTGCCGCCAAGCTACTTTATAAAAACAGAGAATAGAAACGGTAAAGTGTATTTAGAAACAATAAAATTTCTCTGCATAGAAAACATATTGCAGTAGTGCAGTTGACTGACAATATCATTTCGTTCCAGAATCCATTGTAATGCAACTTGCACTTTTTGTTTAAAGTTTATTTTGTTTACCAACTTTCTTATTTTATAATCTAGAGATGTTGTCCACTTAATTATTTATTTATTTATTTATTTTAGAACGCTGTGCCATTTCGTGGTCATAAGCGATCACAATCTGATTTACATTTTTTTTATAATAAGAAAATGTAAATTTTTTTCACTTTTCATATCATTGTCTTTTAAAGACTTAAAACATTTGATATTAAATACGGTTTACCACTTTTTTGTGTAATCAGAAATACAATTCTTTCTAGATATCTCTCTTCATTTGGTAAACATTACATAGAAAAGCTGATTTGTGTATTACGATGAGGTAAATGACTGATATGTAAATTAGTACAATACCAAAAATATTTAGTGTAAAATTCAGTATACATATTAAAGGAAAATTATCTTGTGAAGAATATACATCTTGTACAAACCATTACGACTATGAAAATAAAGTAATGCTTAAATGTTGATTTATAAACTGCATTGAAAATGGAAATCTGCTTCTAAAATTCTACAATATAGAAGTTTGACATAATTTTTGATAAGATTATCTGAATTCTACGAGTGAATAAAACTTCAAGCAGGCTTACTTATAAAGAACTTATCTTGGCTACAAACATATCAGGTAAGAATTGATACTTCTTCTTACTGAAGAAGTTTCTGTCAGTCAGGAGAGTATTTTCTCTCCTAACTAAACTTTCACTCACGTCAGAAAATATTTTTTTAAAGCTTTGGGGAATTGTAATAATTCCGTCAAAATAGTCATTTTAATTTGTCATTTTCTTACCTACATTGATAAATAATACTTAAATAAAAATTAATAACTGATCTAAAGAGCCCAGCTGATCTATAAGAACAAATTTTCCAAATTAAATTATAAGATCAAAATCAACGCACGTGAAACCAAGTCAATGCCATTTCGTAAAAAGAGCCAACTTAAGAGTCAAATTTAAGAACAAATGGTAAAAGATCAATTGTCTTCAGGCTTGGAAGTAACAAATAGCAAAATCCAAATTTAACAAGATGTGGAGCTCCATGTGTAGTAGGTACTTGAGTAGCAGGGACTCCAGAGAAATAGAGAATGGCAAAATGCGATGTACGGTGTTGAGACATGGACTATTAACAATCGGAGGAAACTATTCATTTATGATTCATATTTATTCATATTCATTTATGATAAAACATATCAAATGAGTGAGTAATTCACCGATTCATAGCGATTCCGAGCGCGGCAACTAATAAAGTTATTAGTCCCGTAAATGTAGTACATGTTTTTCGGGAGGTGGCGCTAGTTTTCCCGTACTGGATGGCCAGATCTCGCACCGACCTACCGTTGTCTAGCGGGGTTTTCCCCAACCAGGTATCTTCTAGTGGGGCACCACCCCAGCCAGGACAAGCTCTAAGCCCCCAACCGGCCTCCTGGCATGTGTGATAATGTAATGTGTGTTAGTGTAAGTTGTGTATGCCAGTGTTGTTTTGTGATTGACTTATTTTTGGTCGCTTGCCTCTAGTTTTTGCGGATCCCATTCCCTTTTCTTTTTCTCACAAATTTTCAATTCCTCACATACTCTTTTTACTTTCTCGTATACGTACGTATATACGAAGTAACATACTTAGTATAGAGGAAGTTGCGCGAGAAAACGGCAAATTTTTGGCAGAAACACTCTCATTGTCGGGCCCTAATAGCAAAACAGTGCATAATTACTGTTGCTAAATTTAGAAAAAATACCTCTATTACGTGGTGTAGCCAGAATCCCTTTTGTATGTGACCTTGATACCGAAAAATAAATTGACTGCAAAACGACCGTCCGACCGTCCGTCCGTCCGTCCGTCCGTCCACCCATCTGTCCGTCTGCCCGTCTGTGAACACAACTAGCGCCTAAACCATACGTAGGATTTTTTCCAAATTGAAGAAACTCCTGCCGATTTGACGTGAGTAGAAGATTTGAGATTTTAAAAAAACCTTCTTTAAAATTTGTTCATGAAACCCCTGGGTGATTTCCAAAATTTTTTAAAAAACGGCTCTAAATGTTTACTTTCTCGTGCTTGGGAAGGACTTTCTAAAAAATAAGGGAGTTATGTTTAGTTGCGCGAAAAAACGGCGAATTTCCGGCAGAACAAGTTTTATTACAGAGCCCTAATAACAAAAAAGTTAATAAATTCAGTTACCAAATTTGAAAAAAAAGTTATGTAGCACGTGGTGTAGCTATAATCCATGTTTTGTGCGTCCTTGATACTGAAAAATCGATTGATGGCAAAACGTGGGTCTGGCCGTCCGTCTGTGAGCAACGCTAGCGGGTAAACCGATCAGCCGATTTACTCCTCAATTGATATTCCCACATCGATCTCGCTGATGCCCCGGGTCCTTGAATTTGAAACCAACATTTTAATTATAGAGAGTACTTGTCACAACGCCCCTGGAACATTACTAAAATTCGCATTGCAAATGACGTTTAAGAGAATGGTATTTAAGAGAGGTTCCATTTTCGCTGAAGATTTGTTGAAAATTGCAAACATTCAAACTTTTTTCGGCGTCTTCCTACAACTAAAATATTAAACATAAAGAGATGTTTTCTCTTAAAAAAATCTGTTTCTTAAAATATATTTTGAAGTAAGATCATATACAATTTTTCGATAATTTGAGTATTTTTCGTGTAATTTTATGTGAAAAAGAGGCAATTTTTATTTTTGTTTAAACATTTTTTCTTAAGAAACGTCTCCATCGTTTTTCATGAAATTTTGTTTTTAGATAGTCTAAAGAACTTTCAAAAAATTGTGTAGGTCTGGCGTTGGTTTAAAACCCAGATTTTTTCGAAAATTCAAAAAAATCAACATTTTTTCGGCGTCTTCCTACAACTACAATTGTTAAGAAAGAATGTTTTAATAAAAATGTGTTCATCAAAAACAGTTCTTCAAATAAGTTAATATTGGAATTTTTCGAGAATATGAGCATTTGTGGAGTAATTGGGCTTTATACTTAGTCACCCGCTCTGAAAATCCTGCGCTTCGTAATTTTGTTTTGAAGCAGTTGGATGCTATGTAAGTTACGTGGAATGTGCATATTATTTGGATTTTCTTTGTTTTTTTACATTTGAGCTTTTGTTATACGTTTCCAATTTAATCTTTTAGAATGTATGTAAAACTTACTTAAAATAATTATGAAATAAAGATTGCTATATGCACTCGCTCCCAATTTACACAGTTAGATGTTACGTAAGTTAGAATTTGTATATTATTTAATATTTCATTTTATTATTATAACATTTATTTTATTTCATTTTAAATAACGCCCTTTCATTGTGTTAAATGTGAAAACGCATAGATGAGCGGTCATTGTTGGTTGTTGTAACCTATTGTTTTTTGTAACGGCTCTGATAACAGAAGGCGATAATGCCGGCTGCCCGGAATACAGCAAAATTAAAAAAGAATCCAGCAAATTTTACATAATCTTAAACAGTGCAATTAGCACTATCCGTTCCAAAATTTTGAAGAAAACAATTGGAGCCGTTTTTCATAAAATAACGTTTAAACATTTCTGAAAACGTAGAATTTTGAGTTCATTCACAGACAAATTTTCAGTTTTATTGAAACTTTATAAAATATTGTTTGAAGCACAAGTACTTATAAATGCAATAATGTGAAAAAATATCTGATAATGTAAATATTAACGACATGGGAGACCAGTCAAAAAATCACATTTTTGTAAATTTTAAAAAGCAAAAGAACAGAATACGGAATTTATTATGTCTTACGTAATACATTTAGCACTATAATTATAATTCTACTATAATTATAAAGAAAAAACTGGGAGCCGTTTTTGAGAAAATATTGTTCTTGGTATTTTGTAAAATTGAACATATTGTGTGGAATATCACGCGAAAACTTTCGCAAATCGCAAAGCATCGAGTGGAACCAAACCGACCGGGAAATATCCATTTTGGAAAAAAATACGACGTATGGTTTGGCGCTAGTGCTGTTCACAGACGGAAGGACAAGCAGACGGACATACAGACAGGCAAACAGACAGACGGACGGGCTTTAACGGTCAATTGACTTTTCGGTATCAAATACCCGAAAAACATGATTTTACCGTGTGTTAGAGACTTTTTTCCAAATTTAGCAACTGAATTTTTCCACTTTTTCGTTATGAGGGCCCGGCAATAAAATGTTTCCTGCCGAAAATTCGTCGTTTTTCCCCCCGCAACACAACACCCCTTTCTCTCTACTGCATAATCGGAAGCTAGAAAGTTACTTGTGGTGCTTAAGAATGTCACATACTTCATGTACTCGTTAGTTTTCTAATTTTCTAAGTTACTGTTTTCTTTGTAAGTTACTGTTAATTTTCTAAGTTACTGTAAAAGCGAAATTTGAAGCTCTTTTTCTCAGATAACTTTTGACTTTTCGAAAAACTTGTTTGGAAGTCATTTGAAGCACTTTAACTCACAAATGCAAAAATGTTTACAAACAGCTGAACATGTGCATATTAACGAAGTGAGTTACATTTAAAAATGTACATTTGTTTATTTTTTAAATCAAAAGAATACACCAAAATGTATTTTATGTCAACTTAAACAGTACAATTAGGTAAACAGTAACTTAAACAGTACAAACAGTACAATCCATTGGACAAACTCAAAGAAAAAATTTGAAAATATCCCAAGGGCTTCTTGATACGTTACCTCAAAAATTTTAAGATTCCTTTCAAAGTCTGAGAACCTCGAAGAAAGCCAGATCAAGCAGACCAATTCTTCATTTTGTATAACATGGATTTGATGCTTATGTTGTTCTCAGGCGGATGAACACACAGACGTTTAGATAAAATATATTTTTCGGACAAGGGGACCCCCAAACCTGTATTTGTGTTAAAATCTCAACATCAATTTTCGGCAGCACAACATAAATTTCTTTACACAAGGTATAATACTTTATATATCACGTTAACAGAGAAAGTAACAGTGTATTCTTGTTTGGTAAACCTAAGAATAAAAATATTTTATACTTGACACATATCTAATGTCTAATAACATGATACTGGCTGTGATTGCAGGGCTGAGATCCAGACATCCTGCCAAGAA
Source organism: Gryllus longicercus (assembly GCA_038098605.1). Classification (NCBI taxonomy): domain Eukaryota; kingdom Metazoa; phylum Arthropoda; class Insecta; order Orthoptera; family Gryllidae; genus Gryllus; species Gryllus longicercus. Next base: position 7,982,958 of record JAZDUA010000015.1, read on the forward strand.
TATCATAGGTATTTGAATGATCCAGATGACGGCATCACAACACGAGCACCTATTTGAAAATGAGATATTTTTGTAAGTATAATTTTCCCTTTAACCAAAAATCCACTTAATTTATAGAATGAGAAAGATTAAAATAATATTTTGCATTTTAATTAGGAATTTTAGTTGTTTGAAAGAGTCATTTAGGATTTCAGATCTGTTTTCAAATTATTAGACATAGTTTTCAAAGAATTTTATTTATTAAGCAACAATACACTCAGAACCCTTTATGTACTACTTATACCAAATTGATTATGAGTTATCTCACTCATTTGCAATGATTGAAATATAACTTTCTCAAATTCAATACATAAAACATATTTAAATTAAATAGTTGTAATATTATATAGTACGTACTAGTTTGTTTTTTCAAGAACAATCACAGAAATTACTATTTAGTATGGAATCCTTTATTTTATATGAAGGAGTTCAGTTTTTGTGACATGCTTTCTACAAATTTTAGTCACTTGAACTTCAAACTGACGCTAATGTGCAATAGTGAATTGATTTCCTTGATTTTTGGTGGAATTTTTTTCTTTTTCAGTTTATCCTTAATGAAGTTCCAAAGGTTTTCTATGCGATTCATGTCGAGACTGTTTCCTAGCCATGGAAGTACGATAATATACGTATATTTCCATGAGGAATATTTGACGATTTTAGCTTGATGACAGGTGCGTCGTAAGGTTCCCTAAACCAGGATTCTGCCAATGGCACTAGTTTTTCCTTTAGAACTCTTAAGTATTGGTCTTGCTGCAACGTTCCCTCTACGATATAGAATCTTAGAGGACCTATGGAAGTCATTGTGTCCACACCATAAGGGATATTGGATGTTTAACAGTTTGATGGACAAAATCGAATTCGAAAGTGTCACCAAATCGACGTTGAACATATCTGGAACATTCGTCAGATATGGTGAAACAAGTTTCATCTTTAAACAGATTTTCTTTCACACTTCACATGTTCAGTGTAAATTTTGCTCTTTTCCTGAGACATTGTGATATTATGCCCTCTCCACAGAGAATTCTTCGCATACTTCCCAATGGAACATGTACTCCATACTCAACCATAATCGTACGTAATTCTTTAGAAATATCTTTTGTGTTCAAGCTGATCATTTTAGTGTTATGGGGCCTCGAGGAGAGAGCTTTGGTCTTCTCCCATATTTGTTGCTCACTTTTGTTGATATGTTTCATTTTTTCTCATTGCAATGCTGACTCTACTAACTTTTTGACTTATTACGAGCTTCTTAGCAATATGAAGTATAGACACCTTCTTCCGGAAGAGATCCAACAACTGCAACTTTACGAGAATAAATATCCTGCCTTCTCATTTCGCACTGTAATGTAATTACTATAAGTAATCACGTTATCAAAGCATTGATCTGATCTGCCATAACATTCAAAGTCGTTAAATGTCACTTTTTAGAAGAAAAGACACAACCTTGTAACATGGAGTGTTGTCATATACAAAACCACACCTGTGTTATCGCACGCAGAAGCCATGTGTAGGCAATCAAATTGCTAGTTAATGTTTATTAGTAACACTTCCGCTTTATAAGAGGGATGTTATTAGAAAGAATATGGTTGATTAATACTTAAAAATAATTTTCAGTGCTATATGAGTCTGCTATTATATAACAAAATCAAAACCTCTAATTGTTTTGTTGCGAGTCTAATAATTTCAACAGATCTGTACATTTAAACGTTGATGTTCTTTTATATTATCAATATATGTTTTTCAACTGCAGTGAAACCTGCTTAAACGCCCCCCTCCCCCGATTAAGAGATCATCTCCATTAACAACCATTGTTCGTGGAACCGATTGACTTTTCCATATTACATGTGTAAATGTTACCTTTCTTTTAAAAAGTTCCTTGGCCCTGATGCTAATTCAAGGTTAAGTCTAGAAAATGCCACATATTAATCTGCAGTAGAATGTCCTTTCTAATATGCTATTTTAATTCGCTACACAAAGTGAAAGATCGGTAGAGATTTATGTTGCGGTATCATCCTGCGTTGAGACGCAATTTCTATTGAGATAGAACAAATATATCTAAAGTTGCTTATCTTTCGGTACGATTTATTTAGATTCGAAATAACAATAAATTATTTTTGTGCATGCTCCGATGCTTCCATAGATCGTAAAATTCTCCTAAACATCTAAAAGGAAATCAAGTCAACGATTGTGAGTAAATAATTCATCATGTGAGAAAGAATGCAAATACTTGGACTTGACTGATGTTGAAAACTTTTTTTAGTGCGCAAGTATAAAATAGACGTTTATTTTGTACTTATAGTGTGATTAAAAAATCGAACAAGCAATGATAACTTACACACGCACTACACTACCACAAATTCCGGGAGTCAAGTCGGGAGCTTCGAGATTTTCCCGGCTGGTGAGGTGTCCTTGGGGGAGATACCTGATAAAGGAAAACTCCGCAAGACATCGGGTAGGTCGGCGTAATTTTTTTGCGTGCGTCATAACTTTTTGATCATCGATGATGTGATTGGGGATTCGAGTGTCAAAATTCGTCGCCGAACTTCCAATAAACCAGGGAGACTGTTCAACACGGAATGAATAACTACCCTCCTATGGCATAAAAAGAACACCTGCACAATGGCCCATCAGGTGCTAAACCAAAAATAGAGAAAGATAACGTACATTATAGGTTGAATTCAAACACAATAATCGATTCGATAACTCCTGTTGCAAGCTACAATCCTCACAGATCTAAGGATCAAAGCCAACTGACTAGTCGTAGATTGCATTGACAAGATAACCCGGAAGAGGACATTGTAGACACAGAATTCCTGATATTATGTCATACTAAAAAATTGCCACTAAGTAAATGACTTTCTTCATTCTCACAGGCCTAATAACAAAAACGAAAACGTAAAATACTTGAAGAAGAAAAACCCTTCTTATTTATATTCACCTATATTATTTCAGTAGTATTCAGTAGTTTACTACCTTTTGCGGCTCTCACACTTAACCGATATTTCGATCTTTATTAATGAAGTCTCTAAAAAATGAGAATTTCGCGTTGACGTGAAGAAATTTTACTGTGGCTTTCAAAATATGAAGAATTTGTTTAAAAAAACGCATCTAAATATTCGCATGAAATGCAACCCGCAGAACTCGATCAGCTATATGGTTAAATAAATAACTCCTAAACAAAACGTTCTAGGGCCTTAAAAACAAAAATTTTGAGACCCAAGGTCTCAAAGAAATGTTTATCATATAATATAGAGTATGCGATATTTTTGGACATGCTGGTTCGACACTTATCGATACAATCAATGCCACTTAGATTTCAACCCTTGATGGTGGCCATCTTAGTGACGTCACGCTTAGAAGGCTTAGATTCCTCTATCTTAAACTATTTATGATTTCCGTGTACATCGGGTTTTGGCGCAGACTGACGTGGTTTAGTTGCATAATTATTAATTCAACTACTTCAATTAATGCAAAAACTAAAAGTACTATTAATAATTCCTTAATAACGTTGAAGATTGTTTCTTGAGTTTAGTGAGTCATTTAACGTTTTGCGAGGTCTACAAGTGCTGTGAACCTAATTGTGGGTGGGTGCTGTGAACCTAATGTGGGTGTACAGTGAAGAGTGAAGACGTCTCCTCTTAGGTTTGGTTTGTGTTTTACCTGTACCAGTACTTTCGTTATCAGCAGTGATTCGGCTTTTTTAAAATATTTTTGTGGCTATCACGAAAAGCGAAAAGCTAACTGTCAAAGAATATTGAATAATTACTTTAAATATTTTAAAGGGAATGTTGAGAATTGTTCCAAGAAATCTCTTGAAAATGCTGAATAAATCATTAGTTAAAATTTCTTTGGAACATAAATTGCATTGTTTCATATTTTTATTTTATATTGTGTTAGTACAAATGAAGTTACCTTCATACATCTTAAGACAAGTAAATACGTTTCGTTAATAGCTTTCCCTAGGGGAGGTAGTAGGAGAAAACTTGAACTATGGCACAACACAAAGAAAAAACTTTTTAAATTAACTGAAGTATAGTAGTTTGAAATAAATGAACATCAAAAATAAAAACGCGCTAGCCCACAATACTACGTGAATTAATTTAATAAAGAAACCAAATTTAATATCATAGAAAGAATAGCACCAGTCATTCGACAACTGGCAACGACCACAATCCAGACGCACAAATTAAATGTTGGCGGTATCTCGATGTCTGTTTATCAATGCCCAGCTGTAGACTCATATTGTAAATAATACACCGATTAATACTAAACTTAAGGTATTGGTTCACTAAGATATTCAAATCGTAACATCGTTTGAGCAACATTCCCATGTACTGCAGTGAAGTCTAAGCGTACAGAATCGTTTCTAATGGTAACAAATTATATTTATTACTCAAAGGTGAAAATATGAGTTTTATTATTTTTTGAGCTCGGAATTGCTTTTCTTGAGGTACGTAGGAACGCAGAAAAACTCCAATATTTTTAGTATACAAATAATTATTCAATTTTCGCACCCAAGCAAGCTGGCGCTCTGCCCCTCCAAAACGCCCTGTAATCTTCATAACAAATCCAGGAAAGTTCAATAATATTGAAAAGTTTATGGTTGTACTTACCCGATACTGTATTTTCCTATGGTGAACTTTACTTCCTTTTCTCAAGAGTAAACACCTTTTCTAATATTTTGTGACAATCAAGGAAAGCGAAAAGCTAACTGCCATCATACTTCAAATGTTTTTAAAGAAGTGTGAATTGTTCAAAGAACATATCTTTATAATACTGAATATACCTTTATTGAAAAATTGTTTCCAACGTCAATTGCATTATTTTTAATTCAGTTTGATATTGTGTAAGTACGAAGTTATAATTATACATTTTTGAACAAGACAACACACTTCATTAACGACATTTCTTCTTAATGGAAAGGATTGAGAAATGTATAGGGAATTACATGCGAGAGTTCACGCACTATCTATAGTATGTATGTGTGTATGTATATATATATATATATATATATATATATATATATATATATATATATATATATATATATATACTGTAGATAATAATAATAATAATAATAATAATAATAATAATAATAATAATAATAATAATAATATAATACTGATCCCATAAAGACAAGTACCTGATGCTACCACAACCACCCTCTCCGCCACCCATGGCCTACCGGTTGAGAGTGTGCACGGCGTGGTTGCCTGGGCGCGCCATCGTCCGACGTGCGTCCGCACCGCCCCGCTGCCAACCCTCCCTGCTCCCCGCTCTTCACCCTCCAGGATTTCTCGGCGCGGCGAGAGCCCGGTGACGTCATCTTCGTCGGGACGCTCGCGTCCGCTGACGCAGGGTCCCTGCCGCGGCCGCCTGTCGCCTCACGGCGACCAAGGTACTCCTTGCGACAAACACTTTCGATTTTAGGTGGTTCTGTTTTTTTATCTTCGGTTTAACTCGGCGTTTAAAACAGCTCAAAATAACCGTTTATTGAAAATACCGGTTTCCGTGTTTCTGTCCGAGTTTGTGTAGAAAGAACGCAAAATTATGCGAAAACATTTAGCTTTTACAAACAATTTTAAATTACTTGTTTTAAAAAGCTAAATTTATACAACAAATTATGCATGAGGTGAAAATCTCTATATCCAATTTTGTAATTTTAAACACTTTTTTGCAATTTTTGAAAAATTGGAGATTATAACGAAAGTGAGACCGACACCATTCCCTTAAACGTCCTTCGCACTGTTCAACAAAGAAATTTAATCAAAATGTTGTTGTAAATGTATCTCTTTTCCTGAGCCTGTTTTACCTATTTATTGGCTTTCTTTAAACAATGTGTTGTCAACTGCAAAAAAACGAGAAAAAATTAACCAACACAGAATACCTGTTCTCGGTTTGTCTCCTTCTATGCCACCCCATGACCTTATGTCCACTGATCCCTAATTACCACACGGGAGGTCCCGTGCTACCTTTTATGCCGACTCCACTGTATCTTCAGAACGGCAACCCTTCTCCTCCTCTAACACAGAAAAAGCACCAACCTTTTTAATTTATGACCGACCAATCGCCACATCATCCTGGCTTCCTCCCAGCTGCTTAACGTTGTCGCTCTTTTTGCTTCACTCGTCTTTGGTTCCGATACCGCCTGGACTGGATGTTTTTGGCCTTCCATTACTCCTCCCTGGTCACCTCATTGTCATCGCACGGTAAGCGGGCTCATCAACCTTTCGCAAGCTCTTACAATCCTGTTCACTTTCTTATTAATAACTGATTTTGAAAATTCTTATCAAGTTGCTGAAGGGAATTTACACAATGGTAACAATATTAATGTAACTTTTATTTTATAACTTAATTCCTTCTTAGTTCCCCAATGCAAATATTTCTAAAAATGTAAGAGTACATTGTATTACAAACCAGAGAGCCCGGGTTCGAGTCCCGGTTGGGACAACCTATTCTTTGAACAAATGTAATTATTAAAGTACATTTTCGATGTGAAAAAATTGCGATTTTTACTTTCTCGTATACGTACGTATATTGTACGTTTATACGTATACCTACGTATATACGTAGTATAGAGAAAGTTATGTAATGATGCAAAAAATCTTATTTCAAGATTTCAACGGAAATAAACATTTTTGGGGCCTCGAATACCGAAAAAAATTCCAGTACGTCCGTCCGTTTGTTTGCCCGTCCAAGTCGTCTATGTATACCACTGACGTCTAAACCATAAGTAGTATTTTGTCCAAAATTGATATTCCTCGGTCGATCTGGCTGGACTCGAAGTACTACGATTTTTAAAAACATTCTTTAAAATTTAGGGGTACTTCACCTTAAGCTCCAAGGACATTTTCATTATTGTCAAAATTGGCTCCAATTTTTTTTTTTGAATTTTATTGCCAGAATAGAATAAAATTTACTTACAAAGATGGCATAGTTTCAATTTTCAAGATTAGCACTGATTTCTCGAAAATTGCAAAAGTTAAAATTTTTTGGCATCTTCCAATACCTACAAAATTAAAAATATAGATTTTTCTTTACACGAAATGTGTTGTCCATAATTAGTTCTTCATTAAGATCATATAAATTGTTTGCAAACGTTTAGTAGTTTTTCCCGCAATATAGCGTGCAATTAAAAAAATAACAAATACAATATTTTCTTCTTTAAATTTTTAGTAGGGATAGTTATAAATGTTCTTTATTAGATGACATAAATGCCATTTGCTCTATTCTTTTGTTTTTCAAAAATTATTAAATTTGAAGTTTTTGACTTGACGTCTCTCACGTTCTTAATATTTACATTAACAGCAATTCGTTCACATTATTGGATTTAATATATGTGCTTTAGATAATTTCATATACAATGTGTCCATAATTCAAAAGTTTTGTGTGAAAACGAGATCAAAATTTCAAATTTTCAGAAACGCTCAAACGCCATTTTCTCAAAAACGGCTCAAAATGTTTTCTTCTTCAACCTTTTGTACGGATAGTCCTAATTGCACTGTTTAAGATGACTTAAAGTTCATTTTGCTTCATTCTTTTGTTATTTTTATTTTCAAAACATACATAAATGTATTGTTTTAAATATCTGTCACCCAGTTAACATGCACATTTCCAGAGATTTGTATACATTATTGCATTTGTGAGTGGAAGTGTTTCAACTAAAGGCCAATAAATATTTTCGATAACTCAAAAGATTCTTGTAAAAAAGAGCTTCAAATTTCGCATTTACACTTGAGCTTAAACGATTTTTTCTTATAAACTGTTCTAGATTTTGCAACGATAATTTCCATTTTTAACGATACTATTCTCTTCTTTAATATTCGGAAAGACATATTTTCGAATCGTCTATTACGATACCGAAAATTTGAGAAAACTTCAAAAATGTATTTTGGGCGTCGATAGATGCCATCTGACAAGAGGATGGAGTATGATCGTAAACCTAGCTCAGACCAAAGAAATTAGAAAACTAAGTAGTACGAGAATGTCTGTGCCATACTATAGTACCACTGGTTTCTTTTGTAGGGAAAAATAATTCAGAGTTAAGTGATAAATAAACCATAATTTCAAAAATAGTTAATTATTTTTTAGTAAGAACTGTTTTAAATGTAACAATGAGCATTACTATGTTTCCACTTAAAGTTGATAATAAGATTGATATTGATTGTTGATAATTAAATTCATTATAAGAACGATCTAGAATCACATTTAACAGATAATTCCGTAGGTTTTCATTGTCTTATAAAATGACCACACCCCGACATTGCTGCAAGAAAACTAAACAAACTTGTGCCTGAAATCAGTGTATATTTAGTAAATACGATTTAATATTAAAAAATAAACCAAGAAAATACGAGTCTTATCATCAATCCGATCTCACTGATCAATTCCATTTCTCAGTTCTTATTTATTGCTAGTTGTGAAGTACCCTGTAATGCCTGGGCATTTATTAATCACAATCCCCTATTAGACAGGACAAGGAATGAACTCTGTTCATTGTGTCCTCCCGCCCTTATCATCTCTGGCCTGTAGAGCCACGTCGCTTGCTCTTCCCGTCCTGATCTCCCCTGGCCCTTTTCACATGCCAAGCCTGTCCTGTCCTTCCTCAACCCCTCTCCACCGTACCCGCCTCGATTTCCGTCATCTGGCCCCGCACCGTACCGGCTAACCGATATTGTAAACTCCGGGCGCACGTCCAGTAATAGTTTTCACATTCAACTACTCAAAGAGTAATTTCGTTATCTGAGTGAATTTAAAAAAGCATTGAGTAGGAAATTTATATGGGATTACGTCGGTGAATTTCGTCAACGTTTTCGGGGTGTTCGGGGCGTAAAATCCAAAGTTGTACACACCTACATTTACTTTTAAGGTGTTGGAAAGGAAGACATGTTACATGTCTACGAAGTTCCGTCTAGTCAGGTAACGTGTACAAAATTTTACTAAAATTGAAATACAACTATAGAATTGTGGAAAAACGATTAAAGAGATATTTTTCTGTATAAAAATTGAAAAAAATAGACCACGCGATGACTGACAAAAACTACATTTCAGATCAAACTGCATAGAAATCGCTCCAACCGTTCGGAGGTTATTCTGGACAACCAAACAAAAACAATTGAAATGTTTTTTATACCATTTAAAATCATGTGTGATGCTGATAAGGCTGTTATTTTGATTACACCCTGTCAATTTTATTTATATTGTCTAAGTGAAAAAATGCAAAGGTTATCATTATCAAATAGAATCAGTTGATATGTAAATGAATGTAAAATAAACAACCACTTACTAGGGGTAATAAACAATTTCAATACTTGTTTTAATATCATTTTTAGTAATATTATTCAGTAATAAATTCTTCTATTACGCGCTATACGTCTACTAAATGCTTCACGACAACACGTAGGCATTTGCTCTCTTCATGTTGGATATATTCATTTTAACAATGGTTTAGCTATCATGGGCTGAATTTGATCCAAACTAATTTTGTAATTTTTCATTAAAATAACAAGATAACATTTTTAATGGCACTACGCTATGTTGAATTCTTGATCGCTGAAAAGTATTCACGCTAAGTGTTAGAGCAATCACTCCAGTGCTACTAAGTTAATATGACACATGATACTGTAAAAAACATCATTTTTATACAATAGGAAATGATTTGAAGTAGCGTCTACGTTAATTCTAAGTTGTATTTGAATATTTTAAACATTTTTTAACATCTGTAGCTATAATTCTACTTACATGTTTACAATGTTCATAGTATATAAGATGGAAGCACTAAATAATTTTTAACTCGTGTTACGAAATACAGATACTACTAAAAGTGTCTTAACGGAAAACGTGCTCTCCAAGTGCATGCCCCTTGAGATCAGCGAACATATGCCGACCCGCCATACTCAGAAGTATTGCCGTACACGCGCCTACCGATTACGTAAGATGAGGTTACATCAGTGACCTTGGTCAGGATAGCTAATTCCATGTTTCCGCGAACGAAAATATTGTACTTCTATTATTTCAGTGTAGCTTCTGTTTTGTGGGTAGTTACATCGAAACCTAAAATTAGACAAATGAGTTTAGGTTAAACATAAAAATAACTTACACTTAGTAAGACTTGACATAAAAACAAATCATCGAACAAAATATAAGACGAAAAACAGGGAATTCGTCACCGAATGAAACGTATTTCAAAACAATTTAACGTACGCATTTTCAAATACTTTATTCTAACTTCTATATTTAGCGTATTTCTTATAGATTTCACCGCTTCTATGTCGGTAGTAATTTGCTACATTATATCCGTCTTGCACGCAATAACAGCAAATAGACATTTCTTGCATGATCTTCTCCTGGGACGAAATAGTTATGGAAGCCAAATGCGACAAATATTTAAAACTGTCAACAAACGGCTCTCCCATACAGTGAAGTTTCTAATGTAGCCCCTTTTCTAACGTAACGTGAGCCAAACTGCGTAAAATTGTATTACGCAAACGCAGCGGTGGCGGCTACGGCGGCGGCGGCGCTCGCGCAGCTTGTTTTGCCGCAATTTTCCCGCGGCGCAGCAGAGCTGGTGCGCGTCGTCCTTCGCGTCGTCCCCTCTCGTCCTCTCGCTCCCTCCACCCGCCCCGCCCCGCCCCGCCGAGCCGCGTTGGCGCCGCGGGTCGCAGTTGCCACGGGGAGCGAGCGTCCCAGAGCCGAGCAATGACGTCATAGCAGGCTTCCCCGCGCACCCGCCCGCCCGCCCGCCCTCCCGCCCCCCCCCCCCCCCCAACCCGCCGACCGCCGGCGCGGTGGCGGCGGCGGCGGCCACCACACCGCCGCTACGGCAACGCAGGCAGCGGCAGACGACGCGCGGCCCACACGGAGCGCCTTCTCGGCCGCGAGACAATAGCTTCGGTTATCAGCAATTTTCTTCCGCTCCGGCCCCGCCACTGCGCCTTCGCCCTTTCGGTCGGTTTACGGCGCGGACGCACGCCGACCCCTTCCACAGAGGGCCCAGCCCTTTCCTCGAGGTCCTTCGACCTAAGCAACCCCTCCGTAACCTCCAGTGCCTGCGTCAATGTCGCTTCCAACGCCTTCAGACTAAGAGACGTTCCCCACCACTGCCGTGCCCGTTGCCCCTCAACCTTCCGATTTCGTTCTGCCACACTTCAGCCGAATTCGCAAGTCCGCCACCAACCCAATCATCCCCGGCGGTTTGGAAACTCGTGCGTCCCACGCTTTCAGTTCCGCGCTTTGGTCGTAGCCGCCTACGCCCCCGCTTCTCGCCGCTTCCACTTCGCCTTTTCGATGACGTCGATCCCCGCCCCTGGACGGCTCGGCGGGCTGCGTCATGGCGTATGCTAAAGGCGCCATGTTTCGTGGGCGCCTCGCGCTCGCGTTCGTCCGTTCGCCAACCCACCATCCCACCCACTCGAGCACTTGCTGTCCACTGCGTGGGAGAACTCGCTGGACCACAACGCGATCGAAACTGTCGCCGCCGCCGCCGCCGCCACCACCACCGCCATCGCGTATGCCGCACGCTGTTCCCACTGGGCTCATAACGCCACGCCGCCAGTTTCGGCGCCTTGTTTTGCCACGCTCTGTACCGCCACACTGCCCCATCCCTCCTACTATTCGCAGTCGTCAACCCAGAAGTGCCGCTGGTCCTGCCGCTTCATCCGTTCCCTCCTGTCATCCCCATCCCAACCGCCACATCCTGCGGCGCGATCGTGGCCGCCTCCTCCCACTTCGCGACCACCGCGGTGGCACGCCGCGTGACGCAGCGTCCGACCGGCGATAGCGCCCTGAGTTTTGCGCGCGGAACCTTGCGGAACGCCAGCGGTCCGGTCCCGGGGCGTCATTGTGTTAGCGAGCGTCTTTGTGCCGAGCTTCTGTCCCCGCGCGGCGTGTCTGCGGCACCGCGACGGCGCTCGACCGCGACGGTGGCTGCGACGGCGGACCCAGCGCCGGCGGCAGCGACTGTCCCTGTTCAAGCGTGACGTCATGGGCACCCGGGCGTCCCTCGCCCCGCGCGCCGGGCCCCGCTGCTGGGCGGCGCGTCTGCGCGTGCGCGGCGCCGCCGCCGCCCCCGCCGCCGCCCCCGCGCCGCCCCGCGCCCGCTCTCGCCGCTCGCGACCGCCCCGTTAACCTGAATCGGACGGGCTAAAAATAGCCGCCCCCGCGCGCTATTAATAGCGGGAACAGGCGGGCGGGCGCCGAGGGCAAGAACCTGCGCCCCCGCCGCCGCTGCCCCGGGGCTCGGGCTCCCGGGTAGTCGAGCTGGTACCTGCGCGCGAGTAGTTGGGTATCTCTGCATCACGGTTACCTCAAGTTGATCAATGTCCGTTGCCACGCAAACTGCTGCTTACTTTTAGAAATTTGTTGGTTTTTTTTCTGAGACTTGACAGTTAAACCTTTTCTTTCGGAGAGCATCACTTTTGAAGACTTTAAAGTCAAAAGTCCGTTCACAATAAGTATATTATAAGTAGTAAATTATAAAACATGATCAGAACTTTAAACTTCAGAATGTGTAATGTACAGGTATTAATAGCTTTTGCTATTATTATTATTATTATTATTATTATTATTATTATTTAGTATTATTATTTAGTATTATTACTATGATTACAAAAAACATTAGTATTTTTCAGTTGTCTTTTTTCAACATTAACTTGAAAAAGATTAACTCTGGCAAGCAGTCGCTAACAGAGAGCTTTGTTGACTTGAAATCTCCACGGATTTTTTCACGATTTGCTTCCCAGAAATCTGAAATAACTGGATTTCTTTTATCAATTATTACATGTCCTCTAGAAATTAAAACATTCACTCGCGATTTAGACAAAAATGTTGATTTGCGGAGAAGAATGACGTTCGTGACTAGGCTCTAGAGGCAAAGTTAGTGGATATCACACGGAGCATCTGACATGCATCGTTCTAGGTGATCGCGTTAAATGAATGAACAAAACGTGATGTAAGAGAATGTAGGCTACACATTTTTCGAATATTTAGTTCACGAAAACAATACCTAGTATCGAACGGCAAGTACGCAGAGAAACAAAATTAGGTACCTTGTTGCACGCCTAACAACCAGAAGCGATCCAGGTGTCTTCCCTACGCAAATCTTAATCTAAGCGAACGGGCGCGTTTCGCTTCTTAGGATCTTGGGAGATGTGCGGGCGCCCTTGGGCCGCCTGCGTCCGCTGGTAGCGCGAGGTACCCGTCACCCGTCCTCCGCGCCACCACGCCACCGCACCGCGCCGCGCCGCGCCGCGCGCCCACGGCCCCGTCGCGTCGCTCGCCTGATCAATATGGCGGTTCGAACGTAGCGTAAGCCGCGACGGGGGCGGCGCCGGGGTCGAGGGAGGCGGCGGCGGCGCCTCACGTCCGCACGGCCGTGGCGGGGTCTTGGCGGGATGGATGACCCACTTAGGAATCAAGCTGGAGCAGCCAATCCATAGCACGGCCGTGATCAATACTGGCATTAGCGGCGGCGCGAGGGAGCCTGGGCGATGCGTGCGTGCGTGCATGCATGCATGCGTGTCTGTTGCGGAGGAACGCGCGTGGCTGCGGGGGCGGGGCGGGGCGGGGCGGGGCGGGGCGGAGGAGGGGCCGTGGCCGGGGCCGGCGGCGTGGACCATTCGTCGCGTGCGCGCACGTCTTAAAATACGCTTCGCTGTCCACGATGACCTTTCGCGGGCTCGGAAGGCGGCGGGGGCGGTGCTAGAACGGGCCGCAGGGGCGGGAGAGGTAGGCGCCGCGTGCGCGGGTGATGGGGTCGGCCGGCGTGCCCCCCACCCCCCCTCCCTCGCCACGCCGCGCGGGGCTGTGGGTCGAGGACGCAGCGCGCGCCCTGCCTCCCGGCGCGGGGGAGGAGCGCCTGGCGCGGGCTGGCGGCTGCTGTGTGGGTTATCCGCGGCGATCGCGCCTCACGGCCTTGTTGAAGTATTTCAGGCTTTGGGCGGTTCGTGTCGTTCTATTGAATCGATCGCCTGCTGCTTGGAGGTCGTTTTACTAGTTGGCGTGTGAGTTGTCTTGGGTGTCTGGCGGAATGACTGGATTATCTACGAGCATTGCGATGCGTTTTGGGATGAAGTGTGTTTACCCTCATTCTCATTACTTCATATTCTACAGAATGTCTTGAATTGTTACTATTTCAAATATGCAACTGTATTTAAACAGAAAAGCATTTTTGATTCAGCCCAATGTCTCGAAGGCATGACATTTCACAATTACAAAATAAATTTAAGTCAACCATTTTATGTACTATAATCGCACATGGTAATATTTAGTACGTATGGATGATTGTTGAATTTTGTTGTTCTTAGATTTAATTTAATAATGAATTTCAAAAAGAAATTAAGGTTTTCATTTGCTGGATTTTCATCGAACCTGTATAAGAGGCATGTACATGTGAAAATATTTAAACAAGATCTCATTACTTCTTTTGAGGTAGCATATTTCAACGTGTATAGTGTAACGTTTTTTAAAATCTAAGTACCTTTATCTTCTATGAATACTGTTAACACTATTGTATTTCAGATGTACGATCGATAAATTAAGAACTGAAGTAATATTGCACAATACAATAGACTGTCAACTTTAATATTGGCATGTGATACTTTATCCAATAAAAACGCCATTTTGCAGCGTAACAATTTAATTTTGGATGTGTATGCGCTAATTGAATTTATATGGAGAATTTTTACTTTAAACCAAAGATTTAATTTACTAATGAGTTAAGATTGACAGTCTGATATTTTAGACACATATTCAACATACTCTATCCGATTCTACGTCTAATATGACGTCAGAATCATGTCTACACTCTATGCATGCTGTGCCGGGTTCCGACGCCACTTCACTCGCGAGCTACTCACTTGCCTCTACGTGCACGCCTCCACGCCGTCTCTCCCACCTGCCGCTTTACGCTGCGATCGCGAGGCTTGCTGCCGCGCCTCATCCCTCTTCCCCTCTTTTTCGCAATCCCCCTCCCCCTCGCCTTGTTACCTCGTGCGCCTCCCTCACCGCCGGCGCACTCTCTTTTCGCACCACGTAACACCGCTCGCAATCCCCTTTGTAACACACCATAATAAAGATGGCAGTGTCTGGGCTTCAGTGGCATCACCTGGGGTGAATGAATCGATGGGTAGGTAATATTGATGCAATTGAGAATTTTTTTCTTTTCATTCTTGCCTTTCACTGTTTCTACGGGGTTGGCGCTAATGGGCTCATTTTCACTTTCTCGTGTACGTATGTATATACGGAGTAATATACGTAACATAGGGAATGTTATGTATTGCCGCGGAAAAATCAATTTCATGACTACAACGGAAATGCACTTTTTGAGACCACCTGATACCAAAAAAGTGGTTATTTTCGAAAAGTCCGTCAGTCCGTCCGTCTGTCCGTTTGTGAACATCACTAGCAAACCCATGCGTAGTATTTTGTTTTTCAAATTGAAGAAACAACTGTCTATGTGGCACGAGTCGAAAATCTTTAAAATGGGGGTACTTTACATGACGCCCCCCGGACATTTTCAAAATTTTCTCAAACAGGGCATTTTTTCTTTAAATTTCTTGTAAAAATAGAGTAAAATAAACTTATAAAGATGACATTGGTCCGATTTTAAAGTTTAACTCGAATTTTCTTTATCTTCTTGCAACTTTCAATTTGAAGTTAGAGATTTTTCCATCATATGAAATTTTTGTTCATAATTAGTCCTTTCATTAAGGTCATGTCCATTTTTCCGAAAATTTTACTCACGTCATTAGTATTTATATTAGTGGCAATTGTTTTCACATTATTATATTTATGAATACATGTGCTTTAAATAATGTCAAATAAAGTTTCTCGAAAACTCAACCGTTCTCTGTGAAAACTAGCTCAAAAATCAGAATTTTAAGAAACGCTCAAACGCCATTTCTCGAAAACGGCTGCAATATTGATCTTCAAACTTTTCATTCGCACTATTTAATGTGACGTAAATTTCATTTCGGGATATTTTTTCGCTTTTTAAATAACACAAATGTAATTTATTTGAAAGATCTCTCACGCCGTTAATACGCAGATTTCTGGCGATTTATAAACACTATTACATATGTGGGTTGAAATGTTTTAATTGACTTCCAATCAAGTTGTTCGAAAACTCAGAAATTTTCTGTAAAAAGGTGCTTCAAATTTCGAAATAGCGCTCAATCGCAATTTTCTTAAAAAGCGATCCATATTTTTCAAAGAAAATTGCCATTTACTACGAGTATTTAATATTCTTAAAATAATGTTCTGTTCTTTAATATTCTTAAAATAATGTTTTACGTTCTACTATTAGGAAACGAAAAAAATAAGAAAATTGAAAAGAAAATTAATTTCGGGCGGCGATAGATGGCAGTTCGCAAGAGTACGTGGCATGTTCGTATAGCTAGCCGAGACCAAAGGAAGTAGAAAACTAATAAGGAAAAGTCTGTTCCACTCCGTAGCACCACTAGTTTGTGCTGATATGTAGATAATTTTACGGCGCAACGCCCTTCCTCTCACCAACCACAGGGGTAACACAAGCACATTACATTCAGACAACACACACAACCACGGCAGGATTCGACCATACGATATCACCTCGCCACTACTACCTTAACAGAGAATTGCCTCGGCTGAGAAGTTATACGGATATGATCGATACTATATTATTTCAGTAGTATATATACTTTTTGCGGCTCTCACACGCAACGAGTCTTCATAAATAAGGTAACGAAAGAGATTTTCACGGAGACGTGACGAATTGCACTTCGACTATAAAAATATGAAGAATTTGTTTACACAAGTATCTAAATATTCACATCAAATGCAACCAGCATGTGAATATTTACATACTTGTCAGGATTGTCAGAATTTTTCAATCTATAATGTTAAGTAACTTCTAAACGAAGCAATTTAGGTCCTTAAAACTTGGAATATTGAGGCCAAAGGCCTTATATTAAACTTTTCTTACGCCGTAATCTACAGGATACGATATCTTGTATATTCTATTATATTTTTGTTAATCCGGCACTTACCGGTATTATCCAACTACTACATTACTCGGCGCTGGAGGCGATCTTTGTTGGTGACGTCACGATTAGAAGGCTTAGCTTTCTCCACCTTATACGTATACTTTCTGTGTACACCGTGGTTTGCGCCGACTAATAAGATTTATTTGCATAATTCAAGATTATGCAAATAAATCTAAATACTTTCGCAGCAACAAGAAGTATTAATAGTTGCTTGATACCGAGGATGATTGCTTTTTATGCGTATAGTGCAACCGTTCATTTATCGAATGTAAGTTTAGACATTCTCGTTTCTGTGAAGAGTTTGTGATATAACCCACAGTATCAATCGAATCTGCAGAATAAGTAACATACAGAACCTGCAGCTGTATCTGAAAGTAAACTAATTACTTGATATTCTAAGTGATTAAATTGTACGGATGTACCTCGCTGCTTGGTAATAAAGTTAAATAATATTCCTAATGTTATGCTTGGCCAATCCTGCATTTTTCGCATGGACAACTTTAAATAGCTTTTTCGAGAGTAAAATGCTTTTGTAATATCTTTGTGACTCTCAAGGAAATCGAAAACCTAACTGTATAATTACTTCAAATGCCGTTTTTAAGGAAGTGTTGTGAATTGTTTCAAGAACATGTCTGTAATACTGAATAAAACTTTATTCAAAATTTCATTCAAACGTAATTTTCAATGATCTTTTTTTATTTTAAATTCTATAAGTTTATTGAAAGTTTCGTTTTTTAAACAATTAAACACGTTTAGTTAACAACTTCCTCTCTTAATATAAAAAAGGAAAGATATGGAAGAGGGTGGAATTTAACTTGCGAGAGTTCTCGCACGGGTACGCTAATTTCATATAATATACGGTATGATATAGCATTATGTATAATATATCATGATATAAGAATATATTATATTTATTTTAGTGTGTTATATGATATAAATAATCACGAATTGTATAATGGAGACTCGGTAAACAAGTGATCCAGAGAAAATATGTTGCAAAATGCTAGTAAAGGTGATGGGTAAGAATTTCGAGGGCAGTACATTCAAATAGATTTTGTAGCTCGTTACTAATCCTACATGGTATAACGTAATGTTTAGGGCCCGACTTTAGAAAAAGACACTCTTTGACGTGTTCAGCTAGTCCATTATCATTCATCTATCATCATCATTCACCTCATCATACTCAACCTAACATACTTCAAACAGTGAAACATGCAGACAAACCTCCACTGTGATCACCAGCCATTGTAAGAGTACGGAACTAATCGTCTCTTCCGCCTGTTTAACGTTGGCGCGTTCTCCGCTGCGCATCTGTTAGCCTCCTCGTGATCCTTCCCTGGTGCCCCCTACCCCGCACCCCCCCCCCCCCCACCAACGGCCCGTCTCGCACGGCTCACTCCCTTCGCTGACTCCTGTGCCGCCGACCTTTCCTTGCACGCACCCAAAGGTCACGGGGCCGCCAGCTTTTGCGGCGACCCATATGGCCCTCTCACGCGCCGTGCCGCACCTCACCGCGCCGGCGCCCTGTGTCCCCGCCGCTGCCGCCGCCGCCGCCGCCATCGCTATACTTGCGCGGGGATCGCACTCAGGCTAAGGGTTATATCGGGATTGGAGCGTCACTGACAGCAAGCGGAGGGACCGGCGGGGGGCAGGAAGGGAACCCTGACAGAAAGATGCGTGGATTATTTGCGAAGAATTTTAGGAGCCTGATAGCTCCCTTTGAATATGTATAATATGCCTAAACTACGTCATCAAATTTATAATTGAAAAAAATGTTATGTTACTAGTGTCGTATGTTTATATAATTTCTTTAAGATTAACATATTAATTAACGTATTAACTTAAATGTATGAATTGATGCAAGGATGTTGCATTCTAATTTACTGCGGTAATAAGATTCTACTATATATTGACAGTAAAATGTGATACACTATCATTACTTTTACGATATCCAGGCATTGTGCGTTTTAAAATTTTATTCGTTGTTCTCTTAATTGGCAGGTAGCCTGGTAATTGGCTTGTAACTCACATTCTTTCAAAACTCACAAACTGTTGTCTTCTTTACATTTTTCTAAATTTTCTAAAATAAGAATCATGAGTACCCTTACTTAGAAGTGCAAAGACATTTATTATCAAATCGATGGTAATATTTAAATAGTTTAAATACTAGTTACAAAAAAATAAATCATTTACGCAAAAAATGTACTTGAACATGCGATATCATTACGAAAATGGCATTATTATTAGATTGAATTAAATGCTTAACCTTGTCCCTTGGTAGTTTTGTTTACACGTATTTCGTGTTTGTTGCTCAAAATATTATGAAATGTCGTTGAAAAATGCCCATCAGAAATAAAATTTTGGACGTGATTTCAGTAGGCTATCAATGTTATTCCAAACTTTCCCAAAAGAACAAATAGGCAAGTTTTTCATGATAACTGATGCTAATATTACAGATTTACACCTACCCCATGCTTATAGACATTTTTTGAACTAAAATTAATAATACTTTCAAACTCAATTCAAGAAACACTATTTCATACGACAAATAAATAACTGTCATTTGAGAAGGAAACGAAGGTCACAAAACGCCGGGAATGAGTTCTCGCAACGATCTTATCCGATTCCATCAGATTTTCTTTGGCGGCGGCGGCGGCGGCGGCGCCGGGTCGCACCGCGGCGGCGCACGCGAAGACGGCGGCTGCGAAGGCGCGGCGCGGGCGGGGCGGGGACGAGAACGGGGACGGGGAGGCGGCGGAGGGGGCGCAGTGCCTCCGCGAGACAGGTGCGTGTCCACACGCAGACCGGCCATCGATCGGCGAAGGCCGCCTCGGCCCCGCGGCCTCCTTAGCTCTCACCCTCCGCCCCGCGCCCCTCCCGCGCCCCGCCCCGGCCCTCCTCCTCCCCGTGTTGCCTCTGCCTTCGCCTCAACTTCGCCTCTGCCTCTCGACGTGTTGGTCGGCGCCGGATCTCTCTTTCCAGCGAGGGACGAATCCCAGAAAAAACACGCACCACACTCACGAGACTAATTAGTAAAGTAGTTGATGCACCAGGAAACATTAAGTACTTATTCTCACTCGCATCTGCTTCCGACTCCTCTTCACTCCCTCTTTACATCTCCACTACTTTCGTTTCGCCACTCTGTCTCCGTTTTTTCCTCCTTTACATAGACTTCTCGTCTCCACCTCGCGTTCACCTCCACTTCCACCTTGCTATTGCCATTGCCTCCCCTTTTCCCCCGCCTGCATCACACTCACGTCTCCTCCGCAATCTCGCCTCTACCGCTTTCTACTGGGATCCCCTCGCCAATGACTTCTCTTAGTCGCAACCGTCACCTCGCTCACCACTCTGCATACCCTCAACCTCCACTCAATATTTCCCCTCTACATAGCTTCCTTCCCGTAATATCTGCCTCCACAAAACCTCAGCCTCGTCTTCGCTTCCGCATCACATCAACCTGCTCCCTCCCACTTCGCCTGCACCGCCACATTCTTTGCATCACCAAAGCTTCCGCCACTACTTCTATACATTTTTCGTACTCCCGAAGTTCATTGTTCTAATTTCGTTCTTCTATAACTTCCTTCGCCGTCGCCATCACTATTATTTTCACCGCATTGGTCTAAGCGAAGTGGCTAAGGGTGCATTGTGCTGAATTTGCATTGGGGGGGGCTCGGGTTCAATCCCCGTACCGGCCATCCTGACCAAAGTTTTCGTGGTTTCCTTCGGAATGCTGTTTCTATTGAAAAGTCACAACTGCAAATCCGGCGTCGCTAACCGAATTCGTTAACTACGTAAAATGGCGAAGGTTGGGTGACCGACTCAGATACCCGGGATCTAACGCGCCGAGGCCAATTGCCCTTTACGGGACATATATTGGATACATACAAAATACCATAACATCGCATTGTTCGTGTTATGGATCCGCGTTCGCGATCACAACCAATTCTGTGATTTATTCTTAACTTTGCATGAAGTAATTGTGTAATAGGTGTGTTCATATATCCCATCAGTACAATTATACCTCCTCCGTCCCGCTATTTTGGAGCAAGCAAAGTATGATCGACGTTTCTCAATCTATGTACTTGTGACGAACTGTCAATTCGTTTCTGAACCTTTCGTAACATTACAGAATAATTCTAAAAAAACCTGTTTGGGGGAGGGAGGACAAGCAACTAAAACGCGTATGGCGTATTGTACGACTCCTATTTATCTGATAAATACCTCTTTAGAGACAAAAAAATAATTTGGCATTGTTTTAGCTACATCTTTCCAGAATAATCAAAAAGAAATATAGAAATAAACTTTCTTTAAATTTCAAGAGGCCTGAAATGGCGAAATGCTGTGAATTACTGTAGTGCTTGGCCAGAATGACATGAATTGTTATGGCTTGATTAATTAGATTGGCAATAATTAAACCTAATTTTACAATTAATTGTATAAAAAATTAAAAGGTATTTCTATAGATATATTTTAATTTTCTGTACCTAAGAATGAACAAAGTTTTATATTTTAAAAATGTATTATTATTATTATTATTATTATTATTATTATTATTAGAAAATAATTAGCACAAATAATTTCACATACAATTATTCACCATAAGAGCCACGTTAAGTTAGCTTAAAATAATCTACTAACACCTCTTCATTACTCTGTAAGTTCAACAATTTTTAGATCCAAATTTATCCTATACAAATGTATATGAGATATCATGTCTCATCTGCTCAAAATATACCTACCACTAACTCTGTCCATCTGTATTTACGCTGTATAGGTAGCAAACGCACTAACGACAGATCTGTAACCTTGACATCCTTTCACTGCTTTACATCCTCCTAGTTTAGTGCAATTAGGCCTTCACGTGCAAAGTCACATCGGATCTATCCTTCATGGGTGTTGTAATCACTTTATGATTCAATCCCTCCTCTCTCTTAATATTTGTAAAGGTCAATTTAATACTCGAAAAATTTTACTTTTTACTTCAATTTCTGCGCTAGTAACATCAACGCCGACCCTCTATCTCTCCCATCTCTCCCGCTTGTCCCTCTCAAGTCTTCTACAGAATGCTCCGAATTTTTTGCTTTCACTTAATCCATTCCACTATCAGAATTACGCCTTAAGCCAAATGAACGTCTGAGTTGGCTTAGAGCTTTACCGACGGCAGCAGAATTTTCGACTCTAGCTAGGTCAAATTCAACCGTTGTCTGCAGTAGAATTCTAGCGGACGGCTGCTCTTATCGGTAATTTTCCGTGATTTCTAATATCAATACCAGGCGAAAGCCGGAGTAGTACCCTACCAATCGGGCCACGGACCACGCGCAATATTTCCTTCCCCTTTCTTCTCCTATCACTTCTTACACACACATTTACGTGCACTAAACTACTATGCGTGCCGAGAAACCGGACAGGAGCTTAGAACCTGTCCCAGGGGGGGAGATCTTGGTGGAAAATCCAGCTTGCCGACAGGTAGGTCAGGGCCATATCTCATCATTCAGCGGGAAAACCGCCTCCTCCCGAGAAAAACAATTACAATTCTTACGGGACTAATGTCCTTAGCTTTTTCGCGTTCCCAATCACTAATAAATCAATTAATCATATACGAAAAAAGTAAACGATATATATATATATATATATATATATATATATATATATATATATATATATATATATATATATATATATATTTTCCATGAATATTTGTAACTTTCTATTTACTATTTTGAACAAAATGTCTTTTAATGTGACATGTTCATTGAAAAATTATGTTTTTCATTAAAAGTTGTGAGGGGGACGGTTAAGGTCTGTGAGACCCTGAAAACATTGTACCAATTCGTGGTATTTCTTTTTTTTTTTTTAATGCAACTCTAACTTAAGTTAATTCGATTCTGCATTGCTAAAAATAATTTTTAAAACCCTAAGATTCTTTTTAGTTATACTTTATTGGTTTGCATGAACTACAAAGTTATTAGGGACCACAATAATAAGCAATTCACAAAGCACAAAAGGACACACAGGAGAATTTAAAGAAAAACATAAGTCAAGATAAGAATTTCATATAATATTAAGTGATCTGCGAGGCCATTGACGATCGTATTCAACACCAAAAGAATATACACAAAAACAACAATAATCACATTGGACATTACGCATTGTGCTTAATACATAATTTGACATACTTGTTAGACAATACTAATGTTTACAAGGTTCTGAATTTTTTACAGTTTATCGATAAGATTAATTTCCTTTCAAAATTTGAAGAAATTTTCTTGGCATTGTTTCATGTTAAGAATTTATGAGAGAGTGAGAGGTAATACGTACTTTTTAATATCTTTGTAAATGGAACAGAGCAATATATGAGGTGTAGAGAGAGCCGATTTACATTGATTGTAATTTTCTTGGTTTTCTTTGGTAGGTGTATGCTGATGCGTAGTTTGGATTGGCCAATTCTTAAACGGTGAGTACGCTTCGATATTTTGTCTTGTGCAGGTAAGGAAGATAGATGGTCATCGAAGATACTTTTTCTGTTTTCATGTAATTGGTGTGGTGATTTATATCATTCAGTATTCCAAAGTGCCCTGTTTCTTTGTAGAAATTCTTTTTTGATTTCGTTATGGAAAACTAGATGCTCTTCAATAGGTAAATTAATAGAGTTGATGGAGTTGATGTAGTAAACAGAGGACTGTTAAAATCCCCTTCCGTAATAAAAGTATTATGTAGCTACTCAATGATTTTTAATATTCATATTAATATTACTTTTTATTGTTGATATTACAGATATTCAAATATTTTCTTCACAGGTTAATTTTGGCTCCTGTACATTCAATACTGATGAAATCTAATTTGCTTGAATATCAGAGTACTTTGTTCCCAATTTAAATTAAAACATTTTTAAAAAACATTCCCGCCAATTATAATAATAATAATAATAATAATAATAATAATTATTATTATTATTATTATTATTATTATTATTATTATTATTATTATTATTGTCGTCATTTAAAAAATAAAATAGAACAATCTTGGTCTAGAACAGAGAGATTAGTTCATCGTAAAGTTTGAAGAAAAATTTTTATTAATTGTTGATTAATAATTATTTTTTTAAATATTCATAGAGACGCATCCGCATGGACCGTTGCAGATTATTGATATTATTTTTTCGATAACGGGATATAGGATTGGCAACGCAGTTTTCAGTAGTTATAAAATACGAGACGTTTGAGAAATCTTGTTATAAATATGTATGTGAAAAACACTCTTAAATGATTTTCCTGATGAATTTAAAATAACAATCACACATGCTTTGAACTTTTGGAAGTGTGATGCAATTAAATGTTTAACTTTGTATAGTTAACTTAAAAAGGGACTATTCGTTCTCATAAGTAAATCTAGGATATACATTGAGCCTGCGCCTTCAGTTTCATCTCCATCACCGTTGCCACAGCCGCCGCTGCTGCCACCGATGCTGATGCCGAGGCCATGAGCGCACACAATCGGAGCACAGCCCTTGAGCAGGCGCCGGTTCCGGGAGTATTTCTGGCGGTTCCGACGACCGTCAGCCGCCATTAGCTCAGCAACAACAAAGAGTGAGGGTCGACTCGCGTTGCTGCCTCTGCAGAAAATAGCGGGCTTGGGAGCGCCCGGAGCGTCAAGGGTGACGGAACCCGCAAGACGGTACTGCGCAGCGGGTTGCGTCGTAAGGCGCTCCCACGTCTTGCTATAAATTTCTTCCTTCTACGTAAAAGTGACAGTTGCATATGTAACAGATTTATTCCTGTGTCGTAATTCATTTGATTATTGCCGAGATGTAATTATCGTCCATTTGAAGTGGTCAATTATGATTTATGATAATTTCCCTATCCCATTCTTTAAGCACTAGACAAGCTAATAGGCAAAATTCGTGCCGTGCGTGGCAACCTCTGGAGAAGTTATAACGCTCAGTCAGGTTGTCAGGATTCTCTGTTCGTGAAACACAATATCTTCGGAGCCTCTGGACGAGTTCTCTCATGCAGACGCGTTTCTGGCTATCGATAGAACTTATTGATAACTGAGATGTCTTGCGCGGTCTCTACCTGCGAACAAGCTTAGCTCAAAACGGGGTCCGCAGCGAGAAGTACGACGCAAGACCCGTGTCTCACAGTTGGCCGGCCCGTAGGAGTTAAAAGATTAATTTTGCTTTAGGACTTTCTCCCTGGGCAAATTAATTTGACTGTGTAGCGTGTTAAGTGATATTAACATGCTTCTTATAAAAAACACAATTTAGATATTCAAAATAACTGGAATCCCGAAAATTGCTAGCGTTTACATTTCCTACAGAACATCTTATATCTACATTGTTGAAGATAGATATATGTTGATAATATTTTGTTCTCCAAAACTAAATCTAATACCTCAAAAATTTTTAATAAAAATCCTGCAATCGTGACAAAAAAATATGTTTTAATTGAAGAAATAAGTTCTCCATCCTCCAAGGGTGCTCCACAAATAGAGCAAAGTTCACGTATTAATGTCAAAGTTTCTATTTAAATTGATTGCTCAAATATAGAAAATTGCAAAAGTTTAAAATATTTTGTTGCGTCGGGAACAATGTTACACATAAGCAGCTTGGTGTAACGGATAAATCTGTGCCCTGAAATTCAAATTCCGGCCAAATATTTTTTGAATTTGAAAACACTCCCAGGGGTATGTGTTAAGGTAAATGATGCAATCTGTAAGTCAAGTAACCAGTCAGTGGCCGGGAATACACATCCAATTGAATTGAATTTTGCAACATTTTTGCACAGATTCAATTAGGATGATACTAGTATTCAAGCAATACAAAAAATGCAAATAAATTGTCCTGTTTTATCACACCTAATTTAAAATGTATGGTGGAGTTAAGCTTTTTGATTAGAGGTTCTAAACTAAAGAGCCAAAAACATTGGCAACTCTGCCTAATATCGTTAAGGGCCCCCGCGTGCACGAAGAAGAGCCACAACACGACGTGGCATGGACTCGACTAATGTCTGTAGTAGGGCTGAAGGTAATTGACACCATTAATCCAGCAGGGCTATCCATAAACTCGTAACAGTACGGCGGGCTGAACAGCATGTTACAAGACATCCCAGATATGCTCAATAATGTTTGTGTCTGGGGATTTTCGTGACTTCTGGAAGTTTAAATTCAGAAGAATGTTTCTGTACCCATTATGTAGCAATTCTGGACGTGCAGACTGTCGCATTTTCCTGATAGGATTGCCCAAGTCCGTGTGGATGCACAATGGATATGAATGGGTGCAGGTGATCAGACAGGATATTTACGTTCGTATCACCTGTCAGAGTCGTATTTAGACTATCAGAAGTCCCATATCACTCCAACTGCACACGCCCTGTAACATCAGAGAGCCTCCACCAGGTTTAAAATTCCCCTGTTGATATGCAGGGTCCATGGATTCATGAGGTTGTCACCATACTCGTACACGTCCATCCACTCGAAACAATGTGAAACGAGACTCGTCAGACCAGGCAACATTCCAGTCATCAACAGTCCAATGGGCTCGGGCGAGCCGTATAGCTGTGTGTAATGCAGTCATCAGGTGTACACGAGTGGTCCTTTGGCTCCGAAACCCCATATCGATAATGTGTCGTGCTGACACTTGTTGATGGTCCAGCATTTACATTTGCAGCAACTTGCGGAAGGTTTGCACTTCTGTCATGTGTAGTGATTCTCCTCAGTCGTCGTCGGTCCCGTTCTTGCACTATCTTTTTGCGGCCGCGGCGATGCCGGAGGATTGAAATTTTTCCGCATTCCCGATATTCACGGTATACTCATGGAATGATCGTAGGGGAAAAACCACATTTCATCACGACTTCGGAGATGCTATGCCCCATCTCTCTGCGCTGACTTTAACATCACAGTCAAACTCACTTAAATCGTGATAACCTGCCATTGCAGCAGCAGTAAACGATCTAACAACTCTGCCGGACTGGTTGTCTTATATAGTCGTTGCCGACCGGAGCGCCATATTCTGATTGGTTCTTGGATCTCTTTATTTCAATGTGCATACTGACTATACCAGTTTTTTGACTCTTCAGTGAATTTACATTGGTTGAATGTTTTATTAGAGTACGTGAATTTTATGGCTCAACACTGTTAACACCAGCAAACTGTACCACGAACACACTCTGATTGTCGCAGCTTTGATTAATGGTTTATAGCCTTCAGATTTAGCAATGAGGTCAGTTTTATTTTGGATGTGGGACTTAAATGTCAGGAAATATGTATGATTGCTTTCATTGTAGCAGTGGCGAAAACTGTTATGAGAATACTAAAATAATAGTACTATACGTGTTGCAATATAATTACGGAACACGCACAAACAAGTGAAAGTCTTATCTGTCGTGTAGCCTCATTATATTTCAGTATCTGAATTGGAAATGAAAATTATTATCGATATTTTCCGTTTATCATAAATCATTGAGGTTGCATGATTGCAGGCACGCCGAGTACTGAAATCATTAAGGCCAAATAGTGCGAGACATATTACATTCCGGTAGGTTTTGGTGTTTCTTCACTATAGGAACGTGAGATCCGACGCACCAACACGTAAGCTTACGCGGAAGAATTCAAGGTATCTCCCTCACTAGATGAAGATGGAACATGCTCTCACGTGTCTCCCGACATGTTTGCTATTCGGGCTGGTGAACTTCTCATGTGTAACAATGTAGAGCATGCAAGGGTACGAGTTAGTGTTAGGGGCGACAGGGGACAAGATGAGAGAGGGAAGATCGCATGCAGTCCGTGGCCCGTTTGCTGCGGTGCTGCTCCGGCAATCGTCTGGTATTGACTTGAGAAATCACGGAAAACTACCAAACAGAGAAGCATAAATTTATAATTGTCCTCGATTTGGTGATTAAATCCAAGGTGCCTAGCCAGTTCCGGAAATTCGCCACCTGAACTCAAACCGTACGATCTCAACGATACCGCCTAGGTAACGTTGCCACTGCACTATTGCATCTTGTTGGTATTTTACTCCAATATTTCCCGGCAAATAAAAATTCTGAATCTTAGGATCGCGCTGTTTCATCGCGGAGAGCCGCTCCACGTGACGAACCGAGCGCGAAAGCGCCGCCGAGCAGAGCGCCGGGCGGCCGGCAGCGCTGCCGATGGCGTCCGCCGGGCCCCGTGAATGGGCGGAGCGGCGCTGAATGGTGCGGCCGCAGATCGATGAATGGCGGACGCCACGACGGCTTCTGGAGGGCCCGCGGACGAGGGCCTCCGACCACCTTCTTTTCCGGGTCGCGCTTGCAGTTAGTACATGCCGAACCCGAGAGTGGCGTCGCAGCGTCTTCGCTAGTCCCATTATCTAGTTTTCAACGAAAATCGGCATTATTCTTCTATGAGTTCAATCTTTCCAACGGGTAAATTAGTTTCAATTCTTCGCACAAAAAAATTGTTCCTTGTGGTCGCACCTTGGCGGAATTTTGTAATATGTTCAGAGTAAAAATGAATGGAAGCTGAAGAGTCTGTTTTGGTCGCGGTGTGACTTTCAATCCCCTTCAAATCGATAGCTTCGGTAGTATAACGGTTAGCGTATCGGACGGGTTCAAACCCGATCGCAGCTGTGGATTTTTAAGGGCGAAAAAATCCCTGGTACGCCTTCCCTCGGAGAGGAAGTAAATCCCGCTGTCCCATTAGATTTACAGCATGTAAAATACCCTCAAGCCTAAATGAAGCCTCTGAGAAAAATTCAAATCGCCTGTGTCATCACCCAAGTAATACCTCCTTTCTCTGCCAGATGTTGAAAGGAGCGTAGCGGAATTTTCGTTGTCAGGCGGAAAAGCAGGTCCCATGGCCTAAGCCTCGCCACGTAAAATAACGCAACATTGATTGATTGAAATGGTACCCCCCCCTATGCCACCTACGCATTCGTCTCCACCTTCGCACCCCCTTCAGCTGCGCCTCCGCTTTCGTCACCGCCTCGGTTTATTTCTCCACCTTCGTCTCCATCTCAATTTACATCTCCGTATCTTCCTCCACCTCCGCCTATCCATCCATCTCTCTCACCGCCCTCTCCACTTTTCTCTCATCACTCCTTCACCACCCTCCCCGACTCCCTCTCTGTCCCCCCTCCACAGGACCTGCATTTTTCCTCAGGGCGTTGGACCTGACCGACGCCCATTCCTTTCAAAACTCATACATCTGACAGATATCGTTCAGTTGACGCTCATGATTGAAAAGTTTTAACTACTTCTCTCACCAGTCAGGAATTCAGAGCTTTCCTATGACTTACGTAATTTTAACAATTATCTAATTCCACTAATTGTAGCTGACTTTTTTGCGGAAAAGTATTGCAACAGTGAATTTACTTCTTTAAGTAGGACTAGCTGAGATTATCACAGAGACACTACTGACTGCATTGGCTTAAACTGAAAGGTTTTGGAGTTCGAGCCCTGACGATGAAGGAATTTTTTACTCTAGCTCTGTACTTATATCGAATTCGGTCGCTGTCTGGAGAAAAATTCTAGCTGCTGACTTTTTTGATCGGTAGTTTTCCGTGTTTTTCCCAACAATACCAGGCGAATTCCGGAACAGAACCCAAACACACGCACTAGCAATTTTTATTCCTATTCCTTATCCTCTCCTCTCCCCTTACACACACTCACCCTTACGCTTACATGTACTACACTGCCACACACGGGGACCAATCGAGAGTCTAGAGCTTGTTTAGTCTGGGCAGGAGCCCGATGAGAGGCTGAGGGAAATCCTCTACAAGCCGACGTGCAGGTCTGCGCGGATATCACCATGCATTGGGGAAAGAACATCGCCATCTCCCTGGATATCCACTTCACTAACGAGGGTAATGGCCATGATCGGAAACATCAATCAATCAATTAAACTTAAGTACGAACGAAGTGAAGTGTTTCGTAACGTAAAATTGAAAGTTAATTTTTTTTTATTACAAAAAATTTACAATCTATTTTTTACAAAATAATAAGTAAATATGTTGTTGTAGACTTGTTATGACAATGATTGATTTCCAGTGAAGGTATCCCATCGGTACTCTTCATCTATTTCTTCATACTATAACAAAAAGCAAGTATTATTTTGGGTTGGCTGCAAGTGGGATAGTTTATTAGCTGAGGGTAATGTTTCAGTTATTTGTTGAAAATCTATATGGGAGTTGTAGGGGTGAGGTTCTGGTTAGTCGATGGATATCTGCACTATTGTCTAGGATGTTGAGGGCTAAGTGGTTTGGATGGTTTTCAAGGCGCTGGAGATAGTTTGAGCTGATAAATTCTATTCTTTCCAAGACAGTGGGCATTTTTAAGTCCTTGTGCAGTGCTGCATTTGTGATGAACCATGGTGCTGCCGCGATCATTCTTAGGGTCTTGGATTGAAATCTCTGTATGATCGAGAGATTACTCTTGCTTGCTGTGCCCCAGATTTGGATGCCGTAGGTCCATATTGGAATTATGATAGCTTTATAAATCAACAGTTTATTTTCCAGTGATAGTTTTGAGTGGTATCCTAGTAACCAGTATAGTTTTCTTGTTTGAAGTTGAAGGTGCTTTATTTTGGCTAAGATGTGATGCTTCCACGTTAGCCGTTTGTCTAGATGTATTCCCAAGTATTTTACACTTTCCACCTGTACTATTGGATTTTTGTTGATGTGGACAATAGGACATTTGTTTTTTCTCAGGGTAAAGGTTATATGGACTGATTTATTTTCGTTGATTTTTATTTTCCACTTTTTGGCCCAATCTTCAATCATTGTGAGATGTTCTTGTAAATGTCTTGATGCGTCATTAGGGTCGTCATCCGAAGCTAATATGGCCGTATCATCTGCAAAAGTGGCTATGGTTGTTTTATCTGATTTTGGTATATCAGTAGTATAGAGCTGGTATAGGATAGGGCCGAGTACACTACCTTGTGGTACTCCGGCCTTGATTGGATGGAATTCAGATAATTCATTTTGATATTTGATTTGGAAGGTGCGGTGGGATAGAAAAGATCTGATAATGTTGAAGAAGGGATACGGTAGAAAATTCTTGAGTTTAAATAAGAGTCCATCGTGCCAGACTTTATCAAAAGCTTGGGCAATGTCTAGAAAGGCGGCTGAACAGTATTTCTTTTCTTGGAAGCAATTCTCAATGTAGTTGGTGATTCTATTAACTTGTTCGACGGTAGAATGCTGTTGTCTAAAACCAAATTGATGATCAGGGACTAGGTTATTGGTTGCAATGTGAGGACGTAATCTTGATAGAAGAAGTTTCTCAAATACTTTGGATAGAATGGGAAGTATACTGATGGGACGGTAGGATGAGGGTTCATGTGGAGGTTTCCCAGGCTTGAGAAAAACTTGAATTTGGGCTACTTTCCATTGCTCCGGGTAGTGCCCTGTTCTTATAATGCTGTTGAACAATGCAGTAATTATAGTCTTGCCTTTTCGTGGTAGTTCTTTGAGAAGAGGTGTTGTAATTAAGTCATAGCCAGGAGCTTTTTTGTTTGATAAGGCGTTTATGGTTTTGGTAATTTCTCTGGGAGTGAAGTGCGGGATTGGAAGAGTCATTTGGTTTGGGGAGTTAAGATAATCTCTGATTTGTTGCTCTTGGTTAGTATTTATAATGGGATGAGTCTGGAATACATTAGCAAAGAATTTGGCAAAGGTAGACACTTTTTCTGTGGGGTTTCTTGCCCAACACTTGTTTTCGTCCCTGATTGGGGATTTGATTTGGTCGGTTTTTTTAGCTTCCCTGTGGCTTTAAATAAGGAGTAATTGGTATCTTCTGTTGGGGTAAGGTTGGTTATGAAATCTTGAAACCTGTTGTTGTTGAATTCGTTTAGGAGGCGTTTTAGTTGCCTAGTTGCTCTGTTGTAGTTGGTACGGTCTTCAGGATATTTTGAAGTATGCCATATTCTTCTTAGTCTTCTTTTCTCGGCTATTTTGTTCAAAAGAACTTTTGGATATTTCACGCAGCCTTGGGTGTAGTGAAGTTGCGGTGTAGCGGTCCAAGCTGCTTCTTGAATATTTTGTATTAAATACTCAGTCGCTTCGTCTATGTGGTCAGCTGATTTTAGTGGGAATCGGATGTTTGTTTTCATAGATATCTGTTTTCTATACAAGTTCCAGTTTGTCTTTCTGTTCGTTAGTGACGCGGGAGGGGATTGTAGAATAATTTTGTTGCCGACTGTGATAATTATTGGAGTGTGGTCAGAGGACAGTTCGTGGGAAGATTCTATGATACAGTTAGTGGATGGGATTCCTTTTGTTATGAATATATCAATTACATCTGGGGTTTTGGTTAGGTCGGTAGGCCAGTAGGTAGGTTCTCCTGTAGAAATGGTTTCTAGCTGAAGTGAGGTAACTGCTTTCAGCAGTTCTCTCCCTTGGGGTGATGAGCCTGGATCCCCATTGCGTGTGTTTGGCATTGTAGTCTCCTCCCACCATGTACCTATTTCCTAGAGACTTAAAATAGGTTTCAAATCGTTGTTTGTCTATTTTGAATCTTGGAGGGCAGTAAATGGCACTGATGGTAATTGGTCCACTCCAGTCCATAATTTGTACAGTTGTTGCTTGAATATCCTGTTCCTGTACAGCTTCCTGTTCTTGATGTTTTATAGTGCTTTTTATTAATATTGCTGTGCCACCATGAGCATTGCCACTGGGGTGTTTAGTATCGTATAAAGTGTAGTTCTTCAGTTTAAAGTAGCTTCTTTCTGTGAAGTGAGATTCAGAGATGAGTAGCATGTCTATTTTGTTTTCGTTGAGAAATATTTCGATTTCTTGGCGATGATTTGCCAAGCCGTTGGCGTTCCAAGCTGCAATGCGAAGGAATTTAGGCATTAGATAGTTTGGAGACAAGCGACGTTATGAGGTTGATGAGAGAGTTTATTTGTTGACTTTGCTGCATTAGTATGTTTTCAAACCTCTCAAAGGAGTGCTGTATAATATTCATAATGGAATGGCTATTGTCGTTGTGTTCATGTCTTTCTACAGGCTTTGATCGCGCAACATCGGCCCATGTTCCTGCATTTACATGTCTGCTTCTTGAGTTTTCGTGAGAATAAGTAGTTTCAATGTTACTGTTTTGTGTCTGCACATGCGTCTCTTGTTGAAACATTCTGTGTTTACTTGAGTTGCTGTACCCTTTCCTTTTTAGTATTTCTTGGTATACTTTGCAACCTTTGTAGTTGGCGGGATGATTGCCTTCACACAGAGCACAAGTTGGTTGACTTTGCTTTTCTTTTAAACACTTATCTGGGTCGTGTTCTTTTCCACATTTAACACACCTATACGGGTATGTACAGTACGATCTGGTATGTTCATATCTCTGACAGTTTTTGCATTGTACTATCTCGCGTTTCAGGCGTGGTGGTTCGAAAGCAACAACACAATTTAACAGTCGGTTAATTTTGAACACTTCTTTGTTGTTAGGTTTGGGCTCAAGGTCTACAAAAAATAGAGGCAGAGGTGTTTTAGTTAGTCTGTGGCGAACATTTATAATGTTTCTAACTTTGTGGTCCTTTTCCAGAAGCGCAGCCTTGATATCTTTTACATCTACCGTATGATGTATGTGTCGCAAGACAACTCTATACGCACGTTCTTGTTTCAACTGGTATGTGTAGTATACGTGACTGTTGGCTGATAAATGTTTTATTATTTCCCTGTAGGTATTAGGAGTTTTCGGCGCTATTTTAATTTTGTCGTTTGCTAGAGATTTTATTTCGAAATCTTCTGTTTTTAAGGCTTCCTTTAAAAACTTTATCATAGCTGGAACATTATTCACATTTGGCACGAATATTGGAGGTACAGTGGTTTTTGAAAAGGTTTCCTCATTGTTTTCTGTTGTACCTTCTATATCAAGAGCACTGAATTGATTCTTGGTGGGAACTGTATATACACTAGTATTACTATCGCAAGACGCTGTCTTTTGCCTTACCCTTCTATTAGCATCAGGGTCGAGGACGTCAGGGTACGGCCTTTTTGACCGAGCTGGTGCGTATATTTGCCATACATTCTGCGTCAGGTTGACGGGAGCAGATGAATCATGATCCATGGCGTTGCTGTCGCTGCCTGTTGATTCTTCGGATGACATTTCTTGAAGTAAACAGCTTCCCGGGTGTCAGTAGCATGCAATCGCACTACATGCTACTGATCCTACCCGAAAATACTTCGGTAATCGACTGAGTTTTAGTATATGTTATCTTTTGTTAAGTTTATTTGAATATGAATAGGATGAAACACCGTTATGCTTCACAACTGCAACTGTTCACTTAGAGCTAGTGCGCACTGGTTGTTATCGCTAGACTTTTCCTTATCTTGGCGCCCTCGCGGGCGAGCAAGGTAAGACACTACGGAGCTGCGGGAACGATCCGCACACCACAGCGGTCAGGCGAGTACTGAAAGTTAATTTGAAAACAAAATAAATTAATTTTATTTCGTTTGGTTATCAGAGTCAAAATAATAAATTATATTTCGTTAATCTGACTACCACTTAGTAAAAAGTTCAACACAATATAATAAATTAATATCGAAGGTCTGAAATACATCCCCATTTTTTGAAGTTCCTATCAGTTTGCATTAAAACAATCTAAAAGAAACAAATTACACATTTTCATAAATACAATAGAACCCCGTTATTGCGAAATTATTGAAGTTTGGTCTATTCGGATTCGTAAATGTTTAGATTAGCTGAAAAACCGTACCGTTAATATGCAAATACATCTACAGGATTGCCAGACAATGCAACGTTGTGTGCGACGTGAGAAAATGGCAACTTAACATAGCAATCGCATCATTATTTGTTTTCCTGCATCCCGAAATTTGTTCGGATTATCCGAAATTTCGGATAAGTGGGTTTCGGATTTGCGAGATTCTACCGTATCGGTTCGCTTCATTTTGTTTCTTTTGAAGTGTTTTCAATTGGAATGAACATAGTTACTTGATGACAGAACACTTGTATTGCAAGATAAAAGCAATGTTCGTTAATTTTTACTGTGGACTTTGTCCAAATCTGATTTAAATTTGTTTTCTAGCCTAGGACTATTGTGTTTACAGTTGACGAAGATGACGTGTTAGAACAGTAACAAAAATATCCAATAGGCATTTGGAATAAAGAATTCGCAAATTGGAAACTAAATGTTTTTAAGGCGTTTTTGTCGTAACGAGGTCAATGAATCTTAATGTCTTTCGTCTTTGTTTATCAGATTTTAGGCAAGTTAGTGACATTTCTAAAGCACACTCTTCAACTTACGTATTCAGTTCTCTGGATCATTCTGAAGTTATTCATTCCTCACAGTATTTTCCAGTTTCTTGTAGTCGCTGACAAAAGTGACGAAACACGAATATGAAACTCTTTGAAACTTCGCATATCGCCCTCCAACCACCTTACTACTCGAAACATAAAGACAAATTTATTTTTTAGTGTAGTGGCATAGCAATAGCAAACTATAAAACTAGTCTACAATTGCCAATACTTATTTGGAATTATTTTTAATAGCAAAAATTAGTTTTCAAAATTGTCACAATTTTATAAATTGTACGTTTATAATTAGGAATTATATTTGTAAATAAATATTTTGGAATTGTAAGTGTGATACAAACGTAATTATAAATTTAATAAATTCTTACGGCATCAAACCCGATCAAAGTGAACCAAGCTTTCTCCTACAGGTTCAGCCTACCGTCTCCTACTGGTTCCGCATACCGTCTCCTTCCAGCTCCTTCTCCAATAGCAGATTTTCTGAGCAAAACAAACGCCGTAGTAATGAGCGAATATTTTGAGAAGCGCGGCGCGGCCAGAAAATCGCGCGCCGTTTTCTGAGGCGATCGATGCCCGCGAAACACAATCACGCTGCGCCAAATGGGTCGATCAATAAACGACGGGGACCTCATTTCGAAGCGATTCGCGAGAATCAATCGTCGCGAGGTCGAATAAAGGGCGTCCGCGAGGACTCAACTTGACGGATAGACGGCAGGTGATGGTTTCCCGCGCAACTGCAGATTTTGCGAGATTAACTCTACAGAAGTCCCGGTGTAATTTGAAACATCATCGCGGCGGACTGTGAGTTCGCACTTAGCTAAAAGTGGATATAGGTAAAGTACATTATAACATTTGTTGTCGATATAAAAGGAAATTGCAAAGAAATGGCATGGTAATGTTAAAATTAATTTAATGAAACATTAATAACAACATAAAAATATTTTAACGTATATATTATATTATATATAGTATATATATATATATATATATATATATATATATATATATATATATATAGTATATAGTATATTATAACGTAGTTTTTAATATTATGTATCGCATTCGTAAAATAATGAACAAAATATTTTTGTTCATTATTCATTAAAAACGTGTTTTGAGGCAACCTATAAAACAATTATTCGATCTAAAATTGACTATGTAAGTATCCTATAATCTTCTGCCAGAAAAAACAGTCTTCATAAAATTGAAACAATTCATAACCAAGCTCTACGAATCGCTAGTGAATGTTTCCGCACTTCTCCTATAGGAAGCATCTTAATCGAAGCTCAAGAACAATCACTCACTCACCGAAGAAAATCTACTTATTCTACTACAATATGCAATCAAAGCCTCTACTTCAAGAAACCCAATAATAAGAAATGTTATATTCCCCAAATTTTTAAACTCAAATAATGATGATATATAGACCGGACTTATTTATAAAAAAGTGAAACAATATATGGAAGAACTGGGTTTTGTACTACCAAAGAAGGAAAGAGAGTAATATTTCTGTATTCCACCATGGATTATATCCAACATTAAGACAGAAACAAAGAGTGAACATAAGAAACAGATCATAAAACATAAAAAAAGAGTTTATCAAATAATGATTGGAAAGAAAACTTTGAAGAAATGAGAGTAAAATACATAAATTATTATCATATTGGCACTAAAGGTGCAAAGAATAATAATGGTGTAGAAGCTGCCATATATTATTGGGGTTACAGTCTAAATTATTACACAATTGGAACTCTCCATCCTTTAACATCAGTTGAAACAGCAGAAATATATGACATATTATTAGCAATGAAATAAATATCTACTAACTCCATTAATGCAAAAAATCATGTTATGTTTACTGATTTATTACATATTTTGGAATACATAAGCAAATACATTAAAACGTCTGAATTATTAAAACATATTCATGAAATATATTTTAATGAATCTAACTTTAGAAATATATCATTATTGCTTGGATACCAGCACATAAAGATATATATGATAATAATAGCGCTGATCTCGAAGCTACGCAAGCCACAACAAAAGCACACCAAAACCATCCATTCGAAACAGAGTTTAAATATTTGGAAATACATTAAGAAAAAATTAAATATACAATGGCATGAATCATGGCTAAATGAAAAATCCAGCAAACTCATAAAAATATTACTATTTTTTTGGACTTGTAGCAAATACCTCAATGAATCGTCAAGGTCAAGTTGCTCTAACAAGAATTCAGCCAAAGTCTAAAATCTCATGAATTTTTGATTGAAAAAGATTTACAAACTACTTGTCCTACCTGCAGCACTATTCTATCAAAAAAGCACGTCCTTCTGGGATGCCCAATCCACAATGAAGAAAGAAACAAGTGCCAGGGAATAAAAATTTTAACTTCGCCAAAATACCAAGAAAAAGTGATACAATTTTGCAAAAATACTAATATTTTAACTGAATTGTAACTGCATTTTTTAAATTTATTAGTCGCTCATGACCTCTGTTGTTTATATGACTTAAAATAAAAGTAATATTAAAAAACTTTTTTATTTATTTTTGGGTTTGTTTATATTTTATTGTACTTCACTCAATTGTTCATATTGGAATTTATTAGAAGTGGAAGAAATAACTGTGTATGATATGTGAAACTATTTTACTGGTCTGAGAGGTGATCGATGATGTTTGAATATCTGTATAAGTACGTCTCTTGGAATACTAACATCGGATTTCCCGTTCTCCGGAGCGTACGTTCACGGAAGAGCATGTGCAACTGCTCTTTCGTGGAAGATGCGTGGGAAGTATTTCCACATAATGCTCAGAGAAGCAAAAAATTGGAACTGATTTAATATTGTGGGAATGGTTCTAGCATTCCCAAAGATGAAGACAAACACTGAAAGGAGGAGAGGGATTTCCTTGCCGCAAATTTTGATTTTCTAGCTTTAATTGAAAGCTATCCTAAACAGGAGATTCTACAGCCTTCTTCATTTTCTCTTTATGATTAAAGATGTTTTTTATTTCTTATGACTCAAAAAGTTGTTCAAATTGTTGAAAACTTGTACATTTAAAAACTTCATTTTTGCTTTCTTACAATATGATAACTACTCATCCGTAAGTGCATATTTTTCTACAAAAATGCGCACTTTTATAGGTTTATTGTCAGTTTGAAAATCCTGAGGAATCTTAACCTAATGTATTTCCCAACCACCCAAATGAATGATCACTTTACCTGAAGGTCTTCTCTGGCGAGTGAATAGTTTTGAAATGACTTTTTTGTAAGTCGAGTACATTTGTGAAATATTACGAGTGATAGAATAACACAGCAATGCGGGTGAATTAAAGATCACGCAAAAGCCACGAAGGAAATCCACAGAAAATATATTTTATTTTTTATTATTGTTATTGCCTTCAATACGGAGTTTTACATG
Organism: Gryllus longicercus; assembly: GCA_038098605.1. Lineage (NCBI taxonomy): Eukaryota > Metazoa > Arthropoda > Insecta > Orthoptera > Gryllidae > Gryllus > Gryllus longicercus. The sequence goes on from JAZDUA010000015.1 coordinate 8,021,682, forward strand.
CACCGTATAACGAACCGGGATCTAGAGGATCGTGGTTACGAGGGATATTTCAAAATAACTTAATGATGCTGCAGGTTCTCGTATGGAGGGAATTGTGAGAGGGAATTATGGGAGGGAAAAATGAAAATACAAACCGAGTTATGTTAACAACTAGTTATTTAGTAAATAAGACAATATGAATCATTAAAATTACTTAAAAAGTAAAATCGTGTTTGTACCACGAGCGGTAACTAGTTCTAATGATATCGGGCGACAAAAAGCTCACGGTGCAAAGAATCAATTTTTTTGTCCGGGAGCATTAGAATCCTTTAACGTCCTTGGTTCCGCAGTATTGTTAGCCACAGACATGAATTGTGATTAGTGGATCAAGTGAAACAATAAGCTGTGTGTCCATCCCCTTATTTGATTAACTTTCATTTATCACGTCCGATTCGCGTCAGCTTCCTTCTCTTCGCTGATGTCGACTAAGCAGATCTCGGTACGGAGGCTTCCGGGAACACTTGACGCTGGAATAGGACTTCAATATCAAGCGCCGGCTACCTAGCAACGCCCTTTTCTCAGAAAGGTCGATTAACTAGAATGATAGACATTAAAATGCGTTGCCGACGCGATTTTGCCATTATGTTAACTTAAATGTTCTGATGGCCTAGAAAACCTTGTCAAACATATTTTTATTTATTTATTTTTTTGCACTTTTTCTCCACGAACACAAATTATATATTTCGCCATTTTTTTGTTTGTTTTAAACCGAAATGATGTTAGTATCATTTGTTCCTAGAAGGGAAAATCAATCCTCTTACTTATCTTCTTCTGCACCCTGGACTTAGGAAATGCAAAGGAGGTATAATCATTTTTTATTCAACAAAATACGTGTTGTCACAGGGAAAACGTTTAATAATTTGTTGCTAACTGTGGGAGCAAAATTTTAGTGGCAGAATTGCGTTTCGTTAGAATTACTTCTGAAAATACGTATTTTTAGAGTGAAAATAATATTTTTCAAAAATTGTGTAACTGATGTTACTCTTCTATTTCAGTAGATGTAAAACGTATTACCCATATCCGTAACAATTTGGAGAAGTGCTTCAGTGTATTTACGAACAGAAGTTCTTGAGATTTTGAACCCTGACAATATTCATTTTAGGGTAAATAACAATACAAGAGTCGCCGGAAATTTATATGGTAATTCAAGAACGTCTGTAAATATGTTGATGTAAATATTGTCGATGCTTAACTTGAAATTGGCATATTCTCGCCAATTTATTTATTTCCGTCTCTCAACATGGGTGCCATCTTTTCATCAAATCACAACACGGCACTACATCCAGGATTAACGTAAATTACCATTTTTTCTTTATGAATCCTGATTTTTCACTCTTATATTACCCCTTTTGTTTTCCAAAATTTAGAAACTTTGTCGTCCATTTTACATGACAATAGTTTACTTCTCCCCCTTTTTATTTGCATTTTTTAGTATTTTTGTTTATTCGCTACCTTTATTATTGTGTTTCTATAACATTATTCCACATTTCTTCTTTTGTCGGTGGATATCATCAAAACTTCCCCTTTGTTCTCTTCATGCCTTTCGTTCTTTCTTCTTTCTCCTTTCATATTCTTTGTCTCTGATATCTACCCTTTCTTTCTTCATTATCTTACGTACCTATCCTGTTCTCTCTATTGTATCATTATTCCACTGTTATATTTTCTTTTGTTTTATTTCATCCCTCCTCTGTAATCACTGATGCTTTCTTTTCTCTATTTCTCCCTGCTCGATCACCCACGTTCTCTTTCTCATCCCTCTTACCTCTCATCTGGATCTATGTCTGCCTCCCTCACCCTCTCTCTGTGCCACCCGCCCGTATCCCTCTGGTGCTTCTCCCTCGCAGCGGTCCCTGTGCTTCGGACCGAGTGGCGACAGCGGCAGCGCGAGCACTGGGGGCGCACCGGGCGCCGCCGCCTGCTCCGCCGCCGCCGCCGCCGCCGAGCTAAAAATAGCTCCCGAAACTGGCGCTCCTCGTGGCGTCACTGTTACGTCGCTGCTGACGTCACAGCGCGGGCGACACGTGGCTGTGACGTCACAGTCGGCGGCCGGGTCACACGGGGTTGCCGTTTCCTCGCCAGCCCTTCCAGCCTTGCGGCCTGCCCGCTCTCCACCCTGCCTCGTCCCGCCCCGCACGCCCTTTATTCCGCGGAGTCTGATAGGGCGGCCCTTTATCGGGGCCAAATCGATAGCTGCGTGGACGGCACGGGGACACAACGTCGCGCCCCGTGAGCGGGAGGGGCGGGGAAGGGCGGAAAGGGACGGCAGTATGTGCAACGTACGACCCGCAGTCCTCTACAGTGTGATTCGATTCACATTTTACATTTTTTATTTTCTTACCAACCAATGAAACCGTGCATGTCTTTCTTGGCAAGTAAAGTAAAATCGATAGTTATACTATTATTTATTTCAACAATACGTAATAGCTTTGGTGTTTTATTAGAAAATATTTAAATTCGCTATTTCAGTGTCACTAAGTGAACTTATCGAAAATTATTCCAGCAAGAAACATACTTTAAAATTATTTTAATTTATCGTACCTATTCTACGAATGCAGTTTCGTACGACGTATCTTACAAAACTGTTACTTTACAGCTGAATTAGGTTTATAGGTTTTTAAGTATTGTCCAAATTTCAATATTTTATCAGTAGTGACAACAGCTCACAAAATAAAGTGTTTTCTACATGTTAACATCAAAACTGCAATGAGATATACTCAGTAAATATTAGTGTTTCTATTTTTAGCAATTTTGTACATGACACATGAATAGCTATTGACATGGTAATGTGTGTTTATTCGAGTGAAGAACTCTATCGCATAAAAACAGCTTGGAACCCTGATAAATATTGTCGCAATTAATTAAGATTCAATAGGATTGAAAATTCTTTCTCAACTCAAACTGAAAGATTTGAATCACCCACATTACGTACTGAAACCTCTTTTCAACTTTAATGTCACAAATACGGATGAGCTTCGTGAACAAGATGTAACGTGATTTTTTCCATCAGGTACATCCATGATCATGTTCGATATTTTCTTAAAGAATTTGTTTCACGTAAAAAACGTCATGTGACGAATAGGGGAGTAATTTCCTATCCAGCAGAAGCATACTTACGAGACTATCTAGCGAAGTTTCTTATAAACTGTGATGGTTATCTATCGTTTGTGTATCACATTTAGAAGAAATTATGATTAAAGATAGCAACGGGCGTTTTTTGGCAAAATTTGATAACAAGAAGTATTAGCTCCCAAGTAATAAGAAACTAGTAATACCGACAAGTTAGTTACAGATTTTGGCAATTAACCCTCATGATGTACTACAACCCTAATTGACTCACTACTGAGAAATAATAAAGAAAAATTATTTTCTGATTCTTTTGACGAGAATCACTGAAGACGTAATACTCCCGTTACGTGACAAATATTTCACGGAAAATAATAAAATTCTCAGAGATAACCTAAATTTATTTAGAATTTTCGAAAAATAATTTAAAATGTAATGAACAACGAAACGAAGTAGTTTTCTGGACCTCAGCAGAACCTTTGCCGAACTTGGCTGGATGGTGTGCGGGGCATACGGAAACTTTTTGCCTCTTTGTGTTATTACTCAACAACTACTCATATAGAAATATGTATTTAGCCGTAATATTTAAGATGTAAAAAGTGAAGAGAAAGTATACGAATGTTTGCAATTTTCAATTTTTTTGTTAATTGAAAATACTCAAAACGATACTAGAGAACGATACAATATCCTCTAGGGGCTGTCTAGCCACTAGAAGCGTTTACTTTTAGGGCAAGCACAACTTGCTAACAGTTTAATTTCTAACACTAGCGCTAGTACTAAAAGTGAAATAATGCTCAATTGTTCAGACTAAACTTGACTAAAAACAAAGAAAAAATAATTTCGTCTGATCCAAAAAAACTACTACCAATTGTAACGTAATATAGTATAAAATCAAGTGATTTGTAATATCTGAATTAAAATAAAATGGAACTAATTGTGTTTAAAAATAGTGTATGACACAAGTGTATGACATTCTAATAATGACACAATCGTGTGAGACATTCTAAGGAAAAGCATTCGTTCGTAGTGTCAATCAAAATCTAAAAATATCTGAAGAAATAAAATATTCGACCTCTAGTACGTTTGTATTTGACATTTTTTCTCTTCAATAACGTAATAGAATTCTTTGTTTTGGATAACGCAATTCTAATTCAATTGTTTTTATGTATTATTAAGTATGCAATAAATATAGGTCACTGGGTTTAAGCGAGTTATTCCTACAAAATACCAAATTGTTTAGTGTAGTTAATAAAATTGTTGATTTTATATACAAAATTGACATTAAACCAAATTAATTTTTGAAACTTTATTCATATTTTAAAAAATGTGATAATTACTTTTAGAGCGATGAATTAATGTAGAGTCAAAATGAAGATTGTAGACTGTAGAGAATCAACTATTCATTTCAGGATGTATTGCAATAAGTTAATAGTAAAAATATTAAGTAAAATAAGACGAAGAATTGTGATAATGACGGATACGAAATTTTTTTGCTTCGCTGGAATGTAGAATTGGGGATTATTTTCGAAATCCTACCGCGAATATATTACGCATATGAGAAATTGGAACAAAATTTACCGGAATTCTAATAAAATAATACGAATGTTCTAAACATAGTGCCACGAGTCGTATAGTTACTTAATAATATTAATTTTAAAATATATTTCTGGCTGTAAATGTATTGAAAAGTTCTTGATACGTATTCTTCTTTATTGCAATTACAGACAAATCAGTATAACCACTAGTAACTGTGTTACGGAAATGATTGAAGATAATGCGATTTGAAAGATAAGCACCAGTATTTTATGGAGTGAGGTATCTATGGATGAAGTATATTATTAATTTTCAAATTAATCAATGAAGATATTAACTAAATCAAAAATGTTACATTTGCCTGGGCAAACTTCATTTTATCTAAGAACAGTATTTAATTATATTAACATTTAGACACAAAGGCATCATTCTTACACACACGCGCGCCCGCACACTCACACGCGCGCACACCCACACTCACACAGTACATAACTAGTAACATTATGTACGAATTACATTTGGTATACTTAGTAAGTAGTAAGGTATACATATATAATACTAAGTAGTTCAGTTACCAGGTAAATTTTGATATATCTCAGACGTCATTTGAAATTAAGTTTAGAGGTTGTTGGAAGTCATGACTGAACTCAACAAAAATTTGTAATAGATAAGCAATTAGTACATACACGCAACCCTTTAGTTTAGATCCAGTGTAAACGGGCGAAATGTCTGGATTTTTCCGTTTCCGTTCGCGATCACTTTCGTCGCGCGCGCCTGCCGGCCGCGGCTGCTGGGAACGCTCGCGCGCGGGTCACGGGCCGCTTGGCGGAGGCTGCGTGCGGCCGGAACGGGCCTCAATGGCGGCCGCCGGGAGAGCAGGCTCAATGGAAGAGCCGCAGCCTCGCAGCCTCACCGTCCCGGCCCCTCCTCCCCGCGGCCTGCCGCTACGCCCCGCCGCCCCTCCACGCCCGGGCCTAACGGGGGCGGCGGCGACACGTGTACGGCCGCGAGGCTCCCGCTGACGTCAATGAGTTTTCCAGCCTCCCGCTGTGACGTCAGCGGAGACCGCCCTCCGCACTGGAGGGTGAGCCTGGAGGCTGCGGGGAGAATGGGCAATCCGGGTCACGTTTCCACCCCTCTTACCGCCGCCGATGCCTCCGAAACTCTCACTTCCCGCCCCCTCCAGCGCCGCCCCGCCTCACCCCGAACTCCCTCAGCCTGTTTCGCCACCGCCTCTTCCAACCCCCGAAACACACAGCCCACCCCCGAAACGCGTCGCTTCATTCAGAGAGCCTCTCCCCCGCGCGTTCCATTGACCTGGTGAGGCCGCGGCCCCAGCCCCGGCCCCGGCCCAGGGACGGCACGTGGCATCCAAGATGGCGGGCGCGCCACGTGGCTGACCCAGCAGCGCCGCCCGCTGGCGCCCCGCCGCCGCCCGCGCTCCCTCCATTCATAACGGCTGGGTTTCTGGCCCTACCGCGCGTTGCAGTCTCCGAGCTGGCGCCGCGGCTCGCCGGACCGCCCCCCACCCGCCCCCGACGCGCGCGGTCGATGCGTGCCTGGCCTGCGCGCGATCTCGCACAGCGCCGTTCACACTCTCAGGCGCAGCATCGCAACAGTGAATGCGGTGAGCGAGAGGGGCAGTCATTTCTACCAAATTGGCGTTTATAAAATGTAGGCCTTAACATGTACACAACATTAAATGTCATTCACAATAGTAAATACTTAAATGAGTTTGTTTTTGTTGAAGTCACTAAGAAATTGATTTAAAAAATTCAATAATTTATATATGCGAAACGTTTTCTTGACAATTAGTAAACTTTTAAAAAAAGAACTGTCTTTAAAGAGGATTATAGATGAATAATGTATATGAGACTCAAAATGGCAAATTCTAGTTTTGATAGATTTCATAAATTGGCAAAGCTGCAATTCTTAACAAAATACATTTTTATAGGAGGTAATTCAAACATATATTGTTTTCATCCCGTTTTCATAGTTTTGTAAACACAAATATGCGTGGTGTAAAGCAATAGTGAACAGAGACTTGGGTCAATTTTTGACAAGAAAAACCTTTACGCGTCAAAATGTGCATAAAACTCGTGATTCAAATAATTGTGCTCTCACCTTACAAAACTTTTTTTTAAATTGGTGCTATATTTAAAAATTATTTTTAATTAATTTTATTTTGACTCCCAGTAACAGCACATGCATTAGCGAATACAAAATGTTTACATTGTTGATTATAAGGGGCGGATTTTGATGACCTAATGCATCGGCAAAAATGGTCAATAAAAAGGTCTTAAAATGTTTTTAAAATGCCATAAAAGCAAAGAAAAATGACGGAACAAATTTGACCAAAACCAGTTCAGATAAACAACTCAAGCTGTTTGTAATGTAATGTAAGCTGATGTAATCAAGACTTCTTCCTTTCTTTCCAGTGAGATCAGCTTGCAAAATTCTGGTTTAGACTGTTTGTTCTTTTTGAGGAAATCTCAGTCTTTGGTATCCTGAAATCGACCGACCTGGCAATGGCGCGGGGTCACAGGAACCTTACATTACCTACTCACAATGACGGTCATTACAATTTCTGAGCTAAGAAATCGAAAAGGTACTCAGGAATTCAGTGGAGAAAAGTTTTTGCATCTTGTAAATATTATTTAAAGAAAGTACATTTAAAACGATATTGAAATTGATGAAATCACGGACAAATGCTTTAAAAATAGCGAATATGGTAACAAAAGATTTATTTGTCGAAATCGAAGAAAAATACAACAGAAGTCACATAAAAATAGATCATTTCCTTTTGTCATAACTAGCCTTCGGAGTTTAGGACAAATACCTATTTAGTTCCTTTAGGAAGTTTTCGAAAATAATTGCAGATGTTTACAAATTATGAAAAAATAGATCTATTGAGAGCATCTAAAGGTGCCTAAAATGTCTTCAAAGGGCGGTTAGTGCCTGATTTGATATTTTTTGCCTAAAATAAGTAATTTCGAAGAATTGTCATATTTTCATTACTCATTTTTTGAATTTGTTATACCAAAACGCAAATAATGTCCTGAATTTTTCGAAATACCCAGATCGACGAATACGCAATCGACTACGCAGCGGAATCTCTCGCACAACACACCGAACACGAGGGGCTCTTTGAAAGTCAATATAAAGAGGATGTTTCGCGCTCGTTCTAGATCTATACTTCTTAGACAATTGCACCCATTCCCTGTGCAGCTGCGCAGTTGACAGGTTAAGGCACCTATCGCCGCGGCGCGTCGTCTTTACAATGAAGGCGACGAAAGTCATAGGTCAGGCAAAAGTCTACTGTCGGAAAGGCGGTTCTTACAATACATACCCACTTCTGGAGCCTCAAGAAAGTAAAAAGAGTCATTTCCAGTTTTCTTGTGTGTGTGCGTGAATGAATGAGAGTGAGAGAGAGTGAGAGAGATAGAGTGAGAGAAAATAGAGTGAGAGAGATAGAGTGAGAGAGAAAGACAAGGTTCCAATGGAATCTTTATATACTGTGTTATTTAATTATGTAAGTGAATTCAATAATACGCTTGTAATCATTCTCATAAATGCAAAAATTCTATAGTTTCCTGATTGTCTGATTGTCTGTCTGACTGTCTGAAGTGTCTAAATTAATTGTCCCGCGATTAGTTTTATATGTCATAAACATAACTTTTCATGTCTAATTACTTTTAAATATCTCGTTTCATCATTTTGCAATGTATTTTAAGTGCCCTTTCATGCTTAATAGTGTCTAATTTCATTATTTTCTTACCTATTATAGGTGCCTTATCATAACTTTTTGTATCTAAAATTCCATGGTCTAGTCATAACATAAAATTAATGTCTATACTAAAAATCAATGTTCTAAAGTGAAAAGAAAAAATACATTTCATTAAAATCCGCCCGGTTGATTTCATATTCTAGACATATCCACGTTCCATAACAATTTTTCATTAGAGTATGACAGTCTAGTGCACTGCAGTCACTGCAATCTTTTGCAAATAATAGTCTTCTTGCCGACGCTTTCTCCATTTTTTCCTTCCATGTACTTCTGGGTCTTCATCTGTGTGAAGCTGGTTACCAATTCTAGAGATTTAGAGGACACTGTTCTTCACCCATTCTGTATAAGTGACCATTCAATTTCAACATTTTAATTTCAATGGTATCGATAGTCCTGAGACTCACTTCCGCTTTTTTCCCCTAATTTCATCGATTTCTACTTTGCTTATCAATGTCAATCTTCGTCTTCTTCGCCAGGAGTCCGTTTCCGTTACTGTAAGTTTATTCTAATTACCTTTCAATACTTCGGACCCATATGTGGTACTACTCTCTACGATAGTCTTAAATGACCTTCTAACATTCTTTAGAGTTTTATTCCATATTAGGGAATGCAATTGACTTATAGCTACATTAGAGCCTTGTATTTTTTTTAAAAAGACCTGAAAGTACAGCTAAATAAAGTTTATGTCTTCTTATACAGAGCATTTAACACTAATCGTACAAAAGATTTAAAGAAACAAATTGGAGCCGTTTTCAAAGAAAATCACCCACGCTATTTCGGCGACGTCAAGGCATATTAGCGCAATGCAGGCGCACCACTAATGAAGGTGCAAAATAGTGCGGCCTGGTATCTGTTTCCCGCAGCTCCACCGATGGACTGTCAGACTATGGCGAGCGCAGAGGGGTCAGTCGATAGGGATCGTGACGTTATGTTACTCCTTCTGGAGAGGCCGGACATCTTACCGCCCAGCCCTTCTAGTAAGAGACGTCGAAGAGTTCGGACGTGCGTAGAGAGCTAGATCAGTGAGGAATGTGAGACGCCATTTTGTAGAAAGCACGGTGCGAAGTAATTGTTCAGACGAAAGAATAGTGGGATAACCTTCAGAACTGAGTGTCGAGGCGAAGTCGAGGCTGAGTGTCGAGGCGTAGCTAGACGAGGCGGAATAGTGGCCGCGGAAGCGAGAACTATGAACTTTTGCGAGGCGTCAGTAGAACTGTGCAGTTCGCTAAACCAGTAAGAAGTGTTGTAAAGAACGCCAGAAAACTGATGCCGTTAGCAGTGACGCGTAAAGACTTTGGAATACGCGTCAGCGGGCCGCATAGGAAGAGCGTCGAAGAAAGAAGACGAGGCTAGGACTCTGATGCTGGGCGTGGCCAAGAAGCAAGACGAAAGAAGATGGAACGTGGATCTGGTGGCAGGAGAGAGAAGACTGCGTTTCGAGCGACATCGCCGACGACAAGGTAACGAGAATATCTGTGACGGTAATTGAGGGCAGCCTGCGCAGTGAACGCGCTAGTCCTGTGACTGAAATATAGAAATCAAGGGAAATTTGAATAATAAATTAGAATTTGTGGTAGTCTGTATTGCAAAGGAGAACCGCCCAAAAACATTGTAGTCCATGTAATATATTTCATTCCTGTGTGAATTGCTGAAGAAATTCATTGTAAATATTTTGAGTACTGTAGTGAGTGCTTATGTTAAATTGCTGAGCGTTACGATGAGCAAATTGAAATTCATTGGAGATTGAGAAATAATTCCATTTGATTCATGTTTTGGCCAAGAAAAATTAATTAATAATTTGCAAACATTTGCTGGCCAAGCATTGAGTAATTACCGTGCACTGCCTCCTGAGATCACAAAGCTCAATAAGAGCATTCATTCTGCCGTCCCAGCCGTTATATCTGAGTGGGTCGTAGGTCATAGAGAATGTTCAGGCCTTTGGCCTCACAATTTTAGTTTGTAATGCCCTAGAACTGTTCGTTTGGGAGATATTTAACGATATGATGCCAAAAATCTTACCATGTGGTGCGGGATATTGGAATATCACTGTAAAACAAAAGCTTTGTCCATGGGTAGTGTCTCTAATCAGTTTACATGTCATGTTTATAGAATAAGTATTTTTTAAGATAAATCGGTTCTAACAGACGGATTTACAAACAGAAAAAAATTATTTGACTTATTTGAAATTATTTGACATTTTACTTATAATAGCTCGAGTAACATCCGCCCGTTTGTTCGTCACTCACGTTTGCGCACTTCCGATAGAACTATTTTCGAGCGGATGCTCCTACAGGACTCGCAGACTACCCTCAGTTCAACCGTCGACGCTGCGCAGTGGAACCGCCTCGCAGTCGTCTTCCGTTCTATTACGACCTGGTTGATCTCATGCAGCAATCGCCCAGCAACCACATTATTACGTTCCCCAGCTGATTTTGTCCTGCTCGACGCCACAGCAATGGTCATAGGCAACGAAGCTCGTATGGATTGAATAGATACCAGTTTCAGTTTAAATTTAAATTGATTTAAAATAAATTAAAATTAATATGCAAACAAGCAAAAATGTAATAGAATGTTCAAGATTTCATTCTGTAGATTGCGGTGTCAGAAACATTTCTATGAGGCCTGCGAAATCTGAATTTTTGTTTTAATGCCCTAGAACGCTTTGTTTAGTAATTATTTAACGATATAGGCAAAAATCTTGCCGTGTGCTTGGCGTTGCATTTAGCATGAATATGTAGTTTTCTCTTTTTTCTTCCTTTCGTTAATATTTTCAATATTTTAATAGTTATTCTCCTATTCTGGGCGGTGATAAATCCAACAAATTATAGGTAATTAATTGATCCTGCCGTGCTTGAGTAATAAATGGTGTAACTAACGCAACTTTGTTCAATTTGTATATTAAACATTTGCCCATATTTCACTCAACATTGTTCGCAAACTGCTAATTTTAAAAAATATATATCTGACGTTAATGAAAGGAATAATTCTGAAGAAGAAATTTCATTTGAAAAAAATCACTCTCTTCAGTATTGTAGATGAAAAAAGACACCGAAAAACTCTTGTATTTTCCGAAAATTCTGAGTTAACAGTGAAAATTGGACATATGCCATCATTATAAGTGTAATTCACTCTATTCTTGCAATAAATTTAAAGAATAAATTTTGAGTAACATTTGAGAAAATTTTGAAATTGTCTCAGGGCTTCCAGTAAAGTAACCCCAAAATTAAAAGAATGTTTCTGAAACTCGCAGAACTTCGTGTCGGGTAAGAACGATTGGGGAATATTTATTTTGGAGAAATCCTACGAACAGTTTAGGCGCTAGTGGTTAACGGAGTTTTGGCGTAATCGAATTTTTCGGTATTAAGAACCCACAAATTGTAAAATCTGTCCCCCACAATGCGAGTTTTTCTATCGAAAAATTGCCTGTTGATATGGTGCAGCATTACAAAACTTTCTCTATACTAGGTACATTTCTCCGCATGTACGTACGTACATGAGAAAGTAAAAATTGCAAACCTATTGGAGAAAAGTGTGAAAATATGGCTTCAGATAAAATAAAAATATTTGTTTCAAAATAGTAGAGCGTCAAGTGCGTATAGCTCGCTGATGGAATGTACATTTTGGAGAAATTCCTGGGAACGATTTAGATGCCAGACATCAAACGAAGACGCAGGGAGAAAGGCGGGCGGACCGACAGAAGGGCGGACAGACAGAAAGGCGGACAGACAGAAGGGCGGACAGACAGAAGGGCGGACAGACAGAAAGGCGGACAGACAGAAGGGCGGACAGACAGAAGGGCGGACAGACAGAAGGGCGGACAGACAGAAGGGCGGACAGACAGAAGGGCGGACAGACAGAAGGGCGGACAGACAGAAGGGCGGACAGACAGACAGAAGGGCGGACAGACAGACAGACACACAGAAGGGCGGACAGACAGACGGACACACAGAAGGGCGGACAGACAGACGGACAGAAAGGCGGACAGACAGACAGACACACAGAAGGGCGGACAGACAGACGGACAGAAAGGCGGACAGACAGACAGACACACAGAAGGGCGGACAGACAGACAGAAGGGCGGACAGACAGACAGAAGGGCGGGCAGACGGACGAGCGGACCAAATAACCACGTAATACAATTACCAGTGAGAAAATAGCTATCAACCATGCAGACCCAGAAGATATGAGATAATGACAATGGAGAGGAAGATTAGGAAAGAGCGCGAGTACTTTGAAATAATTTATATATCAACAGCCAATCAGGGTAACCGAGATCGCGAAGGCAGTAGTGTTGCGATCTCCGATCGAAGGATCGCGGGTTCGAAGCCTGCCTGGGATGGATGTATCTGCGATCGTCCTTTCGTCCCTCATCATTATCTTATCACATCATTAAAGGAGAATTAATAATTCCCTGCTCAAGCAGGAGACCCTTGTCCTTAAAGGGATGTGCAGTTGGGTATTAATAAATCTAGTGGTGCTACAGAATGGTAGACACTTTCCCGTATTAGTTTTCTATTTCCTTTGGCCTCGCCATATATTCTTGCCTGCTGCCAACTATCGCATCCCGAAGTTCATTTTTTTGACATTTTCTTAGTTCTTCAGTTTCCTAATTGTAAAACAGAAATATTCTTTTAAGAATATTAAAGAACAGTAAAATCTCGTCCTAAATGAAAATATTCTTTAAAAATGTGGGGTATTTTTAAAAGACGCGTTTATGCGCCACTGCAAATTAAAAATTTGAAGCTCTTTTTCACACAAAAATTTTGAGTTTTCAAAAAACTTATTTTGAAGTCATTTTAAGTACTTTAACTCACAAATACAATTGTGTGTACATATTGCTGGAAACTCGCATATCAACGGCGTGAGAGATCTTTCAAAAAATTTACATTTGTGTAATTTTATAAAAAAATACCGTAATTAACTTTAAGTCATATTAAAGACTGCAAATTCCACTATCCGTTCGAAATGTTTGAAGAAAAATTTTGGAGACGTTTTTGAGAAAATGGCGTTTGAGCGTTTCTGAAAATGCGGTGTTTTGAGCTAATTTTCACCGAAAACGGTTGAGTTGTGAAGAAACGTTATACCATTATTTACAGCACATGTACTCATAAATACAATAATGTGGACAAATTGCCACTAATATAAATATTAACGACATGAGAGGCAAGTCAAAAAATACATTGTTGAAAAAAGCAATATGGCGTTTGCCTTTTTGTGGGGAACATTTAGCACCATCCCTACCAAAGGAATTAAGAAATAGTTTCGAGCCCTTTTTTTTAGAAAATTGCGTTTTTGTAACTTTTTAATATTGCGTGAAAAATTCATTTAAAAATGTATATGACCTGTATGAAAGAAATCACTGTGTACAATAAATTTTATTTGAATGAAAAATCTCTATCATCAATATTGTAGTTGTAGGAACACACCGAAAAAAATAATACTTTTGCTATTTTCGAAAATTTAGTGTTGGTCGTGAAAATCGGACTTATGCCACCTTTATAAGTGTATGTTACTCTATTCTTACAAGAAATTTAAAGAAAAAATTGGAGCAGTTTTTAAGAAAATCTTGAAAATGTGCGGAGGACATCATGTAAAGTACAAAGATTTTTTTTTTCAAAAACTCACAGATTTGACTGGAGCGAGATCGACAATGGTTTCTTCCATTTGGAAAAATTCGTACGCATGGTTTAGACGTTATTAGTGTTCACAGTTACCAGACAGACAGACTGACAGATGGACAGACAGACAGACAGACAGAGCAGAGCAGACGGACGGATGGACAGACGGACGTTTTAAAAGACAGTTTTTCGGGGACTATCCGGGGACTCCAAAGCGTTGGCGCCAATCATGGCGCAAGGCAGGATAGAGAACCATTGTGCAAAGTGTCTCTGTACAACAGTCGATTGCTTCATAATGTACATTGAATAATTCCACTTGAGCATTCAGCTGCGATCTAGGAAGATTATTGGGATAAACTGTGAGTTCTTCTCCATAGTCCTCATCTCTGACATCTCCAGTGGCGTTATCAGAGGTCATTATTGCAATGTCCACCTCATGTGGTAATTTGTCATTGTTATCATCACCATCCTCACCAAGTAATGAGAGTAGTTCATCAAGATTAAAACCTCTGGAAGTATCAATTGACGTATAATCAGCAATCTATACGAACTGCATCAACGTAAACGCAATGTATCCTCAAACGCCTACTGTCCTTATGAAAGGACACCTATCTTCGCAAAATAATTTTGTCTACATGTATTGTAGTATTACACATTACACACTCAGAATTAAACATATGTAACTCTGGCATAATAATAAAGTGGATTAAGTAATTTACATAAATGCCAACATTACACATCATACCTTTCAAGTTTGCACTGCGACGAAAACGACATGCCCTCCGAGTCGCCTGAATTCGTTTTTCGAAATAAGATACTGCAACATCCGATAATTCTTATGATGGTGATATGTATTGTTCTGTGACCCGTTTACTGACAGAAAAGTCTAAAAACTAACCTTGCAGAAAATCCATCTTAAAAAGGTCCTCTTAAAAAGGCAGTAGGCATATCTTTTTCATCAATGCAGCAAATTTTACAATTTTAAATTTTTGTAATGTCACAAAATACTGACAGTTCATCGAACATAGGCTCTTCGCAAGTATTTAAGCATACTTTGTCCAATCTTCAAAATGAATTGAAAGATCTAGCGGTGCTACTGAATGGCACACACGTACTAGTTTCTCGTACTAGGTAGTTTTCTAATTTCTTTGGTCTGTGCTAGCTTTTTGGTCTTGACCCATCGTCTTGCCAGCGGCAATCTATCGTCACCCAAAGTACATTTTTTTAATTTTCTCAATATTTCACATTTTTAATGGTAAAACCGGAATATGATTGACATAATACTATAAAAGAGTAAAATCTCGTCCTATAGGTATTTTTTCTGTAGAAAAATGGCTGCAGTAACTTCTGCACAATTACATAACTTTCTCTTCTCTATTAATATAGTATTCGTAAGGAAGAAAGTAAAACTGTCGGGACGTAGCACATTGTCTTCGTTGAAATATTCGAAACTGTTTTTAAGAAAATGCTATTTATGAGTACTGTAAATGCCAAATTTAAGGTCTTTTTCACATAAAAAGTTTTGGATTTCGAAAATTATCACTGAAATTCATTTGAAGCACATCCACTCACAAATGCAATACTGTATAAAAATTGCTGGAAATATGCATTTTAACGGAGTGAGAGATACATTCAATAAAGTACATTTGTGTAATATTAAAAAAACAAAAGAAAACAGCAATATGCCTTTTGTGCATTTAACAGTGCATTGAGCTCAAACAGTGCATTTAGCAACATTCGTACAAACAGTTTGAAGAAAATTTGGTGCGTCTCATGCAGTACATTTAGCCCTATCCCTACCAAGGGTTTAAAGAAAACATTTTGGAACCGTATTTGAGCAAATCTTGCTTTTGTTGTTTATTAAAATTGCTCATATTGCATTCAATATTGCTTGAAACTATTAAAAGTTGCAAAAAATGTACAGGATCTCAATGAATGATCAAATGTACAGGAACTAATTACGAACAACAAATTTAATTTCAAAGGAAAAATTTCTATATTCAAGTTTGTAGTTTTAGGAAACCCCCGAAAAATATTAAAACTTTCGGAATTTTCGAAAATTCAGATTTAAGAGTGAAAATCGTACCTATCCCACCTTTATAAGAGTATTTTACTCAATAATACGGGCGGATGTTACTAATAATAATACGGGTGGATGTTACTAAATAATTTGGAGACAAAAATTGTGAGTTAGCCTATATTTCAAGCACAATTACCCAGAAAATACTCACCGCTTTGCGCTGCAGCTCTGCTACAATATTTTACAGAACGTAGTAGGTGAGGAAGTAAAAATTAACATTTTGCTAATGGCAAATATTTTTGGTTTGTATCATCTCTACATTTGAAATTAATGACTTCAACGTAGTCATAAATCTGATTTCATAACTTGACATTTAACTTTTTGATCGCGTTTTTTTTTTTTAATTTCAAAAGAACTGGTAAATAGATATTCATAAAGACAGTCGATTTTCAACCTTTCAAAAAGTCTTCCGGAGAGAAACTTATGTCTTTGTGTATCTTTCCAGTAGGTTGTAATAAATATTTCTAAAAGCATTATTATTAATTTCTCACATATGTACGTGGAAGGGTTGGATAAAAAGTAATGAGAAATGTTTTTTCTCTGAAATTACTTTGTTGACAGATATATTTATATTTACACACCTTCAATATAATCGCCGTCGTTATTAATGACATTTTGCCAAATGTTAGAAAGGCGTCGTACTCCATCTGCGCATCTATTTCTGTTGATATCTCATATTGACGCCCTATAACATAAATACTTTCTTCTCTGGTATTTTATCGGGTTCTTCGCAGTGGTTCTTTCGCTTTGCTGGGGAGATCATAATCACAGGAACCCATGTCGTGTGAGTAAGATGGATGTTCCAGAATGTCCCTTTGCCAGCGGCACGAAAGTTCTCCACGTGGGGTCGTCCTGTACAAGAGTTTTCCTTCACATCATCTCTGCCTAATCTGAACGCTTGAACCTATCTTGCGACTATGGAGTATGGCAACTCTGCATCACCACATGCTTCACGCAGACCCTGAAAACATTCTTGCTTACTTTCCACCGCCTCGTACAACTTCAATTTTGAGCCACGAACCTTGCTCTACCTTTGTAAACGTGGCGTTAGGGCACTTGCCCAATTGCTGTGAAGTTGAACAATTTACACTCTGTAGTAGACTGTAAGAGTACCGTTTTCGCTGACTGCACACACTCTTCTAATTGTCCTTCCTTTTGTCACGATTTATGTATTATTATATGCATATACAAAGCAATATACATAAAAATACGTAGTATAGAGAAAGTTACGAAATGCTGCAGAAAATAGATTGCGATATTTTAACAGAAACACATGTTTTGGAGCCCAATGATACCGAAAAAGTGTATCTTTAACGTCCGTCTGTCCCTCTGTTTGTCTATGCGTTTGTTCGTCTGTGCGTTTGTTTGTCTATGCATTTGTTTGCCTAAACAAATGGATGATTATTTGCAAAATATATATTCCCCGGTCAATCTGGCCCGACTCAAAGCTCTGAGAGTTTCAAAAACATTCTTTAAATTTTGGAGATATTTTACGAGAAGCTCCTGGGGCAGTTTCAATTATTTCTCAAAATTGGCACCCATATTTTCTTTAATTTTCTCATAGCAATACAGTAAAATTCTCTTATAAAGATGAGATGGCATGGGTCCAATATTTACTGTTAACGCTGAATTTTCGAAAATTGCAAAAGTTGAAAATTACAACTCAGAATTAATTATAAAACCTTAATTATGAACAATGAAGTTATTAAAGTATGTCAGATAAGATGAAATTCCGAACTCCTCGTCATCTTAGCCTACCCCGCCATTTTGCTTTCGCACTTATCTACCTGTATCATGTCTTCATTGCAAACGATATATAAACGTATTTTATGAATTTGAACGTTTTAAGATATATTTTATGAATATCCCAAGGGGGAGCTAAAATAACTTACAGAAGAAGAGTAATATCGTACAATGTGAAGAACAGAAATTACAAGCTTCCCCTTTCAAATCCTGTTTGCGGCTGTAATAGCTCGTGGTACACTGAACTGGCTTCTTCCATGGCAGGTATATTTCTAGCCGCCAGAGAAGTCTCAAGGCAGAAGCGGAAGCTGCTGCCTATTAGTATACGAGAAAAAGCAAATTCGTCATCTTACTTGCTTCTCCATATTACTCTCCCTTTCCCTGTTTAGGAAATCATCGGCACAAATTCCTTAAATTGTGCTACTGGTGGAGAGTAAATTACTTTCCAGACCAACATCCAGCAGATTTCAGAAGAAAAAAACAGTTGCTTGCAGATATTGACATACAAAACAGATTATTCCAACACACATTATAATTGTGCATAAAGCAGACGCGATGTGTTCTAAGTTTTTTAAACCAGGTTTGCATGACTCGTAGGGAATGAATGTTTTGATAACAGGTTTTTATGGCAGGTCACGAGTTTTGAAATGCGTGGGAACAGATGAAAGAATAACGGGGGACAGTTCTATTATATCTGAAGGAACGGGGGGGAACATGTGGGAAAATAAAGGAAACAGGTGGGACACGGATAATGTTCTTAGACAAATGTCTTCAAAATAAGAACTTTTCAAATTTCCTTTTACATTTTCCAGATTTATTTTTTCTTGGTTCCTTCACTCAATAATGTGTGTGGTCAGAAAAAAGTAGAGGCCAAAATCTTGGCAAAATTAAATTGTAGTCTATGCACAATTATAATTCAAAAATAAACTTTGACAATAGAAATAAAGGAGCTATTTGATTTTCTTTGCATTTTAATCTCAACTATCAGTAACAGTCGTTCAAAGTTGCGTTCCAATTTATATCAATTTACAGTTTTAAAACAATTATTATTTTCAAAAATAATGTTTACTCACGGATGTAGATTGTGTATACTTATTTACATATACAATAATAAATGTTCAGCTAAGGAAAAATACATATTTTTCTGTTGTCTGAAACTGCTACAGATATCTTAGTTTTAATTTTTAACTATGCTCTAGTAATGGAGAAAACACTGAAATATTTCACGATAACCGGTGTTTTGAGAGAAAGTTTTGAGATTTTTCGTTCCTGCATCCGTGTTCAGCAAGAGTGGAAAAATTCACTTTTGTTTGTTTTTTCATAAATAATTTCGTTTGAATTTGTCACCTACAAAATATAGAAAAATGGACATTTCGTAGCATAAATTATTATTTTCCTTTTTTTTCAATTAGAAAAGTTAATGTTATGATCACGAATAAATTAAAACTAGAGGTGTTACAGAATGTCACAGACTTCCTCACACTTTTTGTCCATACTACCTTCTCGGAAATGGCCCACCCTCTTCCTAGTTGCTACCTTCCGGAGTCTAATTTGTTTTTTTCATTTTGTCAATTTCTCGGTACCCTGATAGGAAACTTGAAATATAATTTCAATTTTGTATCTAAGTCTAAAACTTGGTTCTCTATTCAAATTATCATGCAGAATTTAACGTCGTTTTTATGAAAATGTTGTTTGAGTGATTCTCATGAAAATTCTCAATTTTGTACTCATTTTCACGGAAAACTTTTGAGTTTTCAAGAAACTTCATCGAACATTATTTGCACTTGTGCACAAATGCAATAATGTATAACATTACCCGTAATGTAAATATAACTTATAGAGTTATTTCAAAAATATTACATTTGTGTATTTTTTTAAATGAAAATATTACATCTAAATACCTTCAATGTCATGTTACTCGTATTTCGTACTCTTATCATGTTACTAGTATACCTGCACTATTCGTAGAAAAAGTTTAAAGAAAAAATTTGATGCCCTTTTGAGAAAATATAGTTTTTAACATTGCCCATATTTTACCAAAATTGCGTGGAAAGTATTAATATTTCCAAATTATTAATTAAAGAATTAATTGTGGTGAACAATGTTTGAATAAACATTCTCAACCTTCAATATTATAGTTGTACAAAATATTGAAAGAATTGAACTTTTGCAATTTTTTGAAAATTCAGAGAATTTAACGAAAATCGAACCAATTTTATATGCGTATATCGCTCTATCTGATTTAATAAAAAACTTTGGTCCCATTTTTGAAAAACAAATTGAATTCCTTGAGACTCCATGTAAACTATCCCCAAAATTAAAATATCATTTTGGAACTCAAGGGATCGAGACATTAACCAGATAAGCATTTAGGCGAAAATCCTACTTTCCATTTAGCCGGCAGCGTTCACCGACAGAAACGGCCGAACAGACGGTTATGTTTTTCAATGAAAATTTGTGAATATGACCAGATCTTAATCTTCTATAAAATAATTGATGTTATGTTTTAATTCTACATTTAAGAAACAAAAGAGTTAAAGAAATGTAAAAAAAATGTATTTTAGAGGTCGAGAAGTAGCAGCAGGGTGAGTGGGTCGATACCGACAAGTTAGCCTAGACCAAAGAGTGAGAGAATGTCTAAGTTATTCGTTATTACCAGTTCGGTATCAAGAACTTTTACAATGTGGATTGTGACCACAAAACATGTTAGAGAAAGTAATTTACTATATACGCAGAAATAAGAATTTTCCAGTTTTTAAGTAACAGGGACATACAATACGAATTTTGCTGCCGAAAATTCTCATTTTTTCTGGATTATGACATAATTTTCTCTATTCTTTTCTCTATACTACCTATGAAAAGTAAAAGCAGGTTTTTGATTGTAGAGGGGTGAAGTGATGGGGAGGAGGGCTAAGAAACCATTTAAAATTATTATTTTATATTAGTCATATTCTGTTAATTACAACGTGTATATCATCTGATTTTAGAGAAATCTTTTACATTTTTGCCTGAGGGTGCTCTTTCATTTAACGGGGTTTTCACAAGGGACATTTACCCCTCAATGATAGGCAACCCCGTTATGCACAAGTGTTCTGCAGGTTCATGAAATTCCCTTGAAAACTTCAGACGTGACGTGCCGAACATCTCTGCATAAACGTTGCCTAACAAACAGGGGCAAAAGTTACATGTGTAACACCGTCATATGGAATTTTCCGCTATATGATCATTGGCCAAAAAATATAATTTTCAACCCTTCTTCATGCCCTAGAAGCAAGTAACATTTATTCTGAGATACTGTTCTACTTATACGAGAAACTATAAATATTTCACAGTTATGAGAAAAAATAGAAGATTCTTCTACTTTCGTACTAATTAATTAAAAAATAAAAGAGTCATTTCAAATTCGACGGACATCGAGTTCGACTTGGTTCATCTGAAAAAATCCATTTTAAGAAAATTCTTTGTACATTTTATGTCTCTTGTGTTGTACACTCACGAACATATGAATTAATGTTCGGTGTGGTTGGATGACGCTTTTTAATGCTTTTTGGGGTTGAGATACCTCCCTTTTGCTTTGCTTTTGAACATTAAATGTAGTTTGTGTGCAGATAAACGTCACATATTGACCATTTTGGCTTTAAAAGATAAATATGTCGGGGAAGAATTTAACTGCTTTAGAACTTAAAAGTTTGTATGTTAAGTAATTCTACGGTCTAAATAGAGTTTGTCAATATATGCAAAATTAGACAATGGAGTAGCATTATTAATAGTAATGGCTGCTATAACGAGTTCTAATATACTACTATTTCTCTTTATATACTTACTGTTACTACTCTTCTCCTTTACTTCACTACTATTTAATTTATTTACATTCATGTGGACAAGACTTCATCAAGAAATTGAACCTAACAGATTCTACCAAAATGTTTTGCTGAGAATTGGTGAATGACACTCTCCATGATGATCGTATAAGTGGAATGAATGTTTAGAAAACAAATAGGAGAAATAATTTATTTTGCTTCATATTTTGACGTGGTGAGTCCGATGTGTAATCCAAGACATTGTAGGTACGACATATGTACTACATATGATTTACTCTTATTTACTTATGCTTGGTATCTATGTAATTAATATAAGAATTAGATATTTACTTATTTTAGAAAAATGTTGATCTTTTAGAAGTTTCATGTGATTCAATATTATCCACGATTTCGTATCACTAGGAAATGGTTCTTAATCTTCCTCACAACAAATATTTTATAATTCGATATAAATTTTAAGTTTTCGCCTTTTCCCCCATAATCGTGATTGTTCACATTTTTTATAATAAAGAAAAGAGCGTTGGATAGTCTTTATAGAAATGCTCTTGCGAATGGGCAACAAAGGCTGCATGACAACTCCGAGGGAGTTCTGCAAGCGCCCCGTGCTGCGATCTGGCGGCCGAGTAGCCAACACGGTGGCGCCACTAGGACCGCGGCTGTGCGCAAGCGCGGCCTCAGCTCCTCCCCTCGCTTCGCACGTCACTGCTGACGTCACGAGTCCCGTTTGACGTCACGTGTGGTTTGTTCTCCCCCCAACCCCTTCGCCGGGTTAGCGGGGGTTGGAGGGTGAATGCTCCGCAAAATTAATTGCTGATTGCAAAGCGTTGGCCACTCGCTATGGGCTTTTCAAAATACACTAGAATCACAGGCCTGAATCACACAATTCGCTCTGTTAGGCCGCGAAAGTATTAATTCATTGACACACTCCTTCGACTAGTTTGCATCGACTTGTATCGATATTTAATTAGGTTCCAAGGTTCCGCATATTCCATTTCTCAGCAATTGAAAACATAAGGATTTGCACATACTAAACAAAATTTTATATGTTTACCGTGAGTTTTAAAGAACGTGAATTTCAAAAACCTCGAAAATAAATTCATGTCGCACAATATTACTTTACCGTAAGCAATAACCGAGGCAATAAATATTGCATTGTAACCATTTTGTAGATATTGACCAACTTCCTTAACATTCCGGTCTAAATCAAGAACTTTGAAGGTAGGTACGTTTAAACTACCCATATCGGCGTGAATTTATTTCATTCTGCATCAACAAAATCCACTTATTCTCACCGACAAAATATTTTCGAATATCATCGCAAAATTTGATACAAGATATCGATCTGTAGTTTGTTGGATTATCGCACTTCCGATTTCAAAGGCTGGTATGACTTCAGTCGTTTAAAACGGTCCAGAAATTTTCTATCTCTACATTATTAATTACGTCACGAAGTGGTTGTGTTATGTAAATCCCAATACTCTTAGCTGGTATTTGACATTTCCTGCAAAATTATAATTTTAGCTGGTATTGGATATATTCTAGTAATTTGTCTTTGTCTAAGGTATTAAGGTTATGTATTATTTCAGTTTTACAAATATTTGTAGATTTTATTAAAATATTATAAAATGTCTTTTTAGAGATGTACATATTTTTCGTCTGTATATATTATCTCAATTGTCAGTTTATTTTATTTATTTTCCTCAAATTTTCATTAACAGAGTTCTATAAGGACTGTGTTTTATTTTTTTATATAATCCATTTTAACTGTTTTCCTTTGATGCTTTATTTATTTATTGAATTTATGTCAAGTTACTTTATAGTGTCTGTATTTATTTTTAGAGCCAAATTTTCAAAATTTACTTAATTATTTTGAAAGTATTGTTTTTCTTTGTAATCAATTATAAGGTTAGTCATCCAGCTTTTTCCAAGTTTGATTTTTCCCGAATTTATGTCTTATAGTTGATTATACAGTTGAATTCTGTATGTTTTTTACGAGTTTATACACCATATTATTGTCTACCTCATTTTAAACCGTATTTCAATATGCCCTAGATAAACTCTTTATCAATTATAATTATTTTTTTACTTTCCCGTATACGTACATATATACCTAGTAATATACGAAGTATAAGGAAAGTTATTTAATGCCGCGCGATAAAACTGCGAATTTTCGGCAGAAAAAATTCATTGCCTGGCCTTATAATGAAAAAGTGGATAAATGCAGTTTTTAAATTAATAAAACTAGTGGAGCTACAGAATAGCGCAGAATTTCCCGTTTGAGTTTTCTATTTCTTTTGGTCTCGGCTTGCTATACGTACTTGCCCTATACGTTTGCCAGCTGCAATCTATTGCCGCACAAAGTACATTTTTTGCATTTTCTCAATTTTTCCCTATCCTAATAAAAGAACGGATATATTATTTTATTGTTTTTTCGGGCATTATTTTATTTTTTCAAAAATTACACAAATGTAAATTTTTTGAAAGATCTCTCACGCCGATAATATGCATATTTCCAGCAATTTGTAAACAGTATTGTATTTGTGTGTTAATGAGCTTCAAATGACTTCAAATGAAGTTTTATGAAAACTCTAAAATTTTCTGTGAAGAGCTACAAATTTCGAATTTATAGAGAGACCTCAGCGCTTAAAAGTGGCTGCAAAAGTTTCAATGAAAATTTCAATTTTGGACAAGGTTTTACTGTTCTTTAATATGCATAACATAATATTTCCGTTCTATTATTAGGAAACCAAAAAATTTAGAAAATGCAAAAAAATTAACTTTGAGCGGCGATAGCGGCAGCTGGGAAGCGTATGGGGCAAGTTCGTATAGCTAGCTGAGACCAAAGGAAATAGAAAACTAATTCGGGAAAGTCTATGCCATTCTGTAGCACGCCTAGTTCTATTTATGAGTACATGTACTTTAAATAATGTCATATATAGTTTCCCAAAACTCAACCGTTTTCAGTGAACACTGGCTCAAAACTGTATAATATGAGGTTAAGTTAATTTTGGGGTATTTTTTTGTATTTTCTAAAATTATACACATTGTTTTGAATCTCTCAAGCCGTTAATATGCACATTTCCAGCAATTTGTAAACAGTATTGTATTTGTGTGTTAATGTTAATGGCTGATAATGAAGATTTTCGAAAATTCAAAAATTTTCTGAAAACAGCTTCCAATTTCGCATTTACAGTAATGCTTAAACTTCATTTTCTTAAATACAGCTCCAAATTTTTCAATGAAAATTGCCATCTAGGCCGAGTTTTTACTCTTCCGTAATATTTTTAAAGTAATATTTCAGTTTAATATTAAGAAACTGAGAATTTTTAAAAAAATTGTACTTTTTTATATGTATTGTATTTTGTATGTACTTTGAGTGGCGATAGATGGCAGCTGGGACGAGTATGTGGCAAGTCCAAATAGCGAGCCGAGACCAAAGGAAATAGAAAACTAATGCGGGAAAGCCTGTGCCATTCTGTAGTTCTACTAGTTATATTTAATTTAGTATTTTTTGCTGTTAATTTTTACGAAGGTCATAGCTACACAATCGTAATTGTAGTACACTGTATTTTTGTAGTTATTTTCTACATTCCGGACATTTTCAAGTATTATATTGTCTTAAAATCTTAGATGCAATGATTTCCGAGTTAAAACTAAGAGTAACTCTTTCATTGAGAGGAAATGAAAAGGAGGGGAGACATCTCGGAGGAAATTCATGGCAGCTTGACATTTGATAATGTTGTACTGATACTTAATAAAACTGCAATCGACTCATTTGGATTTGAGGGAGTTTTGGATGTTTTTCTACGAAGACTCTTTGAACACCACAATCTGGAATTGAAAGATAATATTATACTAATCCAATTACTTGGAGGGATACTGTATCATTCCCATTGTACCAAAAGCTGAGTTTTACAAAATGAATTAATGATCCGAAAATATAAATTCTACATGGTGGTTCCATAAACAATTATACATGGCATGGCCAGGAAAACAGAAGTACAGATAAAAATGAACACAAATAAAAATGTTCATAGAAGCAGAATTAATAAATAATTGTCGCGAATAGTAAATTAAAAGAACAAAAATAAAACATTGACTGCATGAAAAAATAGCATAAGCACAAATTTCAGTGAAGCGGGAATACTACCGAAGTAGTAATGAGAGACGAAAAATTAGGCTGCAGAATTAAGAGTACCGGAACAAAGTAGAAACACACTACAGTGGTATGGGGGATAGAAATGGTGGAAAAGGGATAGAAATGAGATGTAGTGTTCGATAATGTAGATAATGTAGAAACAGAAAAGAGAAACAGGAGCGGCTAGAAAATATTTAAACAATAATGTAATAAGAGCGTAGGTTCTGGGAGCGAAGAAGTTCGGGAAATGTATAAAGAATAAAAGTATGGGATGTGAGGGCGATATGAGTCATGAGAAGAAGATGGCTGTTGAAGGAGAAATACAGATTGTCGTTAATTTAATTCATCTACCAACAAAAAACAATGTCGTGCTTACATCAATGATTGATAAATTGATTGATGTTTCCGAGCACGTCAACTGTTACAGTAATTAGTCCCTTTAGTGTAGTGAATGATTCACACCGCGAGATGGCGTTCTTCCTCTCCCAATGAATGTTGAGATCCAGCGTGGGCCGACCTACACTTGGCTTACAGAGCATTTCCCCTTCACGTATCTCCCCCAGCGGGACTTTGCCCAGAGCGCCCACCAGTCAGGATAAGTTCTAAGCTTCTGACTGGACTTCAGAGCCGAGCATGTAAGTGTGTGTGTGTGTGTGTGTGTATGTATGTATGTATGTGTGAGTGTGTGTGTGTGTGTAAGGGGGAAGGAGGAGACACGGGAGAGGAAATGGCAGGAAAAAAAAATTCTCCAGACAGCGGCTGAATTTGATGGAGTTCTGCAGCTAGTATCGAAAATCAGCCACCGTCAGAACTAGAATCCTGTCTTTCCGATCAGAATCGCCGCAGAATCGCTGGGAGTCAGCGCAACACTGGCTCTGAGATTAATTCAGCCGCTCGAATTTACATGAAAATACAATTTATGTACAGGACAGTACAAATCTCACTATAAGCACCAGCAGACCACACGATAGTGCAGTTCCTTCAAGAACAATCTGCAACAACTGGAAACCAAAAACAATTCATTCAGAATGAGAGCAGCGAATTAATCAATTATAAAATATGTGTGAGGTGTGGGGGGGATGGCGGTAAAATAGAAATAAATAATTGAGCAGACGGGGGTTGGGTCAGCGGAATTGAAATCGAAGATGAGGTTGAGGACGCCGGGGGCGGCAGGGAGGGGGCACCTAGCGAGGAAGCCGTGTGTGTGCCAGGAGAGGACGTGCGCTCGCGAGGGGGGGGAGGGGGCGGGCGAAGAACACGCGACCGCCTTCGCTTTGAAGAGCGCACGTGTTCGCTCGCGCTCAGCACCAACGCTCCTACCTCTCCGGTGATGCATACAAGCGAGGACGGACCTATCACGCATTCACGTAACATAGTGACATAGACGTAATTGTGCAAAAACTAATTAGATATTGTCAGAAATTTGCCTGATACCGAAAAGGAGCATTTCTTGTCTGTATCTCCGTTCGTAGTTCCGTCCAAACAGCTGTCTGATTATCTATCTGTGCAATTATATATAAGTCCGATTAGCATTACTCTTGAACATATATATCCTTTGTATTAACTTTCTCTATGTCCGTCCATTCGTCCATCTCACCCTTGAAATGACATCATCCATCCGTTTACCCGTCCCTGCTACTTCCTTCCTCTGACCGTTTCTTATTTTGTCCGTCGTATTGAGCTGCCCGATCCATTCGCTTTCATCTTCTTTCCCCCTTTCTTCCACCTTCCGCCTGTTCCTACGTTTGTCTCTCCCTCTGTCAGTTTCGTCTAGCATTCTATAGCTGTAAATTTGGTGTTGTGTTTTCAGAAGTGTAATGAAGGGTGTGTGCGAGAGTAGTTTTTAAATTTTAGAAGCTTATTAGTTAAAATTTTAGAGATTCAGATTTTTTAACATTTATACATAATTGTTATTTTAATAAACTACATTATACGTTAGCGTGACGTTTTGTCTTCTACCTTGTATCCATCTTCAGACAATTGGTTTAAAGAAAAAATATGTACATTTATTTCAAAATTGGGTTATAATTCAGTCAAAACATAAGCTCCACTTCACAACAGTGGATAACATAGAAAATAATATGAAGTTACAATAAACTACCAATCAAACGTCATAAACATAAGGTTGTATTACGTTTTATATATATTTATAAGTTGACAGAAGCTTACCTTGTTATAAATAAAGTGGAATGTAAGATACAACTAGACTACACTATTTATATATTTATATATATTTACAAAACCATATTAACATGATTGAGTCGAGTGAGATGTGTATGTGTATGTGTGGGGGAAGAGTCGCAAAGGGGTTAATGCGCTGTTGTCGTCGCAAGCCTTCATCTCATCTGATCTTCCATCCATAATGTTCGTTCATCATTCACTAGTCTCGATCGCATTGCATTCATGGGGTGGAAGGTAAAGGCCACCCACCACTGCAATAACTTGCCCAAGGAAGGGGAAGACATAATGGCTCGTTGCCTCCTACGCATAGAATTTAGCATGCATCTCTACACAAAATCGTGTATAACAATTTTCTGTGTTTTCACATTGTAACGTTACGATTGAGCAAGATAGTAACTAGATTTTTTTTTATTTATACTTAGGTACTTGAGATTTTGTGACACGTTTTGGATAGATCTGGGGGACTTGTATTTTTGGAAGGTGGTGTTTGACAGATTGGAAGATGCTTTGGGATAGATTTGGAGATTTTTTCGATAGAACGACCTCAGTAGCAATAACAAAATTAAAATTGACCAGAACGCGATGAAATCACAGCTCTGGAATCCGAATTTGGTGCTTTTGGAACGACACTTGTCAGTAAAATGTGGTAGTTTTCTCGGCACGCAATACGGTAGTTGGAGGGTGTTTACGGCTAGAGAATGGATGATAGGGTTGGGGAATTTGCAAAATACTGCAACACCAGATAGACGTTTTGCAAATGATTTTTATTGGCGACTCTCTTGATTTTGTATGGCGGGAGACAATCCTTTTGACAAGGGGGTGTGTTTTCATAAAAATCACTGTTAACTTCACGTAGACCTCAGATTAAAAAGGAGTTGCTTACTTAGTGAGAGTGTTTTTAATTGAAATTTGATGGGAAATATTTAAAATAACGAAAATCTTAAAGAATAAGAAAACAACTTGCACTTCATTTTGAGTTCAAGAAAAATAAATTTTGTGTTGTAAAATCATTATTAATGCAAGAATTTAATTTCACCCCGTAATGTTGACAGGTTAACCGTAGTATTGCATAATTATTATATACTTCTTGACCGTTACAGATTCTAGGAAGGTCTTCGCATCATTGTGGAACATCAATTCTTCTTGTGTCATACATAACTGGAACTGAAAATAAATAAAGTACTCATACGTCTGCTTTCTGGAGGAATAATGAAATGACTAGCGCGGTACCTCCGGCGGGTACTTCATGTGAAAGAGTATTATTTTTGCTTTGCAAGTTGATAATAAAAATAAATTTTAAACATATCACAGTTACTCCACTTGTCAATTTTATAGCATGGTGACAAAAAAGTATCAATTAAAATATATTTTTATAATATATTTTATTACAATATTAGGTTTAACTGATAGCCTACAGCAGTAAAAATACCTCGGGACATAGCCATTAACATGTTATTCCAAAAAGTAGCAAGCACTCAACTAAAAATAATAATAATAAAATATTCTCATATAACAGTGACAAATTAAATGATTTAACAAAAACAGTCTTCGAGAATACTGCAACAACTTAAAATAGTACATACGGATACCCAGCAGAACAATTTATTACAGACAATGAATGTCAAAAATAGTTTCTGTTCCATAATGCAACACGAAAATAGCAAGTATTTTGTGGCGGGAGGCCTTGTCCTTCAAGCCTTGCTGCCACATGACGTCAGCTGTGAAGTAAGCAGTGACGAGCAGAGTATGAGAAAAGGCGGAGTAACACAATCAAATATTTGCATTTTTCTCTCTAAATAGAAACTATTTCATTCATTTTGAAATTTTCCCCAGTTCCTAGGTATTAGATGAAATCATTGCCACATCTTACATGATCGTAAGCTGCTCGGTTTTCTTTCAACTCCTGGATGCATTGAAAATTTGTAAAGTAGGTTATTCTGATGTAGGTTAATTTGATGAATAAAGCCGTAAAGATTCGTGTATATGCGCGAAAAAGAGAGTACAGTGTTCACGACCAATGTAGACGTAGATGCATTGAAATTATCAAAAGCACGTATATTTTTAGACTTTCTATTTTTTCTCTTTCGTGCTCATGGGGTTCCTACATAATATTAGGCAAATGTACCAGTTTTTTGGCTCTTTAGAGTATTATTAAATATGTATCAGTTTTCTTTGGTTTTCTAACCAAAAAGACAAAACAAAACTAATTAGGCGACGACCTATCTATTACATTAGATGCCATGAAAATGTTATATTAAATGTACACCCAATGAGCATTAATTTGTAAATGTTTAGAAAAAAATTCTTCACCTACATCCTAACATAAGCTAATCATAACTTGCAACCGTTGCCAACAGGGCTTGTAATAAATTCTTTTATTTTTACTGATACGTTATATCGTGTTAGTGCCTTCTATTCTGTTCAATCTCGCGATAGCTTCCAAGGATGCAGCTCCTAATTGCCATCACCCACACAACCACTGGCCTTCAGACATTCTTTCGATATTCATAGGCAATAAAGTAGTTCATGCAGAATGTGTCATTGCGCGAGCATTTCGCACTACTCCAGCACCACCAAAGTACGTACGACGTGCATCGAACAAAAGCGCAATAAAACAATTGAAAGGCTTTCTAGCAAACTCGTAGAGCCTCTCCGCGGTCACAGACCGCCGGCCGCTGGAGAGGTGTCATTAGAAACAGCAGCGCCCTTTCGCCCCGATTCTGGGCGCGTTGTCGGCCCTTTTACGCCCCCCTCGCCGATACCTGCCAGATGTCTACAAACATTTCTGAAATGTGTGTCTCCCCACCAATACATTACCACAATACAAAAGCATCTTGCCGATAAACACATCTACTTGCGACCGCGACTGCGCGGCCGCCCCCGTCTTCTCTCGACCGGCGTGCCGCGCGCCGCGGATCCGTGAGAACCAAATTCAAATACTAAATATTCAACGTAACGCCCCTCACCCCGGACCCGAAAGCGCCAACAAATATCGAGCAACTATCGCGACCGCCTGCATACTATACGCTAGCTGCTAATGTCAATTTGGAGCTTATTGCTAATATCGGGTGATCATTATTAATATCTGATGTTCCTTATTAATAATTTGGAGCTTCATAAGTTGGAATTCATTATAACCGATGTAGTGTTAACACTGAGAGCCTTATCTAATGTTAATTTAGAATCTGATATCGTGGCATAAAAATCCTATCATCAGAAATTTATTAAAAGCACTAAAATAGTATAACAAAATGGACAAATTCTCTGTTTTGATCTAAATATTTTTTTTAAATAGTGGATTTTGAAGACCTCATCTCTCTAAGGACCATGAAAACCCATAAACCTAGAATCTGGAATTCACTAAAAATTGTTAAAATTGTCATATTCATGTATTTTTATATTATTCCATTATAAAATTGATGTAATTTGAAGGATTTAATAAAAGGTGAAAATGTTGATTCCTGGCCAAGTGCGCTACATCCGGGATTTCCATTACTACTAATTATGAAAGGAAATTATGGGAGTGAAATATGAAAAGACAACCCGAGTGAAGTTAACATCTAGTTAATTAGTAAATAAGAAAATCGGAATCAATAAAATTAGGAAAAAAGAAAATTATGCATGTACCACGGGCGTTAACTAGGTCTAATGACCTATGGCGACCAAACGCCCTCTGGCAAAAGGCCCTTGGGCATTTTGTCGCCGCTCGATCATTAGAACCCTCATAACGCCTTTGGTGCATAAATAACTATTATTTTCCTCCCTATAGTGTAATACGGGGAAGGAAAGAACTTCCATATATTACCCCCCGGATCATCTCAACAATACAATGGCGAATATTCAGTCATAAAATCAGGGTTTAAAGTTCTTTTTAGTTGGGACTTACACACGTAAGGGCTATGGGTGATGTTCAAATAATGGTAAAAGATTGGTGCAGGTGGTGAGACGATACACTCAATTTTGTATTTAAAAATTAATAGGTTTGAATGGTTGGCTGGGTAGTCACGTCGTTTGGCGTAGGTGTCACGGGGTAACTGTCAATTTATTTACAGAATTATTAGTAGTTTTTAAGCTAAAACGTGCTAATTTCTAGGTGCGCCGTTTCAAAGATGATTAAGTTATTTGAATTTGGGGGAATATTTTACATGAAGTCCTGTGACATCGTCAAATTTCTTTTAAAAATTACTGCAATTTTTTCTTTATTATTTTTTTCAGGAATAGAAGAACATAATAAAAATGGTGTAGTTCCGATTTTCATTAAAACCTACGAAATTTTCAAAATTACAAAGTTTAAATTTACTTTCGAACCAGTCTTATACATCCAATATTATAATATTCTTACTATTCAGTTATGACTTTCTAAATACAATGTCTTCCTCAGTTTAGGTATTATTACAGTAACACGCGTTTAAAAAAAAACAAATTGTAGGGTAAAAATTATTGGCGCTAAAGAGGACGAAAAGTTTTGGTATAGTTGCATCCCCACTAGTTTTTAATGTGATGCGCTATTGTTAGCCGTTTTCTCTGGCAAAAACTTGAAAGAACAAATTATAACACCCATTAGGTTATGATTAGGACCTATCACCACTTTTTCAGTCCTTTCTCACTCAAATAATGATGATTTTATGTTTTTTTACCTTTTTGAGAGTTGTTGAGACGAGATTAATAGTGAAGAGACGACAGTGAAGCGGAGAAGGAGTAACCAACACAACCTGCAGGCCGTATTCGCCTCCGTCCGACTACAATGCCAATGGGAATTTTCAGGTAGTGCTGGCTATTTGAATCACTTATTATGTTTATTATGCACATTTTTATTTTTTAAAGTTTCAATAATGAAATATTCCTTGAAGTATCTAGTAAAATATGTTCTAAAAATCTAGAAAATAATGGTGTAACTTGCATTCCTGCATTCCAGTTGTACGAACTTAAAATGATAATTTGTGTGTATCTTTCCTTCATGCTCACATATATTTAAAATAATACATGTGTACGTACGTATTATGAAAGGGTGTGTTCCTATAGTTTTGTAAATACATTTTAAAAATAATACTTGCAAATTAGTCTCAAGAAAAAAAAATTTTGTATCTCTAGTCATTGTCTCAGTCGAGATAGAAAACTCTGAGGCCTCAAACTAATAACTCCACGTGCTTCATTCAGTTTCAGGTCTGACACGTAGGCGACCCCCTAAAAGAAGTGGGTACCCCTGTCGAGGGAGCGATGACGTGAGCAGCGTGGACGGCGGCCTCACGAAACCGGAGACGGCGACGTCGGCGGGTTCCAGTGCGGGCGGCGAGGACTGCGAGGGCGGCGAGGGCGGCGGCGGCGGCGGCGGCGGTCGCGCGCCTGCAGGTCCCCTGGGCAGTTGGGGGACTTCGCGCGGCCACCTGGGCCCGTACAAGTGCCTCCCCCGCGCCCGTCTACCAGTCAGTCCTCCTACCCCCGCCCCCGCCGAGTTAATCTGCCCGCAGCGAGCGCACGCGGGTGCCGCAACGCCGTTCACAAGCGTCGGTTGCCATCGCTAGCCCTAGTTCGTTTGCTGAGTACGAGACACGTATGTGTTGCAGCTTAAGTCCAAAATATGATTCATGCGCGAACTAATGCAGTTATTTTTCACTATAGCCTTATTTTACGTGACGAGACTCGGGCCAGCAGGTCCTCTCTTCCTTCTGACCACGCAAATTTCGCCTGTTTCTCGCCCAAGAAATACCTCCTTTCTCTGCTAGTTGGTGAAAGGAGCGTAGCGAAATTGGCGTGGTCAGACGGAAGAGCAGGCCTCATGGCCTGAGTCTCGCCACGTAAAATAAGGCATTAATTCAATTCAATTCAAATTTCGCTACTCTCCTTTTACTATCTAGAGGAGAAAAAAGGTATTGCTCGAGCGCCAAACAGGCGATTTGAATTTAGCTCAGAGGATTATGTCAGACTTGAGGATCTTTAAATATACAACATGTAGTAATTGTACAACATGGGACAGCCGTCTTTACTTTCCCTCCGAAAGAAGGCGTACGAAGGATTTTTCTCCCTCAAAAAAATATACGGCTTTGATAGGATTTCAACCCGCAAACATGGGTACAATATCCCGATATGCTAACCGATATACCACCATAGTTAGCGTAAGGACGTACGAATGACAATGAACAGACAATTTTGAACCACATCCTGCTAATATTGGAATTACAAGTCGCAGGCGAAACTATGGCATATTGTGCGTACTCGAGAAGTATTTTGGCATAAGATGCGTTGAAAATAATGCATTGCACGGATTTAATGTTGTTTTAGTTAATCGCGAAAATTGAAAGCCACAGACTCATTGCTCTAACTCAGAAATTAGTAGCAAAGTGTCGACAGAAGTATCAGTGAAGCTAGGTTAGGTTAGGTGGTCTCATGTAAATAGAAATTTTCGGCTTAAACAGTGGGCCTCGAACCTATACATATATTCTCTCACTAGTCTTTGAAACTTCCTGCTAGCCGCCTGGTCCCCGTGTATCTATAATCTATATTGTCTATATTTCTATATTTCATCACCACATCACCACATCTATATGTCTATATCTGTCTATATTTCATCACCACAACGACTTCACATACTCTACCCACCTCTGTGGGCTAATGTGCACTTCATCCGGCTTTTCTGATGAATGCTTCAAAATTGTTTCTTCTTTGAAAGTCTCCATCTATTTTAGATCATGTGTACGTTAACCGCTTAATTCGCAAATTAGTTCAGGCCAGTTAACAATTATTTGAATATCTTATAAAACAAATGAGCACAGACGAAGACCACATCACCCCATCTTCCGCTAGCCAGACGAGCACAGCTTCAAATTAGGTAAAGCCTCGGAAGTTTTGGTATAGTGAGTGCAATTGGAAGTTACGGATACTTTTCACGAGAAATTGTTTTTTCTTGTTATCATCTCTAAAAAAATGTTGTTAGAACCGATGACTAAAGCATGCAAGAATATTAAAATGAATTCGTTGATATAGAAAGTCAATGGTCGTTTATGACGAAGGCAAACGGACAGTGCATAATCAACTAATATTGAAGAGACCCCCCTACTCTACCCTTACACTTTCAATTAAATTCTCAACTGTGTAACTTTTAATAAAAAATAATCGATATAAATAATATTTATTAAAATATACATTTTGAAACGCACTTTTAAGAATTCTACCATTTTAAATTGTTTGCATATAACCACCAACCATTCAAGTTGACAGAAGGCAAAAATAATACTGAATACCAAAGCCTCTTTCCAATTTAACCAAAGTTCGCGAAAATAATGCTTGTCATTTCTACACGTAATTGAACTCGACCGACCTATTAGTTTGGAACGAATGTATCACAAGAATCGCTCACATGACTGAATCAACTATTCACACGCTATTCCAGGGACCCATGCACCCAATCCATCCTCACTAGTGAGTTGTGTACTATCATCTCTTTCCCCCATATTCTTCATGAACATGTCGAATCATTTTATGCAAAACTAATGACGCTAAAACAG
Source organism: Gryllus longicercus (assembly GCA_038098605.1). Lineage (NCBI taxonomy): Eukaryota > Metazoa > Arthropoda > Insecta > Orthoptera > Gryllidae > Gryllus > Gryllus longicercus. The sequence goes on from JAZDUA010000015.1 coordinate 8,057,187, forward strand.
CCCGTATTTTCATGCAGAATTACACTAAAAGTACTCAACTTTTCGAAAAATTGTACCTGACCTTGTTACAAAACCTATATTTAAGGAATGAATTTCATTAAGAGAATAAAAATTTATCTTCATAAATGTAGCTGTAGGAACACGCCGAAAATATTTTGCAATTTTGCAATTTTTGGAAGACGAGAGTTTTCAACGAAAATGAGATCTGCATCATTCTTTTAAACATCCTTTACACTATGTAACAACAAAATTTAATCAATAACGATGGAGCCATTTTTTTTAATTTTGAAAATGTCCCAGGGAATTCATGTAAAATACCCCTCAAAATGAAAATATCGGTTTGAAATTCAAGGAGTTGCGATATCAGCCACCAGATTCTTTGAGAAATATGAATTTTGGAGAAAACCCGCTGAATAGTTTAGCCATTAGCGTTGCTGCCAGACGGACTGACAGACGGTGGGACGGCAGACAGACATTTTGACGTTATTCAATTTTTCGGTATCAAGGATCCACAAAACATTCTTGCTACACCACGTGTTAGAGATTTTTTTCTATGAGTTTTTCTGACGAAACTTCCCCGGTTTTTCGCGCATAACTAACTCTCTATTTCGTAAGCGATAACAATGAAGTAAAACACACCAACTTGTTCCTTCAAATATTACCGAGAAATAATCTCTCATCTTTTTGTCCTGATAAGCATAGATTCCCGTAGAAAGCGCTTTTGTAATGTTCCTTGTAATATTCAGGCTTTCATAAAATAAATGTACTATCATGAAGAGACATTAGAAGGAAAAAAATAATGCAATATCGTCAGTTCACTCTAGATCTACTGTAAAACATTAGTGTGGTACGTGTGTAGTGGATTTAGAGAAGTAAAGGTGTCCCTTTCTAAATTCGTTGAGCAAGGGTACACTCGCCAAAGTTTACCCCCACGCGGTATGGGGTAAACCATCTCGTGAAAAAAAACGCTCCTAATGTGTGCGTTGAGTTCAACACTTTTGATATTCACACATGTTGAGCCAACTAATTGTTTTTGCTGTTAAAAATTCAAAATCTTTATCTTCTCGTTAAAAATGTGACAAAGATTCGTAAACAGTTTTTTTAATGATACATAAAAGGCAACCATCAAATTAGTTTTGATTTATTTTATAAAATCTTCACCTGTTAACCTCCCTGAAGAAATCGCAAAAGACCAGGGATATTATGTTTACAAGTATAGGGAAGGGTTCATGAATTAGGGCGTGGTCGGGGTCCTTGCTTAGAGCATTGTTCCAACATCCGTCTGGCATTCACAGAAGGAGCCGTTGAAATAAGCGATTAGAGCCCCAGGTCTCTAGAATTCGTGGTCAGATAGCAACTTTGTTCGATCCAAATATTGAGCTGGCTCTTCCATCATCAGAATCTTAACCTAAGATCTTACCGAACACGAAAAGGTGTGAAAATGAGTTTACTTTACAAAGTGTAATAATGTATAGAGCAAGGGAAAGGGGGAAAGGTAGTTAAGTAAAAAATAGAGGACTATATTGATCTCTGCCTCTTCAAATGTATAACGACCATTACAGAGCATGTGAAAGAATTGACATTTTCCTCCGATCTTGCGCTTGATAGAACAAAAATAGCAATGTGGCAGTTATGTTCCAGACTGCTTGTCAAGAACATCCCTTAGGTAGAATGATAAATGGCAAATACTTAGCAACAGAACGTTCTCACAAGAAATGTGTTGTATACATGCAATGATTCATAGAGGGAAATACACAATCAAACTATTAATATATCATCTCCGCGTCTAGGACCCACTCATGCAATCCAGTCTCAAGAATAGATCAATCGCAGCAGATGGGCAGCCAATAATCATATCTTGTCACTCTCTCAGGTAGTGAATGGCCTAACAAGAATACAAATGAGAATGGATAAACGTTTATTTAGATAAATGTTTTGTGACAAAATAGCCTACTAGAGAGCGTGGGAGAGAAGTATTGTTTGGATTAAAACAACATTCAACGTCAGCAACCCCTTTTAACGTATCCGTTATAATAGAAGAGGTCACTCAAAACAGCAGTAGATGCCCCAGAAATAATACACTGGGTTCGACCAACGAGTAAAGCAAAATAATTGAATCGTTCTAACATGATCAACCCTATTTAATCCAGCTTCGCACAAGGGAGTCCCTGATGTCAATCCAGATTTGATTAAAGACTGCGATGTAGTTCATTTCAAAACTCTGAGGATGTTTTTAGTAGAAAATATTTCTTTGAACAGCATCTAATGTAGTGTGATATTAATTAATCTTAAATGGTTGGTAGAAAGGTAGAACAAACATTGAACTGCATCTGATGTGGTATGAAGGTTATCAATCTGAAACATTGCCACTATCTTCATCATTTCATTCATCTAGATTATTATTATTGTTTTCAGTTATTAAATATATTAAATATATTCTAATTAATTTATGAAGATCAAAATTTTAAAATAGTGATCAGATTTTAAAAAATCGACAAATAAATAAAAAAAACATAAAGAATATAAATATGTTTCAATTAATATCTTATTTCGTTTGTTGAATATCGCAACATTTTCACTGTACATGTAATAGAATGTTCCTAACTTGCAAAGACGCATTAAATCAACATTAACAAAAAGGAGCTCTAAGCAGTCAACACTAACCCGAAAAAATGATTGAGTCCCATTTTTTTTATCGAAGAGAAAAAATGACAGTTTAAGTGGACATTTTATGACGTACAAGAAAGTACAATATTTGTAAATTGTATTTAGTACATTCAACCTCTTCATTTCGCTGATCTTGCAAAATAGGTAATATTTCACTTACTTCTGTAAGACGTCGATTGACTACCATTTTCCGAATCACCACAGGACTATCTAAAAGTACCTCATATCCAGTTGCCTCGGCAAATTGTTATACTTAAAGGAAACACTTTCTGAAAGAGGATGCAGAGAAAATTTACAAAGAGCAATTGTTAGGAGGCCAAAGCATTGCTGAAATACGTCAAAATCAGAATTGTTGAAATCATGTCAGAATTCCTGCATTGAATCCTTCTGATGACTATGTAGAAGTAATAAGAACTTTTTCCATGAAATTATCAGGAAACTACTAGAAATGTTCGAGAGAACGAAAAAGTACTAGAAGGAAAGGCCCATTAAAAATGCGATCGAAAGCAATGGAAACAATTTTCTTTTTGGGTGGCTATTTCACTCACAAAATTAAAACCAAGGTGTTGTATCTCAAAAAGTTTATCGCTTTTTCTATCCGATTTTTCTTAGCGCTTCTCCCTACTGTCCAATCATAAACTGTGACTCATCTATCTTAGGATGCGGTATACAGCGATTGGTATATCGATCTTCAATAAACCGCGTATGCACGCGGTTTATTATTATGTAACGTCTTTGATTTAAACTTGGTTTTCAGGTATTTTTAATATTTGGCGCATTTTGAAACACTGTTGAACTTAATTTCATTCGTAGAATGGTCATATTAATATATTCCAATGAAATACATTGCATGGTAGGATGAAGCGGGGCATGGGGGTACGAGGCTAGACCAGGAGAGAACGGGCTTGGTGGGGTGGGATAGGGTCACAGGCGTATGCAGTCTAATATAAGAGAGGGGAACTACATTTCTTGGACTCTCTGGGTTCAGTTTTTACACATGACATATTTTTGTAGTAAATAAATAAAAAGTACTACTAGCAGAACAAAATTATAACTTTAATGATATAATTGATAAATACAACTGATTTAATGTTCAACCATTAGTATGGTTGCCAGATGGACCTCTTTCCCAAACGATATGTCAATTATCCAAGTTGTTAACTTAAAAATGGGGAAAATAATGAATTGATTATATTTACGGAAAAGGTTTTGTTACTTAGGGGCCCCTTTCAAAATGTTTAGGGGGCCACGGTTGCTCTGTGTAGACCTTGTGAGATGAAAAGTGAACCGCTAAGTTTTGATCGATTTCTATATTTTCTGCGTCTCCCATACCACCACTTCATTACACTGTATGTTAACAATTTATTATTATTATTATTATTATTATTATTATTATTATTATTATTATTATTATTATTATATTTTATTTTCCCCCAAACAATGTTTATATAGTCAGTTAATCTAACAACAATTAAAAGCACAAACATTAAACACAATAAAAAGTTGTTGCTTAAAAACTGATTGATTAAAATGACCATATTTTGACTTGATTATGATAAAAAATGTTTATTATAATATTATTTTTATTTCAACAGTCTTTCCATGTCAACGTCTTGAGGTATTTCATTTTCTCTTCTTCAGTAGTCATTTTCATCAAAAATATAAGACAACAAATAACTATTAAACACTAAGAACTTTGATCTCCTTTAAAACAATCTACCAGCATAAACAATGTTAAATTTTCTCACATTACAACTTTTCAGTGACATTACTCACATTAAAACTCAATCAGTGACAAGCCTGTCTAACTGCAAACAATCAAATGACAGTCCGGTAGATAATCAAATCTTTATGGACAGGATGGTCAGTAATGGAGCAGATTAGTGCAAAACGGTGTGGGGAGAAGTGAAGGGCGGTGCGAAACGGGACAGAGTAACTTCTATTTTACACTACAGGTAGAACAATGGCTCTATGAATTGTTTATTCCCTTTCCTGCCTGATGTCTGTGAAAATTCATGAAACAACGTCTAGTTTTTCAGCTAGTTAACTATTCTTGTAGTCACGTTTTTTTAATGCTCCATGTGCTAAGGTAGTATCAAGTTATGAAACTAGATTCAAATTTAAAAGATGGATTTTCGGTCATCTTCTTCAGGAAGAAATTGAACTCTAAAATGAAATGGACGTTCATTTCTGAAAAATGTCAAAATGTGGAAAATAATCTGGTCAATTTTTTTTAACTGTAAATAGCGAAAAGACATGAGCACATTTTGATATTCCGAATAACGATTGAAAACGTAATTATTACTAAAGGATACACAGTACGACAAAGAAGCACGTAAGAGCCATATTGAGGTACTAATATCACTATTACATGAACGAAATTTTCAAATCTATTTTTTAGGTACTAGAATGTTTCTAAATGAGAATCTCTGCTAAACTAGTCCAGCCAAGAACGATTCAAGTTTTTTCATACGCAATGGATACTCGATAAGCTTTCCTGTTTTCTTTGCAGTTTATTCCATATATCTCCATCACTCGTTTGTCGATATCGTTTACTCATCACTGACCTCTGATGGACGTTGTCGTTAGTGAGACCTCTGAAATTCAGTGGCCAGTGTCAGAGTTCACTCTCTCTTTCTCTATATTGTGATTCACCATAAAACAAAAGTCAATGGAAAACAAGAAAATTTCATTGTCAGACTTCAACCAAGACGTGAATTCAACAAAGCCAGCAATGTTTCAATTGGTAGAGTAAAAGTTATTATTCAATGTAATGATGTGGAAGAGATCAGTTTGATAAGTCTAGCGCATCGAGACATTTCTCTGGAATATATGATGTGACCCAGCAGCTTAAGTGACGAAGAAAATGACGGAGCGAATGGTGTAATAATAAATTTTTATCATAGAATTTAAAAAATATGGTGTTACGAGAGACGCTGAAATTGTAGAAATCAGATGAAACTTGGCTGTGCGTCTTTTATTTCGGCAGTCCCACAAAGCAGCCGGGATTTGAGTCCCTTCCCCCAGAAGTGGAAAACGAACGAGCGGGCCACGTACACGCTGAAGGAACACATTCGCGCCAACCCAATCAGAGCGCGTGTCGGTGGGCAGCGCGGCTCGCCCATTGGCTGTCGAGGTCGCGTCCTCGGCGGAGGGGTCGCGCCGCGACGGTCGCCTGCGCACGAAACCTACACCGCGCGGGCGGGCGGGCGCGCGAGTCTGTATGGCTTTGGCGCTCTCCTTACCTGCGGGGCGGGAGGGGCAGATTTGTCAGAATTAGGAGCACTGCAGCGCCCGATAGTCCTGTTAGCGAGGGGGGCGCGCCGCGCAGCCTGCTAAATGTTGTTAAAGGCTTAACATAAAACGGCGGTGCTCGCTCGACAGTGCCGCACTCGACCTCCGGCAGCCGTGCGAAGAGGCGTTCTCGATCTTCGGACAAGTGAGTTCGGCGCGGTGCCTCGCCGCCTGCGATCGCAGTCTGCGGGAAATTAGTTTTCGTCAGTGTGTACTCGGCGTCTGACTGCAGGTTTTTCCGCATTCAGGATTTTTTTTCTTCATTTGTACTGTATGGTCTCTTTTCCGCGACGCGGTGCGATGTGATACAATTGAGAGGGTCTGGAGCGAATACCAGAATTCGAAAGGTTTGAATATCCTAAGGTGTCGGTTTTGTAAGGGCTTAAAGACCTTCGATCTCGCTGTAATGGGGACCAGATAATGATATTTCTATTTGTAAAAAAGGGTCTACTATATGAACAAATTATTGTCGGTTGTTTTCGAAATGTCTTCCTCTGGGGCAGCTTTCTCAGGGTATCCACAAATGTTCTAAGTAATTTTTTCGAGAAAGTGTCACTCTTAAATCATTAATAGTTGCGTTGTTATCTATTGTACTCCAGATTTCTCTGTTTATGTTTATTTTCCCTCTCTCTCTCTCTAGATCTAGATCTAGTTTAAGTGCCATCTAATCAAGGGATTAAACAAGTCTGCGATAATGTTCATTTAACAAAACCAGAGACCGTTAGACTTTGAAATTTGAGAAGCACTGCAATATGTTTCGTTGTTCGACTTTCCTCCCTCATGTCGGGAAGTACTAGGCACGCCCATGGAATTGAATGCGCATAGTGTCTTTGAATACTTTTTTTTATTGTTCAATGCGTATCACCGCCAAATAAATGGGCGCCAATCAAATTTTAGAGCACTCGTGTCTTCGGGTACACTACTAAATTTTATGGTGCTCCAAGACAAGAAATTTCCTGAGAGTGACTTGCACTCGATCGATTTCAAGACACGGTTTCACGGTTTCAAGACAATCGAAAAATAGATTTTCGTCACACACTGCAATAATTTGCTGAGTGATGCAGTTAAAATACTTTGCGAATTTGTAGGGAATTGAATTCACGCCTTGTCTCTTGGCAATATTTTTATTATTCAATACATATTAACTCCACGTTTGCATTGCACACGATACATTCCTAGAAATTCGAGATATTACTCATATACTTTCACAGCATTGTAATTAATTTTTAAACGGAAATGTCAAAAATAATAAGTGATATGGGAAAGCGTAATGTCCATATTCATTACAATAGAACGTTTATTCCTCAAAACTCCGTTCAACCAGTGAGGAAGTTTCTCTAGACCTTCGATATTGCGGAAGTGTGCACTTACATTATTTTACATTATTAATATTAATAAATTATATTCTGTGCAATTACTTTTTATAACAATATTATTAAACAAAACAAACAAAATGAAATATTCGCATTCATTTTTATTTTTTAAACTAAATTGAAACGTTTTCATTGCAGTGTCAGTATTAACTTGTATTATATGAGTATTTCGAAGCAAAATAGATTATTAAAATGATCATAAATTTATCTCATGTAATGAAATAAGAAAACTAATAAATTTTATTAAGGAATATGAATTTCATAAATCATACTTGTTCTCTTATTCAGTTTCTTTGCAAGAACTACAAATGCGTCAAAAACTCAAACACATAAGTAAGTGTATGTGATACTTGAAGGCACCTCCTTTCTCGGAACACCAACCTGTCGTTCCAGGAGAAGATCAAAAATGAAATGAGGTAATTGAAGATTTCATTTCATTACAATATGTCGCCGGCTGAAAGCAACTATAGTCGAAGCTCATTGCAGCTGCTGGACACTGCACAAGATTAGATAACAGAAAACTCTTGTGCGTGTGACAGCGGCTATTATGGGTAGTTCATTAACATCATGTTGGCTGCGGAAAATCGTCCTCCGTGCCACAATTTTCAAATAATTGCCTATTGTTCTACGATGATATTTGCTGATGAACGAAGTGAAGAACTGGGCCATCGGATTACAGGTAAGGAATTATTTTCAGCAAACTGAAACTGCAAACACACTCATTGCACAGTTATGTTATGATTTTCTTTACAATAACTATTTTTTAAGCACTTGGTTTCAATAATATTACCCCATTCAAATTATCTCAAACTTTTGTAATAATGCATTAATTATGGCATTAATGCAAATCGTTATGGATGAATGAAACAATGCACGGAGTTTTAGAAATAAGATAATTTATTGCTGATATTCATATTATAATACACTTTATACACCCTTAGGAGTGAAATATATCATATTTTGTACGTTGGAAACACTTTGTAAAGATAACATGTAAAAGATAATAGCAGAATTGGCCGGAGTGGTACTCAGAAGATTAGAAAAACATATTTCGAATCAATAACAGTAACTTTGATATTATGTTTGGGTTATTTGATTTTATTACCAATAACATTTATCGTTTAATATTTGTTAATAAGTACAGAAGCAATAATCTCACAAATTTCTTCTAACATAACATAGGTTTTGTATTTTAATATCAATAAATGCTAATTAGTATCGGCGTGCGGTATGCGTTTAGTATCGGTGTGCTTTGATTATACGTACAATTTAAATATTTTTCTAATTAATAGTACATCTTTACAATCTAGTAGTCTTTTCTTTGCAGCACCTAGTTGTTTTTGTAATGCTAAGACTTCTTCACAGTACGCGTACGGCAAAGTCTATTTTGTCGCAGACGTACAGCAATGTACTTTACAATTAGCATTAGCAATTACAATGTCGCAGACGTACTTTACAATTAATAAACAGTGAAGATATATTCTAGTTTCCATGAAAAAGTGCTGAAAAATATAATTTTCATTTCACGATTATTTCCTCTACTGAATTTCCCTATTTCTAGGATATTTCATAAACCAGGGATCGTCAGTAAGTACACCCACCTCGCGGCGTCCTTGCAGACCTCTAAGGATCGTGGTACTAAGGTAGATATTTTTATTTTCTTGTACACGTACGAAGTATTCGGAGTAATATATGAAGTACAGAGAAAGTTTTAAAATGCTGCGAAAAATCGTTTTCAAGTTTCAATAAAATATACGTTTTGGGGTCCCTTGATACCGAAAAAGTGTTGTTTTCAAAACCGCCGGCCGTACATCCATCCGTCGGTCCATCTGTCTGTCCGTCCGTCCCCCTGTGAATATCAGCGCCTAAACCATACGTATAGGATTATTTTCAAAATGGATGTTCCCCGGTCGATTTGCCTTAAGAAAAAGCTTTGCAATTGTGAAAAACATTCTTTAATTTTTTACTTTACATGAATCCCCTAGTACATTTTCAAAATTTTCTCAAAAAAATTTTTTGAAAGAATAGAGCAAGATATACTTATAATGATGACATAGGCCCGATTTTCACAGTTAACATTAAATTTTAGAAAATTGCAAAAGTTTGAATTTTTTCGGCGTGTTCCTATAACTACAAAATTGAAGATAGTGATTTTTCCTTCAAATGAATTTTTTCCCACAATTAGTTATTTCACTAAGGTCATGTACATTTTCTTCAAACTTTTAGAGGTTTTCACACAATATTTTTTAAAAAAAATATAGTTATTGAAATTATTGTTCTCTATGTTGTTGTGGCAAAAGTATATTCCTTCACGAAGGACATGATGAAGGTTAAGAACCAAAATCAATAGTTTATTTGTCTTTGAAAAAATATTTTATATACAGTAAGAATTTGATCTTGGCGCGAGTGCCATGAACAGCGCGCGCTTGGAAGTTGCAGGAAGCAGCAGTTCGGGCGGGCCATGCTCGATCGGCCCCGAGGTTCGAGTCTCCGCCTACAGCAGCGCCCGATATAAAACGGGCCTGCGAGCACCAAGAAAGCAGTTCCATTTCAGACAGCACAGTAGAAGTTAGTCGCGGCTGGCACTACGGAGATTAAGTCAGCGAGTGTTCTGCGGGCTACGGTCGTGGGGAGAGGAACCCGGACGACCACGCCCCAGGGAGAGGGCCCACTGCTGCGAGCCTGCGCGCCAGCGAGAAGTCGAACAGCCGTGCCGTAGACGCACGGGAGTGGTGGCGCATCGCGACGGGAAAGCTGTCTGAGTAACTTGGGAAGTTTATATGTTCTTTTGGGAAAGGGTTCATAGATGTACAAATTTTGGTTCATAAATTGTTCGTTGAGTTTAAACCCTGTGCTGATTATTCGGTAGAACAAGAACGTAACAGATTTTATTACATCGTATTTTGTTAACAATTCTTGCCTTAATTTATTTCTGTCATCAGAATTCAACTTGTGTGAGGTTTAGGGTAGGTATCCCACAATTAAGAAAACGTGCACAAAATACACTTATTGCCGAAGCACGTAACAATAGTTTTTAATTGTTTTGACGTAAAATTAAAAAAAACTTATGTCAAACTTATAAACAATCTATACCAATAGAAGTTAATTCAGTGGTACGTTTGTGTGGTCTATAACAGAAAATGTATATAAATAAATATATTCGAAATGTTAACTGACTCTTCTTAAGAATTGTCGCAAGTGCATTGCTAGGTTTAGTAAAAATTAGTGGACTGCAAATACAAAGAAAATACACAAGTTTCGTTTCTTTATGAAATGGTCAATTAACGATATTCTCTTTCAAGTGATATGTGACATGTTCAAGTGACAAGTGATGATTCAATTTCTCAGAATCATCTCGATGGGTGCTCTCGTGGCTCAGTGGCGAAGTCGCTTGCCTTTCACCACTTCCGAGTTAGAGTTCCCTTAGAATCTCATGGTGAAATTTGTTACAATACGAGTTTTGGTAATATTGTACGTACATTGGGTTGTTATGAGTTACATGTTCATACATTGGTATCATTGGTATTTTCCGCGGAAGGTGATCTAGAATATCGAGCAGGAATGTTCTAAAAGAGCAGTGGCAAGTATACACTTTTCAAATGGAGTTTGTCGAAAAAGTGTTTATTTTATAATTAATGTAGTTTTTCTCAGAAATTATTATTCAACATTTATTAAAATTTACAGGAGACATTCTTTATAGTATTGGCAATAAATTTACATTTTATATATAAATTCTTCAAAAATAAAAATAAATAAAAAGTGTCCAAAAATGCTTAATGAAACAATTAGGGCAAAAGTTATAATTAAAAAATTATTTTTATTGGTTTATTGTTATTGTTACATGTTTAGTGTTTAAGATTTTTTTGTATAGCAATACACCTGAAGATGGGGTGCGGTAACTCCCGAAACGTCGTTGGAAGAGTGGGTTTACTTGGTAAGGAATAAAAGAATTTTATAAACTTCTACTATCTACAATTTTTAATGGGCCTGTTCTTTGTAAGAGTGAAGACAAAAGCAATAAGGTAGAATTCAAATGCTTAATAATCGTTAGTACCCAAATGTTTAAGTTGCAAGGAGGAAGACTGAATTATTACAGTAAGAGTTCCAGTTTACAAAATGTTGAAACGACTACACACGTATTACTGAAAGAGTTCTTGAATTGTTGTCACTGAATATTTGAATGTAGTCGGAATTCTGTATGGTGGAAGTGGAACTAACCACGATGTATGTAACGAGGTATCGCTTTGCGCATGTTAGTTGAATTTTGATTTTCGCATTATCTATATCTCAGGGCAAAATTTATATCTATATTTTGAATAATTAAATAACAAACAATAAGCTGGGAAATTAGCCGATAAAAAGAATTAAAAGCAAGTTATTTAATCAACATTTTCTCATTTACTTTAGAAATAATTGAACAGTTTGATAATAAACTGATATTTAATTCTATTAAATGAGTAACAATGTTTTATTTGCTTAGTCTTCAATGTAATTTATTTGCTTCTTTTCCTCTCACACAATGATTGGATAAGAATAAGCTAGGACAATTCCAGATTCTTCGTTAATTCGAAATAATGTACTGTATGTTTTTTACATTCTCGTGTGTAAGAATGTACTTTTTAAGAAGAGAAATCGCACAAGAAAGTACAAATATACATTACTTCGAACAGCATGCTGCGCGAAAACATTGCGAACTTTGGGCAGAAAAACTCTTATTAGGGCCCTGGTACGGAAAAGTGGGTAAATCAAGTTGCTAAATAGAGAAAAGTTGCTAAGTAGAGAAAAATCTTATAACACGTGGCGTAACCACAATTTCTATTTTGTGGGTCCTTGATACTGAAAAATTGATTGACGGCAAAACGTTCCTCCATCCGTCTGTGAACAACGCTAGTGGATAAACCGTTCAGCCGAATTTCTCCAAAACTGATATTCCCCAAACGATCTGGCAGATGTCGCGGCTCCTTCAATTTAAAATTTATATTTTCATATTGGAAGGTACTTTACATGAAGTCCTTGGGACATTTTCAAAATTTGCAAACAAAATGGCGTCATTGATTTTGATTAAATTTTGTTGTTGGTTACTATGAAGAACGTTTAAGACAATGGCGAAAGTTTCATATTCGTTGAAAACGTTGGTCTCTAAAAATTTGAAAAAATTCAATTTTTTTCGGTGTCTTCCTACAACTACAATATTAAAGATAGAGATTTCCCTTGATAAAATCTGTTGCTTATAGATAGATTTTGAAATAAAGTCATATACAATTTTTCAAAAAATTGAGTATTTCTCTCGTTATTTTGCGTGAAATATAGGTAATTTTTAATTTTTATTTACACAACTTTTTCTTAAAAACAGCTCCATTGTTTTTCATAAAATTGTGTTGGTGATTAGTGTGAAGAACGCTTAAGAGAATGCTGTACGTCTCATATTCGTTGATAACCCTGATTTTTTTGACAATTGAAAAAATTCAAAAAATTTTCATCGTCTTCCTACAATTACGAAGAGACAATATTTTCTTGTTCATCATTTCAAATATGTTCATCAATAACAATTCTTTAAATAAGGTCATATTCAATTTTTCAAAAACAGAGTATTTTTTGCGAAAGTATGCGTCAAACATGCAATTTTTATTTTCTTTAAATCACTTTTTCTTAAAAACCTCAAACGTTTTTTGATTAAATTAGGAACATAGATAGCATATGGGACGCTGAAGAGAATGGTGCAGATCTCATGTTCAATGAAATGCGTTATTTTGCGATAATTATACAAATTAAACAAATTTCGGCGTCTTCCTACAACTACAATTGTGAAGATATATTTTTTCTTAATGGAATGTGTAGGGCAGGTCTTTAAATAAGGTCATGATGAATTTTTTTTAAATATTACTATTTTTTGTGTAAATTGGTCACAAAATTAAATTCCTGCTGCGATTTTACTGCTCTTCGTGAATGATTCCATTGTTGGACAATTCGTAAATCAGAATTAGTATATTATTAAATATTGCTTTGTTCGTTTCTTACATTCGACCTTTAGTTATACATTTACACATTAAACTATTAGAAATTATTTAAAACCCATTTGATATTGTGCTAGCTGACAGGGAATATTAGATTGGAATGTTACAATGACTCGGAAGATCATTTTTGTGTATTACATCTTATTTTTGGGACGTGATTTACCTGTATAAATAGCAGTTATAATTGTCAAATTAATATATTTATAATTTATTTGCTTGAAAATATTTAGTTTTTGTACCAAAGGTTGTACGATTTGTAATGAGCAGGATTGGGCAGTATTTAAATACTTGTATTTGAAATATGTATTTTAAATACATTGACACATCCACGCCAGTTGAATGACTATTTTCCTTTGCAGGTTTTATACGTTCGCTGACTAAAGTTTATCTGATAATGTCTTTGAAAAAACAGTCGTTTTAGAAGAAAATTCCATTTATGTATTTTTGATATCATTTTATGAAGCCATAGGTAACCCGAAGGCAAACGTTTGCGCATTTTTTAGAGAATCGGGACAGAAACGTCCAAGTCGGCAACACCGTGCGCGAAGCGCGCTTTATTCAAAACGAGCGACAAGTTCTTAACAAGAGTTCTTACGCTTCTCTCGGTGTACAGAGAGCAATGGAAAAATCCTCACTCTTAAAAATTCTCATCTTTGATATTAGCTGAAATTTGATGAATATAATAACAATATAAATTTGCTGGATTGAAATCAGAATGTAGAAACAGTTTTGAATGTTTGTAACTTTCGAAAAATCAGGGTTTCTAACGAAAGTGAGACTTTCTCCATTCGCATAAATGTCCTTCAACAAAATTTAATAATAAACGGAGCTATTTTTTTAATGTCCCAGGGTCTTAACGTAAAGTAAAAGAAATATCTAAAATTTCAAATTATTGAACATTAATTGTTTTTATGTAATTTATTTAAAAAATTGTATTACATAACTAGTATAAAAAGTATTACATAACTATTACTAAAAGCGAAAGTACGTGCTATTTTTTGCACCACTAGTTTATTATAGGAGCTGTTGAGAGCAAAAGTGGTGTAAGTAAAATTTTGGAAGAACTGCGTTAAATGCACTGGTAGATGATAACATTGCTCCACCACGGGCTGAAATGGTGTGAGCCAAACTTCAATATTTCTTCCCTAGATGCCAGTACAGCGCAGGAGAAGCCAAGTTGCTCATACCTCTGTATGCAATTGTGGTGTAAGTCACTGATGGAACGAAACCACTGCTTCCAGGGTCGCCGGCTCCCTAGAAATAGCTTTTTGTTTATCTGTACCCCTCATAGAAGATGCACCTCGAAAAAAAGACATTTAATCTCTTTTAGTAATACGTGCACAGGTCAAAATCGCAACTTCAAAATTGCTCTCACTTAAATAAAAATCGTGACAGGCAGAGCCAATAATTGTTGACCACAAATTGACACATTATTGATCACAAATTTCTTGTTAGGTAACTCATTTATGAAAAAGAGATTTTGGAAACACAGCAAGGTGAAAAAAATAAAATTCATAATGTTCCCTCTTATTGGTTTAACACCATCCGGTCAGCTCCAAAGAAGAACAGTACGTGACATAAACCAAGCAGATTTTTAAGTCTACTTTGCAGCTTGAAAAAGCAATCGTAAGAAACATTAATAATGCAGGTAAAGTAAACTGGCTGCAAATTCAGTGTATGCTGTTCCTTAGAGAAGAACCTAACAACAGCCTGTAACTGTAGCAAAAAAAGACATGAGTGAACTTCTGCAATACATACCTCTAGCGCATCACAATTACTTCCACTCACTAAAAACATTCCTAGTTGAGAAAGTTATGGAACCATCAGTACAAGTTCACGATGAGTAGGAGCTTACTGCCCAAACTAACTTGGCAACTAAGTGAGTACTGCTGACTTACACTTCGCCAAAATTATTCTTAGTAGCTTTATGTAAAACTTGTAATAACAGTCAACAAACTTCTATTTTATGATTTACGATATTAACTAATAATAAATTTCATTGTATAAAATGGCAAAACATAATGTATAAATACATTGTGTACATTGTTCTTTTATGTTTTGTATTAATTTCACTCTATTTCTCTATTTTTTTCATCACATTACTGTTGCAGATGAATATTATGCATGCAATTGTTTCAATGTATGTCATTGGTTTTAGAAACGGTGTGTAAAAGTGGTGTAAGTCAACATATTAAATAATAAGCAATGTTTCAGTCCAAAATATCTGTAGTAAGTTAAAAGAATCTCCCCTTAACACATTCACAACACTTTAGGTCATTCATTTCAAAGCATTATAGTTTAAAAGCGTTTTTCGTTTTCACACCACTTTCCGGAAAGTATGTTTTTTGACTTACACTACATTTGCTTGTTTTTATGTTCTTGAATGCAGTAACAGAGACGCCCAGCACCGAACATTTTGGTTAAACAAAAACGTGGTTCACACAAAAATTACAGCATGGAGTCGTCTATGATCAATAAATTGAACAATTTGTGTATCGTACTGCATAGATAACAGGATGGCAAGCGACAATAATAATTAAAATAGCTCTAAACTAGTTTTGAGGGGTAACATGTTTTACGTCTGAGCTCAACTCACAATGATTAAAATATATTCTATTCCGCTCACAGGTTTTTACATTTCTGTAAAATTTAGAGAATTTTTGAATTGCTATCTTGCACGTTTCACACCTATTGTGACACCATATTCTTGAATTTTAAAAGATTCACAGCAAAACTAACTTGAGCGAACACTTTTGCTTGATCTATTGAGGACGTTTGCGTGAGCAGCCTAATACAAGAGGGAGGCAACTAGTACATCTGTGGGTCCCTCTGAACCCACTTTTCCATGTAACCTTTTTATGTACGTATGACATATTTCAGCAGTAAATAAATAAAACAAGAAGAATGAAATTCTCTTTACACATAACACAATTGAATGGGTAAAAATCAGAACTGTATAAATGACATTATATAAATTCTGAAAAAAAAATGTTTATTTCATGTTATATTTCAGTAGTAATGTATTTTCGTAGTTTTAATGAACAATTGAATTGCCGTGGTTTTAATGATGAAACAAAGCATCACCACGTGATATTGACTTAAATAAACAATTTCTCAGAATTTATAAAATGTCACTTATACCATTCTGGTTTTCACCTATTCAATTAATGATTTATTGTACGTTGAATCATTTGCAGGCTTCCCAGATAGTTTGGAGAGCCTCTTCTCTCAAGATCAAGTAATAATTCCCCAAATTGTTTAAACGGGCTCTGTTTTTAGATGTTACCAAAGCGTTTGAATGTGTCTGTCCCATAGAACTGAAATACATATTCTGCCATCTAGGCATTCCCAAATATTTTCAAGATATAATTGAAAGTTTCTTGCTAAACAGGTCACTTAATATTAACATACATGACACCACGTCGGATAAACACGGAATCTCAGCTGGAGTTCCACATGGTTCTCCATTATCACCGACTTTATTCAAAATATACCTTGCCGATTTTCCGGAATTAATGGATACCGAAATAGCTTTGTTCGCAGATGACACTGCCATCCTCTCACAACATGAACTGATTATTGCCCTGGAATACCTACAAAATGATTTAAATACCTTAATTAAATGGACTGATAAATGGAGAATCCAGATAAACCCAAACAAATCACAAACTAAAATTTTCTCGCTTAAAAGATTCATAACCCCATTTTTACTCAATGTTATATTTGTGTATTAAATGTAAACACGAACTGTACATAGATTGAAACATAAGCTCAAGTAAGTGTACTTGTGCTCTGATGTAACTTGTGTGTAAATTGTGATAATTTTTTTAAGTTTAAAGGGGAATAGTTAGAAATTTATCATTTTTACGGAAATAAAATGTTTGATTACGAAGGGCTACGACACCCCTTTCAACGTTTTCAAGAGGGAGGGGACGCCTATGATTGACGATGATTTGACTGCCCCAAACTGTAAATAAGTTTAACCACCGATTCTTCCGTGATTATGTGAGCGGGTTTTATAATAGTTTTAAGCGGTGAAAATTGAATCAAATTTTGTAAATACTTCAAATGAGTACACGATAATTTTGCAGATATTGGCGATTTCATTCAAGAACTGTGATTTTCTAATACAGCTGGGGCTGATTTAAGAGGAAAAAATATTTTTTTGCCGAGACGTAATGACAAGCAATTGTTGGTTATACGTGCGAGAGAAAGCTATACAAAATGGTGTATATTCAAAGAATAAATAGTGATCACAATCGTCATCCATCACTGACACCTAGAGCTTAAATGCGTCAAAGCTGCATCTAAATCTTACCTTGTCGATAACTGTACGGCTAAATGAACCGAAAAATACTTATAGGAAAATTTAATAGTTCGCAGCAGACTCATAGGGGAATTTACATCACCGATAACTTCTAAAGAAATGGTTCGTTTTTCAATCAGTAAACGGCATTTTATTGTATTTAATATAGAATTTACGTTACGAAGCCCCTTTGAAACAAAATTGAAAAATAAGTTTTGGAATTTTCTTTCAATAGTTCCGGGACGAAATTAAAAAATACGGACATATAGCGCGATGGCGAAGTGCCGGTCCGGGCACAAGAGAACCGCCTGCATCGCTTTGCCTACCGCATGCCTCCGGCCCCATGCACCTGCGCAGCCCCCAGAACAGGTAGGTACTCACGCTCTAGCGGTGGTGGCGACGGCGCGGCAGAGGCAAGGGGGCCATTAAATTTTACCAAATTTCACTTTAGGACGCGCCAATTCATCCGATTTGGACAATTGATATAGCGTTGTATTTAGGAAGCTTTTCGCCATCGCGCTATAATTCCACATTTTTTAAATTTTTTCCCGGAACTATTCCAAAAACAATTCCAAAACTCCTTTTTCATTTTTAAGGTGCTTTGTAACGCAATCTCTATTTTAAATGCAAATCAAATGCCGTTCATTGATTGAAAATCTAACCATTTGTTCAGACATTGTTAGTTTAGTAATTTTGGCTTATTTTGGTGCTGCTACGTGGTGGCTACAAATTGAACTAGTGTCGGTACTTTAAGCCTTAAACATAGAATACGTAGTTTGTCCAAAAATTATGCAGACTGTTTGAATTGAACGTCTCCAGTTGGTTCCAGAGGATTCCACTTCGTGTCACTAGGTTTCCTCAGATCTGCTGATTACGACACCATTTTCCAATTTTTAATACAAGTATCATCATTTGTAATACTTGTATCTTCATTTGTTTGTTAAGTGGTTTTTAGTGATGAGCGATTTTTTCGTTTGTCAGATTTCAAAATTACTGACCTGAAAGAGCAGCGACTTGCTGTGAAATTTTGTATTAAATAGGAAAATCTCCGACAGAAACTTTCGCTATGCTTAACACGACTTACGGAGATGTTGCTATGAAACGTAAGGCATGATTCAAGTGGCATGAACGTTTTAAAGATGGTCGACACTTATTTTAGTTTAGCGGCAGGATTTATCCACTTTTTCGTTATCAGGACACTATAATAACAGTTTTCTACCGAAAACGCCGTTTTTCGCGCCGCATTACAGAATTTTCTCTCTTCTCCGTAGCGAGAAAGTAATAGGATTATAATACTCTAGTCCCCCCTTCACTCAGCCAAATAGGGATTATGTCAGGTCAAAGACCTTTGTTCTGAATTGTCAAAAAGGGCCAGTGTCATAAAAAATATTCAAACAATTATAATTCAAATGTATTGGCTACATTGAAAGTAACGATATAAAGTTTTAAAACTATTATCTTACCAGAAATATAGCAATACTCAAAAGTTGTAACTTAAAGTAATATATTAAACTTCTCCTCTGATGGTGTAAAGAACTCTTAAAAAATGGCGCGCGTCTCCTTTTCGTTTAAGTTCCTGATTTTTTTGAAAATTGCTACATCTGAACATTTTCTCGGCTCCTCTTTGCACCTTTAATGTTGAAGATAGAGATTATTCCTGAATGTAATCTGTTGTTTAAATGTGGATCTTAAAATAAGGTCAAGCACAATTTTTCGAAAATGTGAGTAGTTTTGGGTAATTTTGTCTGAAATGTGAGCAATGTTTAAACAATTATTTTCTCAAAGACGTCTCGAAATGTTTTCTTTACATTTTCTCCTCGTATCAATCAAAAGACAAAAAAAATGGGTGCTGGTCCCACTTTCGGCGTACTCAGAAGTTTTGTTAATTGCAAAAATTTAACAGTGCAAAAGGACAATATTGAAGAAATAGATTTTTGCCTTCTATAAATTTTCTGTTATACAAAATCAGATCTTTAAAAAACTCATGTTAATGTTTTTCGAAAAACTAATCGTTTTCGTGTTATTTCTGCTTAATCTTAGTGAAATTTATAAACTAATGGTGTTTCAGAATGACACAGACTTTTTCGCATTCGTGTTCTATTTTCTTTGGCCAGGGCTAGGTATTCGAACTTGCCAGCTATTCTCTATCGCCTCCTAAAGGACCTTTTTATTTTTAATTTTCTCAATTGTGGGTCTTATTAATAGTAAAACCGAAATATTATTTTACGAATATTACGGAAGAGTAAAACCTCGTCCTAAATGGCAATTTTCGTTGAAAATGTGGAGCCGATTTAAGAACTTGGCGTTTAAGCGTTACTGTAATTACGAAGTTTAAAGCTATTTTTTACAGAAAAATTTGAGTTTTAGAAAAACTTCAATGGAAGTCATTTGAAGCATTTCTACTCACAAATGCAATTGTGTTTACAAGTTGCTGGAAATAAGCATATTGACGGCATGAGAGATTTAAAAAAATACATTTGTGTAAGTTTTGAAAAAACAAAAGAATACCCCCAAAAGAAACTTTATGTCATATTGAACAGTACGATTAGGACTATTTGTTGGAAAAGTTTGAGCCATTTTTGAGAAAATTACGTTTGAAAGTTTCTTAAATGCAAAATTTGGAGCTCTTGTTCACAGAAATCATTTGAGCTTTCGAAAATCTTTATTAGAAGTCTTTTAAAGCACTTCTACTCACAAATGCAGTGTTGATATACAAATTGATGGAAATGTGGATATTAAAGTCGTGAGAGATATTTAAAAAAATCATTTGTGTAATTTTTAAAAGAACAAAAGAGTTCAGCAAAGTTAATTGTATGCCATCTTAAACAGTGCAACAAGCATTGTCCGTACGAAAAGTTTGAAGAAAAAAATTGGAACCGTTTTTGAGAAAATGGCATTTGAGCGTTTCTAAAACTGCGAAATTTTGAACTCGTATTCACAGAAAACTATTGAGTTTTCAAGGAACTTTATTAGACATTATTTTAAGTACGTGTACTCGTAAGTGCAAATGAACAAATAGCCCATAAAAGCGTGAGATGCTAATCAAAAAAATGTTTTGTAATTTCTCAAAAACAAAAGAACAGAACGAAATGGCATGTATATCATCTCATAGAGAACATTTTGCACTATCCCTACCAAAAGTTTAAAGAAAACATTTGGAGCCGTTTTCGAGAAAATCTTGTTTTTGTTATTTTTTGATATTGCACATATTGCACGCAATATTGCGCGAAAAGTTTCAAAAAAACGTTTATGACCTTAATGAAATAACTAATTATGGACAACAAATTTCATTTGAAGGAAAAATCTTAATCTTCACTTTGTAGTTGGGGCCGTCCATAAATTACGTAACGCAAATTTGGAGCATTTTGAATGCCCCCTCTCCCCCTTCTAACTTGAAACCCTCTTTAAATATTACGTATTGCTTGCGACAAGACCCCCTCTTCCAATTATAAGTAAAACTATGAAGCAGAAATTCAATTGTAAATCAGAAACGAGTTGTATTTATTGTATTTGTGTTATATATTAAAATGTATGATAATTAATGCGAGAAATAGTGGTGCGAACCACTCATAACAATAAGACTGGCAACAATTTTTTAATGAAAGGACGCGTAGTCTAGAATATTTCTGACAAGCTATGCACACGCCGTAGTGGATGGCGCATAGGCCCCGATTCTACCGCGCCTACTTAATTGGATTCTAGAAAATAATAGATAATAGATCAGTTTTGAATATTTTTTTCGTAATTCAATACATACAATCAATATATCAGCGATGGAAAATATTTTCATTATTCTAACAATTTATTATATATTAAATCTAATTTGTTAATATGGTAATGTTTTAGAATAAGAGTAGACGCCGAAAAAATTCAAACTTTTGAAATTTTCGAAAATTCAGAGTTAATCCTGAGAATCGGACCTATGCCGTCTTTATAAGTGTATTTTACTATATTCTCACAAGAAATTTAAAAAAATGTGGAACCGTTTCTGCGAAAATTTTGAAAATGTCCCGTGGGCTTCATGTAAAGTAGCCCAAAATTTTAAGAAATGTTTTTCAAAATCGCGGCGCTTTGACTCAAGCCAGAACGACAGGGGTTTCTTAAATTTGGAAAAAACTTTACCTTAAAGAATTAAATGTTCTCTAAATACTTCATAAATTATCATTTTAATAGTAACAAATTATAAAATGTTTTTGTACAATTTAAGGGTTAGCAATTTCCTATTTACTGTGCTGGTGTTAAAATCAAAATTACTACTAAGGTTTTGTGTAATGAATAAGACATGAACTATGCCCCTTTCCTTTTATTCTTAATATCATTGAAACTAATTGTTAAATGATAAGTTCCTCTGATTGGAAAAATCACTCTTTCTTTGCACTTCTGGAAAAGTAGTGGATGCATGTGAATATTTTACTTATTACATCACCAACCAACTTCACAACTGAATTTTCTGCTTTCAAATTGAAGGGCTGTTACTAATATTTGTTTCTGTGTTTTCTTAGTTTTTCACATATGCTACTATCAATTAGATGAATGAAACAGGTTATTTACAAATATACTTCAATTCTAATACATTTTAAGATTCAATGGATGGAGAGTACACATATTATTGGCATTGTCAATGAACTTTTTTTCAGAACTTTGTGAAAAGAGAACAATTTTTTTCATCACCTCCCCACCTGCTTCCCTATTCTTGTCACAGTTTTCATTCTCTCTTTCACTGCTCAGTTCAAATGAATTGAGCATGTTCAAAGAATCTGCAGAAAGTTCTGTCAAGAATTCATAAACTAAAATTAATTCGCAAAGAATTTAGTTGAAGCAGCAGAAGTTTACTGAAAATGGCAATTCAATAGTGAGCTAATGAAGGCAGACAATGTTAAACAGATATATGCAAAAGGGATGGTGAGATTGAGGATACCTACACTGTGAATGATAGCTAATCAGGAAGTAGGCCCTACATGCTATTAGTGACTAAAGCTGACTTGATATAAAAACTGTTCAAACAGCTTAAACTCAACCTTAATTGTTGATTATTTATGAATTGATTAAAACTAATCTCAGGCATGATGAGTATTTTTTTAAAGTAAGGGATTGCAATGAGAGCATAATCTGACATGTGATATATATTAAATATACCATATTATAGAACTTCTTTCAGTATTTTCATGCAGCCAAATGAAGAAACAATAATCACTTTGAGATGGTTGATGCTCTCTTTAATACTGTTATGTCACTGCAGGCAAGAAAAAGCACTCGGAAGTTTTCTCTAGCCAGTCAAACACTTCATCACGTGACACACAAAGCAATGTTCATTAAAAGTTGTTTCTGAAGGATTTGTAAGATAAGTGAACTACGACAGGATGAAAGACCTGAAAGTGATGGAGGTCATGCAAACACAAGTTGTTTGCAATATTTGTTGCAGGCATATTCAATTTTTTAAAATTTTACATTACAAAAAATAGTTAATACATACATAGTATTATAAAATAAGAATTATTAAAATATAAATATCACAATTATTTTCAATACTCAGAATGGTTTCTAATTTTAGGATATTCAAATAATTATCAGAACAAAAAAGGTTTTCTTGATATTTGAAGTAATGTGGCTTTCTTTACAATAAGACTGGAAAAAGGTGAAGGAGCTAAGTAATACTAAATAGGCCTAATGTTTTAATTTTTCTTTTTAAAGATAAAAATTTAAGTAGAATTTTTTGATTACAAAAGTACATTATTACTGTATAGAAACAGAGATATCAAATATAAACTGGACAAATAGTAAACACTTGGTTGACAATAACAAATTATTATTTAAAAAAGGGTTCATTCCACTTTTTCTCTATTTTATGTATTTATAATTTTCAAAAGGAAAATTTCTCATAGAGTAAAAAGTAATGTAATAAATTAGTCAAAGCAGTAAATAATACCTGTTTCATTTAAATCCCTCTTCTCAGGAGAATTTTAAAAAATCCCATAATTATTAAAATCTGCAACTTTGATATCTTAATGTAAAGGCAAATAATCTTATTCCCCCTTTAACCTCGACTAATATTACACCTTTCAATTATAATTAGTTTTCAAAGGACATTAGTATATTGTCTCCAAAAATAAATAAATAAATAAATGTATTCATTTGAATATCATGAAACATGTTTAACTACAAATATCCTTTTTAAAATTAAAAGAATGAAAATGGCTGACTTTAAACTGCGTCTCATAAGGAAATCTTTTTTTGAATCCACTCTCCCTAACCTCTAACTCTCTACAATCCAACAAGTTCAAATTATCAGACTACATTTTGGCCACTTTGATCTCCACCTAATTAAAGAAACTGACCCTATGCCTTGCCTAAATGTGGATTCCAAGTATCCACATCTCTCATTTAATCCTCTAATGTCAGGATCTAGTCAAAGCAGTAAATAATACCTGTTTCATTTAAATCCCTCTTCTCAGGAGAATTTTAAAAAATCCCATAATTATTAAAATCTGCAACTTTGATATCTTAATGTAAAGGCAAATAATCTTATTCCCCCTTTAACCTCGACTAATATTACACCTTTCAATTATAATTAGTTTGCAAAGGACATTAGTATATTGTCTCCAAAAATAAATAAATAAATAAATGTATTCATTTTCATTGCACAAAAGTACATGTGTTTTAAAAGGAAATGTAATATCAATAAAACTTATATGTAAAATGTCATTTTTTAAAAAGATAATATGTAATACAATGAGATGTATAAATAGTAGAAAATGAGCTATTTGTGATGCTTGCACTTATGACCCATGTAGTTGAAAAGTGCCCTAAAATAAGTTTTTAAATGTCCTTTAAAAACCTCCCATAGGTAAGTTTTGTTACATTCTTAATACATAGGTCATTTTCTCTTTAGAAGCACATTTACCATTTTCAAATTGTCTTATTTTTATTCCTGGAAATTGAGAAAAAATTTCTCTTCCTTCAGGACTGTGAATGTCTTCAAATCTTGAACCTTGTTAAGTATATTTAAAGTTTTCTGTGGCATTCTAATCAAGGCCGTGATTGTTATATTGAGGTGTTCATTATGATAAATTTATCTGCTTTAAAAGTCAAGGAAGTTACCCATTAATATCTAAAGCTTTTAATTCTAGGCATTTTATTTAAGATGGAGAATAAAAATTATTTGTTTGTGTTGATCTCCTCTGATGGGTATTGAATTTATTTACTCTTAATACAGCATCTATGCTATTCAATAGCAGTCATATTTAACTAAAAGCTGTTTCCTACCAAGTTCTTGTAGTTCATTGGTCTTGGTAAGTACAGACAGTAAGATCCTACATCTTTCTTCCTTTTCTTTTAAAAGTGCAATTGAGCCCATTTAATATTTCCACTCTGAAATTGTTCAATAACATTTGCCAATGTATTTTAAAACAACATGAACATGAATTATATGTTAATTTTTTGTAGTAGGTTGTTGCAATTCACATTTATTTGAAGTGAATTCAGTAATACAAATAATAATTTATGTCAATTAAGATCAATGCTAATAAAAAGATCTCATAAAAATATTAATTTTTATACCAATAATAAAAATAAAATATATTTGTTAATGAAAATTAATTCTAATGATGTATGACAAATCAATTTGTATTAGCATGCTTTTATTATTTTATTAGAATTAATTTTTAAATAAAAAACAATATAATTTTATATATTATTTTGTTTATGCTTACGCTTACATACAAGTACATAAGCAAGTGCAGCCTAAAACAAGACGGGGTGGCAACTACATTTCTGACACCCCTTTAATATTGAATTTTTTTACTTATACGTGACATATTTTACTAGTAAATGAATAAAACATACGAAGATGAAACTAGAGAGACTCTTCTCCAATGTCATAAAAAAATTTGCCTACTTGTCACGTTAAAAAACAGGGAAATCAGGAATTGTATGTATTTTCAGATATAAAATGTTTTTCAATGAAATGTTACAGGGCCCCCTTTCAAAATGATCATGAGAGCCATGCCCCCACCTTCCCCATGTGCCCACACCTATGCATGCATATATTCAAATTTGTCTGATTATTATTGCTTAAATTTATTTTTGGTTTTCTTAACCACTCTCGTTCTTGTTCATTGGTATACGCTCCTGTTTGAAGTGCAATGCAATCTTTTTTGTAAACATTTTAATTTACTTTTTTCCTAATTAGTAAATAATTTTTCCTTTCTCTGAGAACCAACCATTCTCAAATTTGTCAGCAATTGTTCTTGTATCATGATAATTTTGGATAATATATCTATTTTCATTGTTTCTTTACCCAAAAGAATCCACAAATGCACTACTTTGCATCCAGTTACATTTACAACTACTTACATTTAGACTTCAAATTATTGTTGACTGTTCTGACTCTTTCTGCACATTCTGTTATAAAGTATTTGAGATACTGTGGGAGTATTCTGCATATGAATTTTGTATGCATAAATGCTTTAGTAAAATTATTTGATCTCAAAACTCTGAACCATGCTCTTTATCACTTATTTGTTTATTTCACATTTAGTAGCTGTAATTTTGTCTATTTATGTTTTCTCACAAAATACGAACCTCATGATTGTCCAGAATATCAATATTCTGATTTGTAAAAAAAAACTCGAGTTCTAGTGCTGAAAAAGATGAGAAAAAAAATTTGCACAAACAAAACTAAAAAATTTTGAAGTTTTTATTAACAAAGTAATACACAAATGTGAACTTGAAAATATAATTTTTATAACATACTATATAAACATACTTTGAAACTTATACACATAAATTGCAGAAAACTATATAACATGTATAAAATAGGTAAATTAAAATTAGGTTCAATAACAGCAATTGAGGTTTTTGTGTTAATTGCTCCCTTTGTGGTTATTTTCAGATTTTGAGTCAAAAATATTGAGTAAGTAATTTAGAATAGTTTTTTTGGTGCTCTTGGTTTATGGGAAAGTGACAGAATGAATTATCACATTACTGTAATTTACTGTGGTGATTATTTGTTGTCACAACAGAAATAGACATACATTTTATATTTTAAATTCAAATGCATTTTGTTGTGAAATTTTATTTTTTATTTGCTTTAGAAATTTTAGATTTGTAATTGGGAATATTGTTATTCAGATTTACTATCAGTCTTAATTTTTTACTCAATCCAGCCTGTATAAAATACATCATTTTAGGCAGAAATGTGTACCTACACAATATTGATGAAAATTGTTTAGAATGTAAGAAATTTAGAATCAAATTCTGGTAAAATTACGAAAAATAAATGCAATTTATCTAAAATAAACATTATTATATAATTGACAAAATAAAGAAAAATTATGACGATTTATTTTTCAGTTCTTCTCCTTGGGACCTGTTAATTACTAAAATTCCGATTATTATCAAGGAAGTTCCTGCCCACCAAAGGAGAGAAGTTACTTCATTGAAAAATAAATATCCCGCCAATGCCTGCAACAGCGTAAAAAAACAATTGAAGGAACAAGTTTCATTTTCTCAAATTACCACATAATAAGTTTCGATGCTCACAGAACAAAAATAATTCGTGGCAGAACTTGTAACAGTCGCCGATAAAGATGATTTAGAAGAGTGTAAAGCTTTAACAAAGAACGTCCAGACACACGCGTTGGAGAGAAACATTGCCAAAAGTAATATAATCTTCAAAACTGCGGAATCCTGCAACGATTCACAATATATCTCTTTTTCTGTACATCAGCTTAATGTAAGTTATTCAATGAAGTGCTGTTTAACCTCACTAACTTACAAGTGATCCCCATTCAAATATACCAGACAATTTGCCTAACAAACTCGCAAGAGCGGCACACATTCCTGATATGACTGCGTTGTAGTACATGGCTCTACATTAGCAATGAGCTTTTTGTATTGACATTTTATGAAAATGCGTCTCTCTGCACACCTGTCACCGTCTTCTCCGCCTGACATCACCTGACATCAATTGTCATCGTATCAAATTACTGTGGCTGTGGTTGGTACACCTTTCGACGCCCGCTAGTAGTTCCCTCTGGCAGCAACGTGACATTTATTCGATGCCAATACCCAGATGGCGCTCCCTGCACTTTCTGAAATGCCGAGAGGAGGGCGAAGCCGGATAGTGGATCGTGTTACGTATTTGTAGTGACCACCTGGTAAATGCGGTAGGAGACTGCCGGACAGCCTGTTGATTAATTTGTTGTAAAAAATAAACGTACATCCAAGTTGAATTCCTTGAAATAAATAAAGTAAAGATGGGAAAAGCGAAGAAAGGGAAAAAGGGCAACAAGGAGGACGAAATGTGAGTAAAATTGCCTACAATCTGGTACTTTACTCCCTACAGTATTATGGTTATGTGGAATGATCACTTTACTAAGAAGCACCAATATTCTCACCAAACTCTACTTTTATTTATTTGTGTGACATGAGCTCTGATATCGATTTCATACAATTGATCTCGTTGTGAAATACAGAGTTGTGTACATTACACATGTGGTCATCTGTTTATATGTATTAATTGTTGTTACAATTTTTAAAGAAAATTTTCACGTTTCGGTGAAAATGAAATCCAATGATAATATACTCTCTTTTGTATATGCTCCGTATTTCATATAATTTTGAGGTTAAATGCGGTTCTGATAAGTTCTGTCAAGTACTGTTAAAATTTTACTACTTAATGTTCCGTACGTTTTCTGTAGTAATCACATTTTCATATATGTCATTAGAACGTATCATTTTGATTTCTTACATTAATTTGAATATTTCTGTAAATTTGCTGCAGTGATGATGACATTGAAGTTGAACCACCAACTGTTATTGATGATAATGCTCCAGCTAAAGGGAAAGAAAAGAAGGCCAAAGTGAAGTATGTTTATTTCATGTAATTACTAAATAACTGAATGAAATATTTGATAAATTTCCCTGTATGATGAAATATGTTAAGGTAGTTAATATGATGCAATACTGCTCAGCTACCTTTATCAATGCACATGTAACCTTTATATTACATATTATGGGTTTTGGAAATGTTTGAGAATAAATTAATTTTTGATTATGTTTCAGAGTGAAGGATGAAGAAAATATTGAAGATGATGATGATGAAGATGCAACTTCAAAAAAGAAGAAAGGCAAAAAGGAGAAAAAGAAGAAAAAGGAAGATGATGATTTGGATGAAATAGTCAAAGAGCTTGAAGATACTCATATAGACAAATCTAAGAAAGAAAAAAAACAAAATAAAGTATGTTTAATTTTTTGTACATAATATAAGATTTGAAAATATTGTGTAAAAAGTAAAGACTATGGTTAATTTTTTAAAATTTAATACTTGATTTTTTTACATTCTACTTACTTATTTTTTCATTATTGCCAGAAATCAAAAGGTGATTCTTCTGAAGAAGAGGAAGTGAAACCATCCCAAAAAAATGTGAAATCAAAGAAAAAGGGGACCTTTAGTTCTTTAGCTGATGATGATAGTGATGAAGAGACTGATTTAAAACCAAGCAGGGCAAGAACTACAGCAAAGAAGGGTGGGTTTGCTCTACTTGCAATGGAAGATGAAGGAGATTCGGGTAGTGATGATGCAGGAGTGAATACAAAAGACTCTGATGATGAGGATAAGGTAAGTAATAAAGCAGAAAGTAAAAAAGGCAAGAAGGTTGTGCGGACTGATAGTTTAGAAGATGATGTGAAAAGTGATCGGACAAAGGACAGCAAAAATGCTGCTGGGGGGAAAAAGAGTAAGAAGAAAAAGAAGCAAGATGATGATGAAGAGGATATAGAAAAAGTGCTAGCAGAACTAGAAATGGAGTATTCAGGTGTTAAGCAAGAGGAAGTGCCCCAAGAGGTTGCGGAAAAGAAAACAGAAGAGGAAGAAGATGGTAAGAAATCAAAAAAGAAAAAGAAGAAAGAAAAGGAAGAAAATGAAGTTGGTGATGGAGAAGAGGGTAAACGTACGGAAGTAATTGATGGTGAAGAGATAGAGAGCACAGTGAAATCAGCAGCTCAGAAGAAGAAGGAGAAAAAGGAGAGAGAAAAGCAAAAGAAGATGGAGCAGAAAAAGAAGGTGAGAAATGCTGTGCACAATTATTCTTGTGACTTTAAAAATATCAGTTCATTATCTGTGTATCTGTTTTTTATAGGAGACTGGACCAACTGTTGCTGCTTCAACCACTACCGCTCCTTCTTCTGCTGAGCCTCCTGTATCTAGTGCCGTAAGTGCTCCTAGTGAGCCAGCTGCTACTCCTGCCCCTCAGCCTGATGGGGACCCTGCTGCTGGAGGTGATGAAGCTGAGGGTTAGTGTCAAAAAACATTGAAAGTAAACAACATTGAAATAGCTCTTTTTTTACTTAAAGTCTGAACCTCATTAATTTTAATTTCAATAGGTGATGATAAAAAGAAAAAGAAGAAGAAGAAAGGAAAAGAAGAAGAACCGCCTCTAGAGAAAGGAAAGAAAGCAGGCCCAGGAAAGAAAGCAATTGCTGCTATGCAAGAAGCTTTAAGGAAAGTGAGAGAGGAGGAAGAAAGACTGGCTCGAGAAGAGGAAGAAAGACTGAAGAAGATTGAGGAAGCTGAGCGACTGAGAGAAGAACAGGTATATTTTCTAGTAGTAATGACATTTTATTTAATATAATTAAATAACTCTTATAGATGTTTTGACCAATGCCCAGAGACTGAATTGATCCTTTGTTTCCATGATATGTGTAGTGATGTAAGGAATAAGCAGGTCATGAACACATGAATCTCAACTAGACATTTTAGTTCTAATCTTCAGTTCTTTATTTTCAAAATTCAGTTTGAAGTGTGATTTATGAAATAAAAAAAGATACTCTCTGATGTTTTTGGATGTTTATTATTATGATATTAACTTATGGTTGTTTTTAAAATGAATCTTAATAAAGAATCATATATTAAATAGTGCATCAGAATAATAAATACTTTGCATTTAAATATTTATAGCATCAGTTTTTCTTGGGCAAATATGTTTGTTCATTTCTACCTGTTTGTTTACTTCGCTGTGTGGGTAAAAGGGATGGTTTAACCTATTTTGCCTTTAAGTGCCAGTGTTCATTCAGGGTATAGTAGTAATGTATTGATAAATAAAGAAATTAAGTGAGAAATTAATCGATAATTGTTATAATACATTATTATATTGCTGAGGGGAAATAACAACTTTGTTGTACTCGTAATTTCAACACTATATTTTACTTTTAAATCTAATATTGTTGCCGTGTTTGAGTGAATGTGCGAGATCATTGATTTTAATTATAATCCAAATTATTAATTTTATTTAAGAAACGACTGGAAATAGAAAAAAAAGAAAAGAAGAAACAGAAAGAAAAGGAACGCCGTGAAAGGTTAAAAGCAGAAGGTAAATTATTGACTCCAAAGCAAAAAGAAGATAGAAGAAGAGCCCAAGCAATGTTGGAAGCTCGACTTGCTGAAGGTCTTGAAATGCCTGCCGTTGCAGAGCGTAAATTTCGACCTGGTACAAGAATAAGGCCCAATAAAAAACAACAGCAGCAGCAACAATCCCAAGAGCAAGGTATTGAGTCACTAATTGGTGTTGGTGAATATAATTAACATCTTGTCTCTATTTTGTGTTTGAGATCTATTGGTTTGTATAAAGCACTTATTTTGATTAAATCAAATTTTTCAGAAACTAAAGATACTGAGAAGAAGGTTGAAGTGGAAATTGTTGATACTGCTCCTGCCCAGCAAGAGAAAATAGAAGAGAAGAAAGAGGAGGAAGATGTAAAGGACACCTGGGATGCTGACTCCTCTGAGGATGAAGATGAAGGTATTGAGTTCGCAAGTAATATACTTCATGTGCATTCGATTAATATATTTCTGTGTATCATTTCTTACAATCATTACTGTGTGTTTTCTTTAGATAAGTCAGAGGTATCAAAGACAGGAACTGAGACACAACCAGCACCAGAACGTCAAAAAAGTCAAGAAGAGGAGGAGGATGACGATGAAGATGAGGAGGAGGAGAGCTCTGATTCAGGATCTGATTCAGAGGAGGAGAGTAGTGAGGAGGAATCAGATAGTGAAGATGAACATAAAACAGATGCTCAACGGAGGCGAGAGAGAGCCCTGGCAAGAATTCAGGTAAATATATTTATTGTTCTTCAATTTTGCAAGGTTCTCTGAAATGCTCTTATCCTCTCTTTGTTCAGGCTTTAGCTATATAGCTCTATTAGCCGTAGAATAGTAGAAGAACAGTTAAGTGAGTTATTTGTAGTACGGTGAAACGTCTCTGAGAGTCTCTCCACCCCTCTCAATGACCTATTTTTCTTGGAACAGTCTCTGAAACTCTGTCTCTCCCCAACCACCCGTTAATTGCAATTTTCTTAATTTACCTCTTCTAAAAGACCACTTTTAGGAATGTACAGCACACCAAATTTTACATAATTAAAATTAAAATTGGTAACGTATGACAAGCATTTGTGACATATAATCAGTTCTGTGCCTCAACTGCATTCTCAAGGATATCTGAGTGTGGGGAACCCTGGAATCAAGTAACAATAAACTACGGCCACTGATACGATATTACGGCTCTTCATCCACTTGTTTTATTTCTTTTAATGAAACGGTGGAAATGAAAGTGACCTAACATTTAATTCTTCGAATTAAGAGAGCTTTTCTTACTTGACCTTGCTGGAAAAACATGTGCAGTAGAATATCAAAGTTGAAAGTCAGGGTTATCAACTTGC
The DNA here is from genome assembly GCA_038098605.1 of Gryllus longicercus. Taxonomy (NCBI): domain Eukaryota; kingdom Metazoa; phylum Arthropoda; class Insecta; order Orthoptera; family Gryllidae; genus Gryllus; species Gryllus longicercus. The sequence continues at coordinate 8,089,559 of JAZDUA010000015.1, forward strand.
TCCATTGCACACAAGTGTGTTGCATCCAGAATCTGAGCCCTGCACTCACCCAAGACCCATTGCTCAAAGTTTTTTTAATTGTGCAAAGAAGTGCAATAAAAGTGAGATTTTGAGCTTCTAAGTCATAGAATGTGACATGCAAACCCAAATGACACATTGAGTTAACACATGTTAAAAAGACAGTAAACCTAAAAAATGCCATTTATGCAAAAAGACTAAATAAAACTTAGTCAAAATGTTTCATTTTCCATTCTTCAGAAAATTTTGGTAAATCAAGCATATTTAGAGTTGAAGATCTACATGTGGAGTAAAAATTGTCAAAGGAGAGAGAACACATTATGTTCTCTTTGCCTCTTGCACTGTTTAAAGGATGGTCTGTCTTTTGAAGGCTCTATTTTTGCGAATCAGAAATCTAAATACCAAGCAATATTTAGTGCAGGGCTGGGGTTAGGTAATAAAAGAGGTGCATGCAACTTTTCTTGACCATGCAACTTTTCTTGACTGATGGCTTGAAGAAATGTGGTAGAGTGTGGATATTAGTTGCAACCAGCCCCTACAGTGTTTGAAGTAATGTCAACCTCTGGAAAATCAAAGTCAAGTCATTATTTCAAAATAATATATGATTGGTAAATTTCTTGACCTGGGAAGCACACTGATTTTGTTTTCCTGAAACGATGAATTTTGTTTTATTGCAACAAATTCCTTCTTGTAAGTTGTATCAGTCTAAATAGTATCTAACAGGCAAACTTTTTTAATGAGTTAAAATATTATAAATCAACCTTTCACTGGAAGATCTGTGGAAAGCTAGTGGAAATGTGGAAATAAAATATGCACACTCGACTCTGGTTGTAGTGAAATTGGATATAGTGAACTTACGTCACTGGTCCCAATTCACTTACATTACAAATATGCCTAAGAAGATTTGATTATAGTTAACCTGAACCTCGGTTATAAAAAATGGAAAGACCTGGAAATTAATTCCATCCTGGAAAAGAATATATAGACTCAGTGCCACAAATTCCAACACTAGGTAACTTGAAAAACATATTGGCCAAAGGTCATAATCGAAGAAGTCTCCCCTGAGGTGAACGTAGCAGATCCGTAATGGGGACCTTACTGATGACCTTGTGTCACTCAGTTTCAAGCTTGATGTTACGTGATATTCTGCAGGTCAAAGCACCTTGTATTGTATGTAGGCGACAGGAAGTGCGCGACTTCTACAGCCCCACAGGCTCCCAATAGCCGCTGTGCTGCGGTCCTGAAAAGTTATCAGTTTCATTAGCCATTAAAGGATGCCAAGACTGCTTTACAATTCTTCCAGGCAGTGGACAATGCAGGATCAAGTATGGTGAGAGCATGAACTCTGGGAAGATTCTAGAGAAATTAGTAACGAAAAATGTATGAAGCAAAGAATTGAAAATTATTGATTTTTGAAGGACAAATAAAGATATTGAAATTTTCAGTTCATGCAGATAACGTACCATTTTCTATATATCTACATATATTAATAAGATCAATCATTGTGGATAAATTCTATTTAATTTTGGCAATCTTGGATATAGTGAATCAAAAATGTTAGTCCCAAGAAGTTCACTATATCAGGAGTGAACTGTAGTTATTTACTGAATGTTTATGTAGAGAATTAGTTTGGTCTTCTTGAATATAACCTTTTTTTAACAGGTAACTCAGGGGAATTTAAAGGAATATTGGCTCTTTTAAACGTTATTCTCAGTTTTGTTGAAATACTTGCTCCTACTAGTGTAATCAGAAGCCCAAGAATACATCAAAATCTTGTTCCCTTTTTCCAACTTGCATGCCTTCACAACTTTCTCATTAATTTTGTGTTTGCCACTTATAAAAATTCTCTTAATCTTCTCGGGAGTTTGAGGTGTCTACTGTGAAGAACATGGGCATGCATCATTTATTTCTTAAGTTTTTTTGTGATAAAACAAACGTTAGTTCTCATCATCAATGGAAAATAGCTTCTCTTTTGTTGCAAACCTTGACCTTTCTCTGTTTATTGTACCAGGGAGAGGGAAGGTAGGCTGTCAGGCGAGAAAAGTTAGGTGGGTAATACTAGGGAATGTATCCCATTCCATCCATATTGGGTAAGCATACTTGCCTCTGATACAAGTCTCCACCGTCTAGGCTTCCGGAATGGCATGAGTTAGAAAAAGTGATGTATGAGGATAGAAAACCAACGGCACGAGTTAGAAAAAGTGATGTATAAGAATACAAAACCAATCATGCCCATGTCTTTGCATGACTTAAACCTGTTGCCCAACAAACCATGCTTACCTCAGCATTACTGTCTTAGCGACTATGGCTATTTCAGTAGACAACAACATTTTAGTATTAGTTACACAAAGGTCTCTTCTGTAACATTTTAGAACAATCTAAACGTTCTGTCTTTTATTTTAGCTCAAATACTGCTTGATATGTTCCAAAAGATCTTAAATCCTCAAGAAATGAGGAAGTGTGATATTATAAAAAAAGGAACTGACAGTAATTATCTGGAAACAAGGTTTCTGGTTGGGTAAGAAATGAAGTAAGAACAATCCTTAGTACTTAAACTTCAAAAGAAAAGAAGATAAAGGTGAAGATAGCAGCCATCAGTTCCATATATCCCCAAGAAACATACTTTGCATTTGAAGGAAGGCTAAAAATGTTACCAACACATTCATGGATGTCTTATTTGATCACAATTTCTAAAGATATGCATGAAAATTGTAACCCTAGAAAGGTTTGCATTCATGAACCCTTATGCAGTCATGCAGGATGTCTCCCAGAACCCAGTTTTATTAATACCATGTTGCTATGAAAACTGTGTGTTATACTTATGCCATCAAATACCTTCCCAGGAAGGCATTTTGAATCCTTTTTAGGATGACAACAGACCTGAAAAAACAGAAATTGTCAAAGAATTTGCTATTCAGTGGAAAAGTCAGGGATTTTTTATTTCAATGAAAAAATTAATTTTCAAAGAAATGAAAATAAAAAATTGTTATTTAAATGGTGAATTCAAAAGGATATATACTTCAAAGTGCTGTTCTGAGAAAATCACTTTCAAATATTTTTTTTTGTGGAATAATTGAATGTTGATGTCAAGTCAAAAGTAGCTTCTTAAGAAGTGCATTGTGCACTATTGTTCTGAACCTTACTGGTGGAGATGAACGTTAAAGGGTCTGTTCCACAGAGCTGATTGACTCCTGGAGCAGGTGACTGTGTCTTTCCTAGGTGGCATGCCATAGCAGAGCAGACATGGGTTTGTCAGTAGTCCACGGACTGATTGTGAAATTCTGACAGTTTGTGGTGTAAACACTTAAATTCTGAGGCTCCCAATGGAGTTCCTCTCCTTTTTTGATATTTCTAGCTTGATGAGATTACACACTTTTTCCAACCCTTGTCTGGACATTCAAATTCTTCTGTAATTAAATTTAGATAGTGTAATGTATACTCCCAAAAATGTTCTAGAAATAATTTGGTGTGGGCCAGGATTCAAATCCAATACCTACAGTTATTCATGCCAGCACGTTACTATTTAGACTCATAAATTTGCTGCTGGAAAGCTGTTTGTATTTTCAATATCCATTGGACTCACACTTCAGAAATTCTCTCAAAAAGTTGAGAAAAATACTCATATTTGAAATAAAATAGAGAAGAAATTATTTAAATATGTAATATTGTGGAATACATTGCATTAAGAAAGAAAGTACTAATTTTTCAATGTGTTTGTTTTTACTAGTTACTAGTTGCAGTCACCCTGTGCAACCATTTATAAAAGTGTCCTTCACGACTGCTTAAGGTTAAAAATAATGCATCACCTTGGCCTGGGGCAAGGAAATGTTTTTGTTTGTGGATCTCTGTCATCTGACACTGAGTAAATTGATGTTAGTCACTTGATATATTTTCAACATCATTAGTGGTGAACTAAACATGGTTTTATCAATTTGATTAAAAAAAGAAAGAGGTGTGCTGAAAATTTTCCAATGACATCCCTACAATAAAACAATAAAGACGTATTGAGTGTAAAGAAAAATAAGTGTATAAGTGTATACCTATTCCTTGTTAAAAAAATTGGTTGTGTAAATATTAGAAGACTTAATGAACACTTCCGGGCAGCAAAATTTAAGAGTGCATTGCCAAGGTGTCATGAGTGTGCAGACATATGTATTTCTCTATCTCATTATCCTGATTTAATGAGAAGTCTTTTCCTACTCAAAAGTGAAAAGAACTATTTTAGGACTCATTTTCATCTCCTGAAACATTTATGTTAAGCTTCAAAAGTTTGCTATACAGCTTCTCCAAAGACAAACTTCAAAGATCAACAACTTAAAAGAACTGATTTAACTTGAAAAATTTAGTAAATATAAGAAAAGTCATTTCTTGAAATGAGCTTTGAGAGACCATTTTTCATTTTTTTCTTTAGAAGTCTTTCAATGTTAATGCATACAAAAACATATAATGGTTCTGAACTGTAAGAATAGCCAGAATAACTATTAGAAAATGTATAATTTTAATATGCTTTTATAATAATTTTGAATATATTAAATGAAATACATGTGCTGAACAAAGTTGATTGATAATTGTTATTAACTGAATATTTTTAATGTATTGTAGAAACGCAGAGAAGATGCTGAAAAGAACAAAACTGTGGAGGTTCTTCGAGCAGCAGTTGTGTGTGTTCTAGGTCATGTAGATACAGGTAAACATTTCAAATTTTTACAAGAAAAAAAAGAACAAAATATTTGTTGATAAATTAATCTAGTCAATGGTTTTGAATTATTACTTTTGCTTTAATAAGTTATTGAGTGATTAGCTTTAGAATAAATTTGATAGCAGAAGTACAAAACTTTTTCTCATCTTAATAGTATAGCAAATGCCTTTTAACCCTTTGAGTACCCCAGTCTCGCTGGAATGTAAAAAAATGCCATGGGGGTCATTTCGAGACCCCATTTCCAATTGCTCGTTTTGACAATTTTTTCTGACTGGAGCGTAAAAATCCTTTCAGTTTTCATCTGTTGATCGATAGGAGAAATATCTAATTGTGTTTACACTTGTTGGAAATGCAATATTATCAAGCAAAACCAAGCATTTTATTTTGAAAGATTACAGACCATACCATGGGGGTCTCGCAAGAACCCCAAATACATTATTGAGGAATCATTACATGAAATTGAAAATGAAATAAGATAAAAAATTAATTGAGCCACAATTAAATCCGCTCTAGTTTTTAAAGAATTTCTGTAAAATTTCCAAGAGATTGGGGTCATCAACAACTCCATGGTACTCGAAGGGTTAAATAGACAAATGTGGTGGCAATCATTGAATTGTGTTTGCATTGTGATTTAAGTCAAAAATACATTACCTCTACTTTATTTATTTATTTTTTCAAATCATTTTTTTATAGCCTGTCATTATTTTAATTAACAATTTATTGCATTATCTATATATTTTTGTATCATCCTACTATTTTGATTCTTCAGCCATCAATTTCAGTAGCTCAGAGGGGACATGTCATTTGGCAATTGCTTTTAAACATCCTGACTGTTGGATTTCCAGTAAATTCTCTTTTGAAAGTGATGGTTTGTCCAGAGGTCCCCTGTGTTGAGGTGGAATTAAAATCCTTGCTGCCGTGGGAGGTCCATTCGTAAAAGCTGTACCTGCACACCCACAAGGCCAGGGTGTCCTTGGTCACCCCAGCAAATCACTGAAGTACAATTCTCTGCCCCATGCTCCATGAGCACCTTTTTCTTGCCTCCCCCCCCCCCCCCCCCTCCCCTCCTAGGTGATTGTATATTCATGAATACAGTTTAACTTTCTCACATACCACTATAGTTAGTGTATATGAAATGTAAAGCAATGCTTCAGTGAAAAACTGATTTTTCATTGAAAAAGCTAATTTTGTGGGTCTCTGATATCAAAAACGTGGATAATTCTTCTCCAATATGTAGTAAATGTCTTCCTCTATTAATACATTGTGAAGTCAGGATTCATTTATTGTGGGCCTTTGATACTGAAAAATTGATTTATTACAAAATATCAGTCTTTCCATCTGTGAACACACTGATTCATTAAAGATAGGATTTTCATCAAAATTGATATTTTCCAATCATTATAGCTGATGTCACAACTCTTAGAATTCAAAAGAAATATTTTAATTTTGGGGATAATTTATATGAACCCCAATGACATCAAAATGTTCTCAGAAATTGTTCCAAATTTTTTTCTTTAAATCTTGCCAAATTAGAGCAAAAATTCTTTTTAAAGTTGGCACAGGTTCAATTATCATTGAAGTAGGTGGTGGTTACATTGAATTGCCGGATATGCAATCCCAAACACACTTCTAAAGCAACAGCGAGCTGTATGTAGCTGAATGGCTACCGCTGCAAATGTCTGGTTGTAATCAACACCGAGAGTCTGCGCGAAACTTCTGGTCTTCCTTAGAGTGATTTCACCGTTCACCCCTGATAAAGCGATTCTCAATAACAGCATCACCATCATTTCGATCAACCAGATCCCATGTTTTGTGGTTCAAGACAGCAGCAAGTTTGTCAGCCTTCACCTGCATCCATTCCTTTTTGTCAGGGTCTGACATTTCTGAATGAACTAGAACTTATGCTAAGCGAGCAAAATGCACTTGTTCATCGTCAAGAGAATTATAAACCGTGCGCGGTCTGCCCTGTTCCTTCCTATTGATTCATGGCCTTTGATTCTTATTGTACCTGTGGTGCAAACTGTTTGCTTATGGTACCAAAAATTTATCATCCAAACTGTTATCCTTGTTCAGACATTCGTAATTTCACAGTGTCTTTGTCTTCTTCCCCGACAGATGTCCTGAATCATTTTTCCTTTGATGACTCGGGGTTGGAGATATGCATAGAATGGCCTAATTTTTGTCCTTTGGCAATTGAATCTTCACAGATATCCATCTGCTGAGCAGAATACTTATTCTCCAAATCGTACTCATTTGTCTTTTGTTCAGATTTTAGAAGCTTTATTATATGAAATAACAACCTTGTGATCTTGTGGAACGTAACCTTTTGTTGAGGATAACTCTAGAAATTTGCCTTTCTTGCTACCAGCGTCAAACTTTTCTTCATTCCATGAACATTCCAAAAAATACATGTTGCATCCAAACTTTCCCAATCAACTGACATACATTACCTCTCCTTTCCAGGCTTTGTACTGCGTGTATCCATCTAGCGGACGTTGGACACGTTTCTAATAAAATTGCCTCTTAATTTCCACTTCTACCCAAATTAGCGGAGGAAGCCCTGACCGCAGCGGTTTCGACAAGTGTTCAATTTTCCTGATCATATTTACATAAGGTTGTTTAGAACTATCAAACGACATTGAATACCCAAATCTTTCAACAACAGGTCAAATTTCGAATTCAAGTGTTCAGTGCCACTGAATTAGTTGCTTCACTTTGAATCCTTTCTACATTTTCACTATCTTCTCTCTGAAACTCAAACTCCTTCACTCTTCTGTCAAAGAAACCTCAAATCGGTCCCCTTTGTCACGTGATCTGTAAAGGTGACAAAATAGCGTAAATTCCCATTTGAGGCAATCCTCATGGAACCACAGACATTGAAGTGATTCAGCTCACTGAGAGCCATCTTCGTGTTGGGCTTCCTTGGAAAAGCAGCTCATACCATTTGTCCTTATAAACAAGTTTGGCCTCCAAGATCCACGACAACATCTCTGATTTGCTCCTTGCATCGTTCTTTAAAGCTTCCCGAAGACATGAAGTTCATGTGGCCAAGTCAGATATGTCAGTCCATGAGAATTTTTAAAATCAGAAAGCTTTAATTTTTGGAAAATAAAATTATTTATTATTACTACACATTTTTACTTTTTACAGGCAAAACAAAAATTTTGGATAAACTACGGCGCACTAACGTCCAAGATGGAGAAGCCGGTGGTATCACCCAACAGATTGGTGCTACTAATGTTCCTATTGAAGCTATCAAAGAGCAAACAAAGATTGTAAAAGGAGTAAGTAAGCTGCATAATCAAGGGAGTTTCAAATATTTTTCTGATTTGATTAATGGGTAATATGGAGAAAAGTGTAGTAATATTTTTTTATGAATGAATTGAGCATGTTATCTAGCAGGAAATGTATCCATAAAACAGTGACTTTTTAAGTTTGAGATATACTGAGGAAGATTTGTTCAGTTTTCAGAAATTGATCTCCGTATCCCTGGACTCCTGATTATTGATACACCTGGTCACGAGTCATTCAGCAACCTTCGCAGTCGAGGATCTTCACTTTGTGATATTGCTATTTTAGTGGTGGATATTATGCATGGTCTGGAACCCCAGACGATTGAATCAATTAACCTGCTGAAAACTAAGAAGACACCCTTTATAGTTGCTCTCAATAAAATTGATAGGTATGTTGATTTTATTACCTACTCACCAGCTTGGTATTTTGAACACAATTTCGTGTAGTTTTTTTGTGGAGACTCACAATTATGATAATTGCTAAATTACTGTCAGTGTAATTCCTAGACTGTTGGTAAGTTACTAAACTTATTACATTTTGATTTGCTTTTAGTTTGTCCATTGCTGATGATCATTTCAGAATGAAATCCACCATTCCAAAACCATATGTTCTGTCGAAATAAAAACATAGTTATCTGTTGTTTTGATTGTTTTCCGAGGTCTTTACTGACTGAATTTTCTTCAACATCCTTTCTGAATATAATACAGTAAGGAGATATAACAGTTTTGTATGATTTATAGAAAAACATTGACTCAAAAGACGATGCTACTGCTAAATAGGGAATGATCCCCAGGAGTGCATCAAACAGATTTCAATTGAAAATTGTGGAATTTCACAGATTATCAAATTAGGAAGACAGCAGGTGCCCATGTAGCCTTATGTCATATCACATTACATGTGTACTTCAGCAACACACATTACCATTGCGCAGAATTCAGAAATGTTGTGTCCTAGGCTCTTAAAACCCAGATCTCTTGTCCTTCAGTTCTGTTTCTAATTCTGCAATCTACAAAATGAGAACTTTGAACATTTTATTACATTTTTGTAGGATTATAACACCATTCAGAAACAACTTGTCAAAAACATTTGTAGTTGGGTACCATTATAAAGCTATTTTAAATGCAAAATTTCCACATTGATTGAAATAATATTTCGCATGGGTCAAACCAAAAATAAGTAATGAAATCAGCAAGTCCAGTTTTTCATGTAATAATCAGCAATTCCATTTGGTCATGTAATAATCAGAAGTAACCATGATCTTACATGATCATTTGCATGTGATATGGTTAGTTAATTTCAAATATTCAAAATTAACTAAATTATATTAATAATAAATTGAAAGAAATTATCTGTTACACCTTCCAACCTAAAAAATAAAAATAACAAGTACTGTATTCAAAAGTACAAGATTAAGAATTTTAATGGGCATTTAACTCATTTGCTGTGCCTACAAGAGTATCAATTTTGTAGGCAGTGAAAATAATTCTGAGAATTCTATTGCTCTGATTTTATAGCTTCTAAAAATAATCAGACGTGAAAAATCCAAAATAAAAATATAAAGGTCTGCAATAGAACCACTTGTGTCCACTTTAGTAAAATCTCTTCTGAATGTTTTTTGTTCCCTTTCTTTCATCTTCTAAGTGGAATTTTTGGCAGAACCATGTCAGAATTTTTTTTTTTTTGTGTGTAATTACCCTTTTTATTTCATGTACAATATGAAGTTCAAAAATTATATAACTTTGAATCTACATGTGAAAAACGTTTACATATGAGTCATTTTCTACATTTATGATGCAATTCCTGTTATCAGACCTGAGAGGGTCAAAGAAGAATGTCAGATTATGAATTATAAACTGAATTAAAAAGCAAATAACTTTGTGTAGTTTATCACTTTAGGTGAACTGATCGCCTGTTCAAAGTACCAAAATAACAAAAAGAAGTAATGGATATTCTTTACATAGTGTTGTTGTAAGATGTTTAGTTAAAAAGAAAATTTTATTTGTTCTCCGTGTATTCCATGACTTTAAATTGAGATACATAAATAAAGACAGAAAGAAATTTAGAAAAATGTTGAAGAACTGGTTTATGAAAGTGGACAAATTGGCTTTAATAATTTTGTGAATTGAAAGAATGTAATGAATATTTATAAATCTCTGAAAGAATGTATTTTTCCAGATATATGGAAATCTAGCTACATCACGCCAATTCACAAATCTGGAAGCAAATCCGATGTAACTAATTACAGACCTATTTCAATCTTGAGTGCGATACCAAAACTATTTGAAGTTATTATATCAAAAAAGATAAAAACTTATATTAATTCTATGATTATAAAAGAACAACATGGATTTGTGAATGGTAAATCCACTCTAACTAATTTGCTCTTATTTAGTCAGGATATTTATGAAAATTTAGAACTCGGTTATCAAATAGATGCTATATATACAGATTTCTCTAAAGCTTTCGATAAAGTCTCCATTTCTTTATTAATAAAAAAACTGAGAAATTTTGGCTTCGATGAACTTATAATTAAATGGTTTCACTCATATTTGATTAATAGAAAACAGATCGTAAAGTATAAGTCATTTTTATCACGAGAAATTAAGGTCACCTCAGGGGTCCCACAAGGTTCTCACTTAGGACCAATTTTGTTCACTGTATATATTAATGATATTAAGCACTCTCTTGGTAACTCACAGTTCCTACTTTTCGCGGATGATTGTAAAATATACAGGATAGTAAGAGAAATAAATGATTGCATAAATTTACAGGAAGATCTTGATAATTTATCTACTTGGTGTTCCCACAACGGTATGTTTTTGAATGTAAATAAATGCCAAATTATAAGTTTTAACAGAAGTAGAAATTTAATTGAGTATCCTTATGTACTTAGCGACACTATTCTAAATCGAGTTACACAAGTGAAAGATCTAGGTGTAATATTTGATACTAAAGTAAGTTTCAACCAACATATCGATTATATTGTTAGCAAAAGTATGAGAATGTTGGGATTTTTGAAAAGAAATGGTAATGATTTCAGAAATTTATCAACAATTGTTATACTTTATAATGCACTTGTAAAACCAATTTTATTGTACTGCTCTCCCATATGGGCGCCTCATTTTGAAACCCATATTAAACGCCTGGAAAGAGTACAACATAAATTCCTTAGTTACGCAGCATTCATAGCTAGAATTGCTAATCCTTCGATGTCACATGATTGTTCTGAAATAGCTGTTAAGACTGGTTTGAGTACGTTACAGTCATTTAGACAATATAATGATGCTTGTGTTTTATATAAAATAATGAATGATCTGTTTCTGTGCCCTGAATTGTCATCTTTACTTATATTGAATGAACCAACTCGCGTATTGCGTACACATAGATTATTTGAGATACCTTTACATAAGAGTAGTTATGGTTTTCATTCACCAATGAGTAGAATTATGCGTTTGGGTAACAGTGCGTCATGTCCGAATCTTTATATACCGTCTCTTGCAATATTTAAAAATTGTGCTAAATCAATTTATCTGAAAGAGTTTCACTGAACTATCGCCTTGTCGATTTTGTATTCTAAGATATTATTAATTTCATGTATTGTAAAACTTCTTTATCATATTTTTAAAACATCTGTTATATATATGTTATTTTGTTTCTTCACTTATTTCATTACTATAATTACTGTTATATAATCATTGTATAATTCGATATATATTTTCTATTATATGTATTTTACTGAATTTCTTTGAAATTATATTGTATTGGGCTCTTAGCCTGTTGGTTTACTAAATAAATAAATAAATAAATATTGGATATCAAAAGTAGAAGGATATTTTCCGTTAGCAAAATAGATATTTCAATTGTTATTCTTTTCAAAGTAAATAATACAACAATACCTTCAAAATATGAATATAAAGAATGTTCTTTCACAACATTATCTAAAAGAATTACAAAAGTAGAATAATCTACTATTTAAATTGTGTTCAGTTTTGTAGAAGAATGGGTACAAATTTTATATATGCAACTTGACATTAATTAGCATTTGATGTGGAATTCCACATTGCAATTTAGAAGTTAACAAAAATGCTAAGCTTAAGCTTATAATATATCTGAAGAATCCATGAATGTCATGATTATTAATTGACAGAGTAACCTATCTGTTAGGTGAAACACATCAGCTGTCATTTATAGAATAAAATATTCAAATCATTCCCCATGATTCATTCTTCATCCTGAATCTAAACTTAATTCTCAGTTCATCTGCTTTATAATCCTTGAAACTATTGACCTCTGTAAATCAACAATGTATTTCAATAAAAAGTAACTGCTTTGAAGTGGCCAGAGACTTGCAGATAGAAACAAGTTATTTTGAATGCACCTTGCCATTGATGGTAAATATGGATGAATTTTGTATAATTTCATATTCACGTTGTGTATCAAATAAGAATTATATTGATGAAACATGGAAAAAATAATTTTAAAGGTTGTGCAAAATAATCTATCAAATGTTTCTAACAAAATGAACCCAATGTTATGACAATTATAATGGTACTGTGTGTAAAGTTGGTAGAAAGAAAATAGGATGCTTTGCTCACTATTCTGAAGGCCCTCTAATATTCTGTGATTTGTGCAGTGCTGTTCATGAAAATGTATAGTTTTTTGCCTCTCAGTGATTCATTGAGTAATATGAAATGTTTGTGGAGAGACTACACATAAAGAAAAAATACCATTTAGATGCTCCCAGTTATCTATTTTGATATGAAGAATTTAAGTGTTATGAAAATGGGTATAACAGACTTTCAAGCATTTAATCTTCTGAAATAAAATGTTTTAGGTTGTATGATTGGCAGACCATGAGTAGGAAAGATATTCAGGATGTCATTAAGGGACAAGCTGCTAATACTCAATTGGAATTTGAGCAGAGAACAAAAGAAGTTATAGTTCAGTTTGCAGAGCAGGTACTTTTGTATTTTTATTTGTTTAGTAATTCCTGTATAAACAATATTCCAATGGTAAAACATATTTATACTTTTCTTACGTAATGCTTTTAATTTATTTATTTATTTATGTAATGTAGTAAAAATAAGTAGTTGAATCTCAATTTAAGAGATTTTGCAGTAACTGTTTATTATTTTTAGGGTTTGAATGCTGCTTTATTTTATGAGAATCCAGATGTTCGTAGCTATGTTTCTTTGGTTCCTACAAGTGCCATAACTGGAGAAGGAATGGGGAATTTGCTTGCTTTAATAGTTCAGAGCTGTCAGAATATGCTAGCAAAACGATTGATGTATTCTGAAGAATTACAAGTGAGTATATTTCATTGTCAGTCCAATAAATGTTACTGTGAAAATAATTTATTTCATTGGTTTGGTGAATTTTTCAGAGAATATCAAGAATTCCAAAAGTTTCCTTTATCAGAGTATGTATATATCACCAGTGAAGGGCAAATGAGCCACTTTGGTAATAGATAGGGCCACCATGATAAGTGTGTGTGGTAAATGTGCCTGGAGTTTTTAGCAGACTAAGTCAATGGGAAAAAATGTCTAGGGCAAAGACAATGTGTGAACAAACACGTAAGCAGAAGTTCTTTGAAGCCTCAGAAGTGGGAAAACGGATACAGACTAACTTCAACTTCCTTAGCCCAATTAAAATTGTATTGCCCATTTCTTTGTGGTTAAAATGAGGGTAATACAATTTTTTCATACTGTCCAAAATTTAAAAAAATAATTGGAATTAAGACCTTTAAAAAGTAATACACTGAAGTTTGTTTCTTGAGTTTCAACATTGTTCAAAATGATGTAGTATAATATATTCACATGACTTATCTATATGTGGCTGCCACAAATTGGCCTCTGTTATTCAATGTTTAACAAAAGGTGGTGATATCTGATATTACCTTTTGGCACTTTATCTAATTTTTACTGTGACATAAATATACCAGAAACTTTTGGTGCTATGTATGTATATATTTCTTATAAAACCTCTTTTGTTAATATTTTGTAGTTAATACTCCTTATCTCAAAACAAATATTTTCTGCTTTTAAGACTTTACTTTCAGAATTTTTTTTATCCTTACTTTGACTTTGTAATCTCATTAGTAAATTTCATCCAAGTTACAGATTTCCTTTATAGTATAAGGTGTACCAAAATGAAAAGGAGACTCCAGTGACAAGGAAAGAAACTTTAATGCTAACATGCGAATTACATTTCATTCGGAACAGTACACCTATCAATAATCGCCATTTACATTGATACACTTATCCCAGCGCATAGGAAGGGTGTGGATTGCTTCCTTTTGTAATAACTCTTAGGTTGCTGATATATCTCCTGTTCCATCGTGGCTAGCAAATCCTTGTCGGAGGTGATTCTCTTGACATTTCAAAAAAAAATTATAAGGGGCCGAATATATCAGAGTTGCACGGGGAGATATCGGGACTGTAAGGAGGCTTTTGCTAAACATCGCAGTGAAACTTCACAAAGAGCGTGAGGGTCTTCTTGGACACACCCCAGCTTTGTGTGGGTGATGTAATGTACTGTTCCTTTGTTTATCACTAGTTCAACAGCAATTTTGTGTAAGGTGATCCAATGAATCTTACTGTATGAGCTCATCCACAGCATGTTGGTCACAACATGCGCCTGCCCCAGGCGTGGTAAGTCCTTGATGTTTACGTGTCCCGCCACATAACGCTGTCACCACCAGAATTTGATACACCATGCAAGACATTGTGCATTCTGCAATAAATTCAAGACACACGCTAATGTTCTACACGAAGAAATTGCATTGCTGCTCTAGAGGCATCCATCATGCAACGAACTACGGAAACAAAAAAACAAACTGAGGCAATCGCTGAGACGTTCCTTGTCTCTTCCTAGGAAACAGGCTAAAACTACTGTCCCATCTATCGACTTCGACATTCACTTCACACGGGGAGTTGACATGTCGCTATGGCTATGACCTCCTTTTCATATGGGCACACCTTATACTTCAAACTGTGTTTTGTGTGTTTATTATTGTTAATACTTGTTTGTTTATGTGTCACATAGGCTACTGTTTTGGAAGTAAAAGCTATACCAGGCTTAGGTACAACAATTGATGCCATTTTGGTGAATGGAAAACTGCGGGAAGGAGATACAATGGTATTAGCCGGTACAGATGGTCCAATTGTTACTCAGATTCGTTCACTGCTTATGCCTCAACCTATGAAGGAACTGAGAGTTAAAGTAAGAATTGATTATTAGATTTCTTCTCATCCTAAATTTTTCGATTGGTGTTTGAGTATTAAAATGCTAAATCCTTAAATGACATTAATATGGTTTACAGAATGCTTATGTAGAGTACAAAGAAATTATGGCTGCTCAAGGTGTTAAGATTGCTGGAAAAGAATTGGAGAAAGCCATTGCTGGTGAGTTTCTTTTTTTGTATTTATAAAATAGCAAATGACAAAAACCTATTTCCCTAAAAATAATTAAATGCAGTTAAACCCTGCTTTTATGTTACCGCAATTTACTCTTTCCTGGCATTTTTCATTGGTCGCATCAGTTTCCATATGTTTATGTTATAAACACCCCACTTTTACGATAGTATATTTTCAATTTTCCTTCAATTTACAAGTCAGCTTGGCATAACACCATCTGCAACGTGCATTGTTGCCAATGCTAGTTACCTAGCAGGTGTCACACGTTGAAAGCTAGAGAACGTGCACTTTCTTGCCTCATGTTTTAGCTTGAGTGTCTTGCTTGAACTGTGGGCACAACGCACGTTGCCAAGAGCACTTGTGGGCTGTTTCGCATCTGATACAGTGTTAATCTACGACATGTGTTGAATGACTAGTGTGCACAGGCATCCAACACAGCTGATGTCATCGGTATTAGGTAATGTGCGTCAACGCAATGCTCATGTGACAAAGGTGTAAGAAAGGTAGCTCATGATCAATTGTTTATTTACATCATCCCCCTACACAATTTAACACATTCTCATTCTGCAGTAAACGTAATTTGTTCCCATCCTTTAATAATTTAAACATCAAAGTATGGGATTCTCCATACGTTTTTAACTGTAAATTTGTTTCATGAATCCACTTTTCTATTATTTCATAAATATATTTAAAAAACACTAGTTGGAAATCATTACGAACTGCCGAAAACAAACTTTTTATTGAGTAACAGTAAATGTAAACATCACATTTTTTCTTACTGTAAAAATACTATTGTCTTTCCTTCATCCAACAATGAGTACATTGTTGCACATCAAAGGCTACTATCTGAGGGTGGCGGGGCTTGTGAGAGTGTCATTACAACATTTTAAATTCACTATGCTTTGATATTAATACACCTTCATTTTTAAATGTCGCAAATTTTGGTCAGATTTCTCTTTGACTTTGTAGTATTGTTTATTAATATATATCTAATACTGCATATTAAACCATATTATAATCCTTATTGACTGTGAATATCTAAATACATTATACTGTATTCATATTTTTGAAGTTAAAAATAATTTCCCCTTATCTACACTTCCCGCAACCGCATTTTTAAGTTTTCAGTGAATTTGGTAGGAAAAGAAAACAGAAAAATAATATGTTGGAAAGTACATTTCTTTCTCTGAATATTATTGTTTTAATAAGAACAATAGAAAAATGTTATAAAACATTAATTTTAAAAAACACCAATTTCAAATGTGACATAAAAATATATTTTCTTTGCATTGCACTTACTGTACACTTTTGTTTCGTAATTTTGTCACATGCTTAATTTCATATATTTCTTTTACATAATTTTGTTTCTCATTGATAGGAACTTAATGTGTGTTACATGACAGAATATTAAAAAAAAATAATCCTGTGTTTCAAATAGCACTTCTCAGTTCTTGTTCATGTTTCCATTGTATTTATTTTGAAATTACCAATTTTACTATGGATACAATAAATATATGTAAAAATATGTCCAATTGCATGATTTAAAATATTTATGACATGTATAGACCACAGTCTGAAGAATATTTTGTAGAATACTACCCAACTGGTTTATAAAAATCTACTTAGTATACTGATGTGTGGTTCATGGCCATATTTTCAGAGCATTTCCTCTTGCCTTTCACTATTTCCTTATATTCAGTTTATGGAGAAACATTAGTATACATATTGTTAGTGATATTGAACCATCACAATTGATTGCTGTATTCATCCTGTTTCCATTTCATGAACTCTGTGAACACAATGACTTCGAAAACAAAAACGACTGTTCAACTGAAAGGAGTTTTTGCACCCTCGAACATTAAAACAATCAAAAGCACTTTCAATCTTTTGCACAGTTCAAGTTTCACATCACTTTTGTGCATCTGCGCATGTGCAGAAGATCGAGATTGCAGTTGATTGCTGCCCACTAAGACATGCAAAAACTCTCTTCTATTCCACTGACTTGTAATACTTCACTGTGTAATTGTGTAACATATTATACTAAAGTAAAATGATTTTTAAGATGAAAGTAGCTGGTGATTTCTTGGAGTTTTTAAGCTAGAAGATTAGTACTTGGGAATAATGTTAATGACTTAAAACTCTAATAATAAAAAAGATAAACTAAACAGGGGAGTGTGTTAGGGCCTTTGCTATTCTTAGGGTTTATTAATGACATTGCAACTGGATTAAAATCAAAAGTTAGACTATTCGCCAACGATTGCATAATGTATAGGAGTATTGGCTCGTCTGAGGACGAAAATGTTTTACAGAGCGATCTTAACTGTTTATGGAACTGGGCGTGCAGAAATAAGATGGAATTAAATCCGGAAAAGAGTAAATTCATTTGCTTTACCAAGTCTCGCTTGAACGTACGCTCCAGTTATGAATTAGGAACTAACGTTATACCACGTGTAAAAAACTGTAAGTATTTGGGTTTGGTCCTGCAAAGCGACTTAGGTTGGTCGGATCATATTAACAATACGGTTAAAAAATCCTGGAGAGCGCTGCACTTTGTAATGCGTACTCTAAAAAATAGTAGTCCAAATGCCCGATCCCTAGCATATACTACACTTGTTTGTCCAATTTTAGAATACGGAGCGGCATGCTGGGACCCGTACAGAAAAGGGCAAATCGAAGCTTTAGATAAAATTCAAAAACGTGCCTCAAAGTTTGTAAATCACGGGTGCGTTGGTGACGAACGAGAAAAATGGGAGTCCTTATCTAAGAGAAGGGAACGGGCGCGTTTATGCGTAATGTATAAGACATATAGAGGGGACACAGCATGGGCAGATATCGGTAAAAGATTACAGAAATCAGATTATAAAAGCAGAGGAGACCATCCTTGGAAAATACGATGTAGAAAGCAAAGAACTGATGTAGGCAAGTTCTCCTTTGTGAATCGTACTATAGTAGATTGGAATAAACTACCTGCAGAAGCACTAGAGGCTCTTCCTTCTAATGTTGCCAAATTTAAAAATATGCTTCATTCCATCTAAATCATCTCGAACAATACTGACTGAGACATTTATCTTTATTATTATTATTATTATTATTATTATTATTATTATTATTATTATTATTATTATTATATACTATTATTATTACTATTATTATTAGTAATATTATTATTACTTTTATTATTATTGTTATTGTTAATATTATTATTGCTTTTATTATTATTATTAATATTACTATTACTTTTATTATTATTGTCATAATTATTATCGTCATGGCCCTTATACAGTGAAGTGATGTAAAGTGTAGTGTAGTGGGGGGGAAGGGAGTGTAGTGAAGTGTTATGTAAACTAGAAGTGAATTTAGAGTTAGCTAGAAATAAATTGGAACTATTATATCGACCCCCTAATTCTAATAGCAAACCCAATTGTAAATGTTGAAAATGTTTAGTAATTCTAATTTTAATTGTTATCATGTTTGCCACCGAGCATTAGCTCAAAGCGAACTTTAATAAATCTATCTATCTATCTATCTATCTAACTTTTGATTCAATTGAATTTATTCATTTTCATAGCCAGGACATAGTCACAGCCTGACAATTCAGTTCAATTCTTTGTTAGATTAATTTCTTACTTTTGCTGAAAAAATTCTTGTACCTCTGTTCTTTTCCTATGCACAATTACATTAGTCATAGTCATTGTAGTAGAAACTGCTTTTTAAGCCTATATAACTGTTATAAGTTTGAATCTCAGCTTCATCAAATATTTTGGCAGGTTGAGAATGCTTTTGCAGGTTCATGAAGTATTATAATATTATCTAGCAATTACAAATAATGTGAAAAAATATATACTGTTGTAGCAACAGTAGATGTAGCACCAGTAGATGTATTGTGCTTTACATTACATAATAGTAATTACAGGATGAAGGATTTGTTTTAAGTGTTGAAACTTTTTGAAAAAGAAGAGAATTTGTATGAAGTCATGCTCAGACTAATATAAGTTATTGTGATATAGTGCAGCCTTGGTACCTACTATGTCTTTATCTGGCCTTGAGGGAAGGTGAGGCATTTTGATTCAAAGTTGCATACTGGATTGGAAATAATAGTAAATCAAATATACTGTGATCTGTGTCCATGCTTTGAAGCTTAGTGAATATGTGTGTCTCTCCTATACACAGGTTTTTTTAAGATTGATAATAGTGCAAGTCTTCTAATGAATTCATAGGAACACTCCTCTTCTTGCATGAGTGTAGAGCAAGAAGTCAATCAGTATTACTGTCTTGGTTTAATTATTATTTTGTTATACCCATTGTAATAAATAACGAAAGTTATTTAAGGTCTTTCCAAGCTTTCTTATACATGTTGAGTAGTCTTCTGTTACTGAGATATTCAAATATCTTTTTGGTTAGTCTATTTTTATCTATTCCATAAAATTTCTAAGAAATGCCAGTCTTTTACTCGTGATATTCAATATTTTCTCCTCATTTTGATTAATATTTTTATTACAATTGTTTCAAACACTTGTGCCATCATTTTCTTCAGCACATTGCCACCTGTTTAATTGATTGCATTAATTTTCTTTAAATCAAATTTACTATTCTGAAAACAAAGGACACTTAAAAAAAATATCTTGAAGGAAGATAACCATCTCACTACTTCTCTTCTGCTTGAATTCAATCTTTTCTTTTATTTCTGTTAAATGGAGTTCTGAGTAAAATGCTGCAATGACTGTTCTGACTTATGTTAGAAAGTCAACATAAGTAACTCTCTGCCAGATCCTCAAATAATGCCATTACTTTTTCTGTCAAATAGGTCCTCTGCTCTTTCTTGAATCTAGAAGAACTGGCATCTCCATTCTCTCTTTCCTCTCTTATACACATTCATTACTCAGACACATGAACCAATTAGTGACATTCTTCTTCAACTTGTTGTTTGAGTCTTTGCAATATTTCAAAAGACTAGGCATTTTTTCCTACAAGCATTCAGATTGAAATGTGTTGTTTCAAACTCCTCAGCATCTTCTATTTGCTTATCTAGCAACACCTACACACATCTGAAGGGGATCTAACCCATGCAGAAGGAAGGGTTTTTATGACTCCTTTCTTTCAAGGATGCAGAGCTGCTGTGAATACTGCATTGTTTGAAAAACTGTCCTGGTCATATTTTAATGCCTTTGAACTATGGTATACATTAAATTAGCAACAGTTTATATCAATTATATAAACATTAATGTCATGATCATAAAGTTAATCCAGATCAGATTTTTCCTGCTATTAAAACATTAATACATCATAATTTTCACGAATTTTTTAAGCACATTTTTTTAAATAATCCCATGGTATGTTACTGAAATTCTCAGCACTTAGTGAAAAGAAAACTGTGCAGTCGCCAGCATTAAAAATATAAAACCACACCTTTCAGTAGACAAAAATAATTATCTTGGTTTCCTCCCATGAAGACCAGTGGTGGAGAAGTAAATGTTTCCAGATGGTAAAATTTAAATATCATGAATATCATAAAAATCCAATACTTGCCCGATGCATTTGTTTATTGCCTCTCACTTCTATGTCAGTAGCTACATTCTTATTTTGTGTTGCCAAGGGGCTTTGAAAAATCTTGATTAGGAATCATGATGTAGAGAAATAAATGTTTTGTCATTAGAAATATTTGACTGTATTTTAGTCAATCAATGATAAATCAGCAAATAACCATTTCTCTTAGAATATTGTAATTTTTTGTAATGTGTTGGAAAGTGAGTTTTGTTATGCATTTTTTCAGGTTTGAATTTGTTGGTTGCTCAGAAACCAGATGAAGTAGAAATCTGTCGAGAGGAAGTTGCTCGTGAGTTAAAGCATGCCTTGAGTAACATCAAGCTGCAGGAACGAGGTGTATACGTTCAAGCATCCACACTTGGATCCCTTGAAGCCCTCTTAGAATTTTTACGAACATCTAAAATTCCGGTAAGTTTTAATAAAGTAATATTTTCTTGTGTCGGCTTTTCTGCGCTTTGAGAGGAGAAATTCTGTAACAAATAATAATAATAATAATATAATAATTATTATTATTATTAAAAGTATGCAGCTTTTTAAGATTGTGTAATGCTTTCAGTGATTGATATTATTTTAGTGTTTCTGTTCAAGCTCATATTGTAATAAAAGTAACTTTAAGTAACTTGGCCTCTTTACCACTTCCAGTATAGTTTGAGAAAGAAAGAATAAAAAGGAAAAAACCTATCAGTAAAATTTGAAAAATGCATCTGGGAAATGCATTACAAATATTTTTTTTTTGAGAGAACTCAATGAATGTATTTATATGCTGTATATTTTTCTGAAGTTTTTTTTAACAGGTGATAGAAATTATTAGACAAGCTAATGAAGAAAAACTACAATTATGTACTATAATTTTATAACTACTATTATAAAAAGATATGAATTTGAAATTTTAAAAAGAAAATTTACGTAACTGTCTTTCTTCTGTCTGGCAATGAACTCTTGTCATTCCACATGTACAAAACAAAACCTGAATATATAAGAATTAATACTGTGTTTTTCACACACACACACACACCCCAAAAAAAAAAAAAAAAATGACCTTGTTTAATGGGAATAATAATTGTTACAAGTAGATTTTAAATTAATATTAAGATAAACATGGAGCTATAAAGCAAAAAAGTTTAAGGCACGAAGCTTTAAACAGTCCACGATGAATACGGGAGGTGATGGTGTGTTGTTACACATGAAAAAAAATGTATTCTTAAAAGTAAGCTCTTAGTTTTGGGTGGAATACTTAGACAATTTATTGTTGTGGATGTTTCAAAGTGAACATTCTTTTTGTAGAGTTACTTATAGTGATGTTGCATGTCTTGTTTCAAGAGTTTTTGTTGTTTTTTGAAAAATACTACTCTAGGTACTTTTCTCCCTTTTCTTTGTAAGATGATAAAAATAATGGTCTAATTTGTATTACTAGTTACTAATTTGTAGAACTATTCACATTAATGATGTCAAATTAATATTTTGTGGCTTTGTTCTATAGCCACAGCTTTTTTTTCTTTTCTTCATACTACCTACGTAGCATAGAGAAAGTATTCTAATGCTGCACCAAAAAACAATATTTTTGATAAAAAAAAAACAGTTTTCTGAGTCCTTGGTACCAAAAGCAATGATGATTTTTGTTTCTATATGAAGTAAATATCATCCTATAACACGTTGTGTAGTTAGAATCCACGTTTGGTTGGTACTTGATACCGAAAAATTGATTTATGTCAAAAACTGTGTGAACAATACTAGCGGATAAAAGGTAGACAGTATTTTCACCAATATTTATATTCCAATTGGCCTGGCTGATATCGCAGACCCTTGAATTTGAAAGAGTTAAGAATTTTTTATGGTTCTTTCCATGAAACCTCGAGGACATTTTCAAAATTTTCTCAAAACCGATTTCCAATTTTTTCTTAAAACTTTTCTCGCAGATGGAGTAAAGAACACTTATAAAAATTGTGCAGGTTCAATTTTTGTTTATGCCTCAGAATTTTCAAAAATTGCAAAAGTATAAAAAATGTTTGATATCTTCCTATAACTTCATTATTGAAGACAGATTTTTTCTCTGAAGGAAATGTGTTCTTCAATATTAGATCCTTAACTGAGGTCATATACAATTTCCTCAATATATGAGTAGTTTTCGCATTTATTTTGTGTGAAGTAAAGGCAATTTTAAAACAGATTTTCTGAAATACTCCCCAATTTTTTCTTCAGTGTTTTTAGGTGGTGTTGAGTACACTTATAAAAATGTCACTGATTAGATTGTTGTTGAGCTCAGAAGTTTGGAAAATGAAAAAGGTGCCAACTACACAAGAAAATACCGTATTTACGCGAATATAAGACAAGTTTTTTTTTCGAAATATCATAGTCGAAAAATGCGTTAATATCCCCAGATTAAGCCTAGCCGGTTAAGATTTAAGTTTTTATATTGCCATTCCATGTCACGATATGTTGTCGTAACAATAAAATGCGACGACTAAAAAGCGCGTAACAATACGTAGTTATATTCGGTTCGTATTCTCGGTATCCACCGCAAATTTGGCGGGCATTTCAGGCCGATTGGGCCAGTAAAAAGAATCTCTAACCGAATGGAATTGTATCAAACGAAACGTACCGTGAAAATGAACGTCGAGCGTTTGTTACACGATGCGGGTTCGACGAGGCCGCGCGGAATCTCGGTTCGACGCCCGGCGAATACGAATCTGCGTTTTGAACAGAAACAGAGGTTCTCAACAAGTGCGGGACGGATAGAAAATTGGCGACCTAAGGGTATGTTCTTAGATGGCGTCTGATGAAAGACTATGAACATCACAAAATTTAGTCTACAAAACTTTCAAGAGGGGGGCCTAATAAGTCAGAAAGTGTTCCAGCATGGAAAGAGGACCCAAAAGGAAAACAGAAAATGATTCATGTGAAGATGAAGACGGTAGCGACAAAAACCATGATTATGATGATATTAAGGAACAAGAAATAGTTAAGCAATAACTCTTAATGTTCTCTTCACAAGGCAATTTTCTAGTCAATAAGACATTTACTAATTGTATCTTGACTAAACAGTAAGAATTAATTTAAAATTTTAAGGAAGCCTCTTCAAAATTAGGGAGTTGTTTTATATGCGAGGTGAACTTATATTCGGGTAAATACTGAAATGAATCAATAATTTCTCCTTCTCTTTTAATAATTTACTTAAACTATTTACTATATTTTACTGTCTTGTATTGGTCTTGCTATTGAAGTAAATCTTCATTCCTCCGATAATATTTACAATTTTATAATATTTTTAATTTAATAGAGTGGCTAGCTCTGTTTTCATTTAATTTCTGGGTGTCGAGATATTTACACTTCTCACGGTACTATACTTGTCTTTGTGTGCCTGATAATACCGGTTGTTCAAGTATTCAGATGGTCAACAGTTTAATTAGCATTGGGAAATGTTTGTCACTATTGTTACTGATAAATCAACAATTCATACATTTTTTTCTATGAATTGCCAGTGATAGTAAGTGTCGGCTGCCACAATTAATTTCAAATTTCTATTTAATTAATTTTACCGTTGCGTACATCAATGTGTCTTTATATTCTCTACTGTCTCTGTGTGATGGCCATCGAATTTTTACAAACACACATAACAATTCTTTCTCAATCGTAATGTTAACTTAATATCTAAACATAACTTGGCCTTGCTATAATATTTTTATAAATGTCTTTTTGTCACTTATTGCTTAAATGTCTCTTTTGAAGAATATACAGCAATCTTAGCATTGTCAATGATGTCAGCAGCTGTTCCATATTTTCACGTGGAGCTTTTCTTACATCCACACTGAATTTCAACTAATAAATTTCTACTCTTATTTGCGACCTAATTATCTTTCGAATATTAGAGTATTTTCTCTGATAAATCGCATTTTAATTACTTTCCTATTCTCCTATTACATGTGGATCACATGCCCATTTTCTATCTACTCAGACTAATTACAAAAATATTTCAATTTATTCCTTGAAGGCCATTGATGCTTCCTCTAACAAATCATAGTTCTGCCTAATCAAGAAATATTTCTACCCAATGCCTTGACGGCCGTCGATCCTCACCCTATTAAATCTGACATCATTCTGACTAAAATTGTTCACTTACACCTTCTATCTGGCCTAACCGGTTCACTTGTTTCATTGTTAAATTTCTTCCTCAATGTGCTCGTGTCGTACCGTAACCAAGCATCAAACATGTTTTGTCCCCTATCAACAGTGTCCTGTAATGTTATATGCTTTATTTTCTGTGCAATTCCTTTTATTTCACTAGCTATTTGACATCAAAGTTTTGGTTATTAATGCCAAATAACCCTTTGCGTATTTTGCCTTGCTGCAATACGGTACATGCTATGGAAAGTATGTCTCACACATAGTTAATATTAAAATTAGTTTGGTAATATACAATTTCTAGAACACAAATATTACAAGGAAAAAAACTAAACCATTATGGTATTAGAGAAAATAAATATTATATTCTACATTTTCTTTAGGGTTAGGTAATTTGACATTTGTTTATTTAAAAGTGTGAGATGGAAATTTTTGATACCTAAAGAAACTGTTAACATCTGTGATAATGATTATGTGTAAATATCATTGAGTGGTCATGGAGTGAAATGTCATTGATTCAGTGTTGCGAAACAAACTGTTTTTCATGATTAATAAAAAGAAACAAACAAAAAACAAAAAAACATCTGTACTTATAATGTGGTGTAATGGAGATTCTGGAAAATTGACATAGTATTCTATGTGTCAAGTAGTTTAATGAAGAGATATTTGCACACAAAATTGGAACTATTTTAAGTTCATAGTTATGTAAAATAACAGTTGTGTAGAATAATAACTCTACATAATTTTTACTTTACGTAACTATTTCAAATAATAGGAGAAAGTATGTGATATATTGTATCACCATTGGTGCAGGTGATGAGGAGGTATACAATGTTTTGTACCAAAAACAGTTCAAATATGGTAAAAAAATTCCACCCAAGCCTATAGGATAGGAAGCTAGAACAATGGGATATGGTGTTATTTCAGTCACCTTATCCCTAATCAGATGGACACACATTCTCTAGTGCACAATTTCAGGGAGTTTTAGAGATAAAGAGAGGTCAGATGTTCTCTTGAAGAGCAAATAATTAGAAAATTACCAGTCCCAACAAAACATTATGCCAATGAATGAAAATTTTTCTACTATCTATCTTTTACTTGATGTGCGACATGTACTTGTACTGAGATTGGAATATAATCTCTTAAGTTAACTTATTTATTTACTGTGAAGAAAACAATGCAATGAATTTTTATCTTGTACTAAAACTGATCTTAATATTATTGATTTATCATGTTCCATCACACAATTGTTTTATTTTTAGTTAGTACTTAAACAAGAAAATAAGATAAAAGAAGACGATATGCATATGAGGGTAGCAATATAAAATAATAAATCGTGAATTGAGCTTGAGATGGACTGGAAACAGAATACATTCCTGACCACAAAAAATTATTTATGTAATTCACTATAGAATATTATCTACAATAATATTATAATGACTGATGAAATCATTCTAAAAATTATTACATTAGGAACTGAAAATATCTAATTTTTAAAGGTCAAAACCGAACATGTAAAGTCACTTGTCTTCTTTACTTAAACCATCTTACGTACATGGGTGGTAAAACTAAATAATTGAATGATTTTAGTTGATCTACCAATATGGATTGAAAAAGGTAGTGAGAACTGTGGTTTTACAGAATTGATTGATTTTTTTGATTGCCCACTGCAGTTTGATCAATTCAAACTTTTGTTGTTTCAATTGTGGCTCATCCATTTGATTAAAATCATTCAATTAAACTCACTTTGTGACAACATGTCAACAAAGAACAACTAGTCCCCCTTATGCCAAAACCACAAGTGTGCATTCTCGAGAAGAGGGCAATTAAAAGTTTGAAGTCCATGTAAATTACATACTTTTTAAATTTACATTCTTAAATTAAAAAAATACATACTTTAAATACATAAATTTAAAAATTAAATATGTTTTAAATTTGTAATTGTACTTCGACCAAAAAGTTTCAATTGCCGTTCTCTCAAAAATTCACATCCAAACATTTTGCATATGGGGGATAAATAGAATTCTAGAGAACTCTTCAATTTTGTATTTGTAAGGAAGACGCCGAAAAAATTCAAAATTTCGCAATTATCGAAAATTCAAAATTTCGCAATTATCGAAAATTCAAAATTTCGCAATTATCGAAAATTCAAAATTTCGCAATTATCGAAAATTCAAAATTTCGCAATTATCGAAAATTCAAAATTTCGCAATTATCGAAAATTCAAAATTTCGCAATTATCGAAAATTCAAAATTTCGCAATTATCGAAAATTCAAAATTTCGCAATTCTCGAAAATTCAAAATTTCGCAATTATCGAAAATTCAAAATTTCGCAATTATCGTAAATTTAAAATTTCGCAATTATCGAAAATTCCAAATTTCCCAATTATCGAAAATTCCAAATTTCGCAATTATCGAAAATTCAGAGTTAAACGCGAAAATCGGACCCGTGCCACCATTGTAAGTGTATTTTACTCTATTTTTAAACAATAAATTTATAGAAAAAATTTGGAGCAGTTTTTGAGAAAAAATTGAAAATGTCTCGGAGGGCTTAATATAAAGTACCTCCAAATTTCGTAGAAATGTTTTCAAAATCGCAGCGTCTCGAGTTGAGTCAGATCGACATAAAATATCCATTAAAAAAATTTAGAGTTAACCCTGAAAAATCGGATCTATACCACCTTTATAAGTGTATTTACTTTATTTTTTTTTTTACAAAAAATGTAATGAAAAATATTTGAGCGGTTTTTGAGAGATTTTTGAAAATGTATGGAAGCTTTCATGTAAAGTACTTCCAAAATTTTGAAGAAAGTTTTTCAAAATCGGGACGCCTCGAGTGGAGTCAGATCAACTGGGTAATATCCATTTTGGAAAAAATCGTTCGTGCGATTTAGGCTCTAGGGGTGTGCAGACAGATGGACGGACGGACGTTTTGCCGTCAATTGGTTTTTTGGTATCAAGGGCCCACGAAACGGATTCTGTCTATACCATGTGTTTTTCCTAATTTAGCCTTTGGATTTTTGGACCACTTTTTCGTTATCAGGGCCCGGTAATGAATTTTTTTTCTGCCGAAAATCTGCCGTTTTTTCGCACAGCATTACATAACTTTCCCTATACTACGTATATTACGCTGTATTTACGTATGTATGTGGGAAAGTGAAAACTGGAAAGGTTTTTTAGACTATCTGGTTTAGCTTAATATGTCACTTAAAATTACTCAAAAACTACTTTTTTCTCCAAAAATTGTCCATGACATTCTTTAAAGATATAAGTTTGCAGAACAGTTTTGTTAAGGAAACATCTCTGTAATAATCTCTTAATAATGTATGTGGGGGTCCAAAAATGTTATGTTATTCTTGCAATTTTCGAAAATTTTATGATTTTACTGTAAACCAGACTTGCTCGAATTTTAAAAGCGTACTTTACTTAGTTTTGGTATAAAGTGTAAAGAAAAAAATTGTAGTTCTTTTTTTGACAAACTTTCGAAAGATTGCTAGGAGCTTTGTAAAGCTATGGAGCCCAAAAATTAAAAGACCGGTTACATATTCGAAAGGGTGTGTGACATCACCTAAATTGACCGGTGAAATTGTTATGTGCATTTTAGCCGCTAGTGTTCGTTCACGGGGAGATGTTTTGAGAAAGGGAAAACACTTTTTTTTTTTCAATATCAAGGGCAACAAAACGTAAATTAGGTATACATGAGTACTAGGTATACACGAAAACAATTGAGTTCGTATAGGAGCAGTATTTTTGGGAATTCACTAAAAGTGTTTTCTGACAAAAAATCGTCAGAAGATTTTCCTGCAGCTTACATAACTTACTACTACCAAAAAGAGAAGGCTCTTTCTTCTAAGCTACGACTGTATCTAGTAGATGCCAGATGTAAAAACATAAAGTTTCGTCTGGCCAATAGACGTCGTCTTTTCGAATTGTTATTGTGAAATAGAAAATGTCACAAATTACATTTTACTCTCCTAACTTCGTATTACTATTACAGGTATTGGTCATTAATTTTGTGAAAATAAATTTAAAAAAAGGCAAACCTAGTTTTCCAATTATTTCTTGTATCGTTTCTGTAAAGTGGTGCTAGAATATATTTTCTTATCGAGTGATGACAACCCCTGTCCCCATAACAATAGGACTGGTGTAGCAGTGAACTTGTGCCTTGCTTCGTACATGCATTGTGACCGTTATCTTGAGTTGTAACCCCCTTCCTTTGAACGAAATTGTACGTATTGATGACTCTCCGGAAATATGTCGAATGTGTTAGAATGTTTTGGACCTGAATTCTCAATCAAGTAGAAAAAACGAAGTTGCTAAATTGCGAAAAATGTGTTCCCTACTCTGAACTGCTAAGGAACTTTACGGACCATTCCTAAAAGCTGAGCTTGAGAAAGGCCATCCTTCCTGCTGAAGAGAACTGCCTGTTTCCCGGCGGGAAAGACCGTCTGCCAGGCCGCGTGGGCGGATGTCTGAACCGCTCGTGGTAGAGCCTTGGCCAGCTCCAACAGTTAATCATCAATTACGGCCCCGAGGACCGCGTTGAGTTTCGGGAACCGCCCGCCCGCCCGCCCATCGCCGCCGCCAGCGTTGTCACCGCTTACTCACAGCGCCAAGGATGTGTACGATATACCGCGCTACCCTCCATTAGTGTTATTATAGTCGTTAGGACCAATGAGTAACGTGCGGCGAAAAATTTAAAGCGGCTGGCGTGACCGAGTGGAGCAACCTGGTAGGTCGGTAAACTACCGCGGCTCGGTGGGCTGCTGCGCCGCTGGAGTTGGGGCAGGTTTCTGCGAAGTGGCTTTTGAGGATTTTCGATTCGCTGTCTTCCACTTGGAATAGTGTATTGTTTACTCTGTAGTTGTGTGTGTTCGTTGTTCCTTATTAGATGAGAAGATGCGTCCTCTTCCGCACAGGGGAAGGTGCTTTGGTTTCTAAAGGAAGGGCATCTCGGAGTGTTGTTGACCTGGCAAAGGTCAACTCTGCCGATTGAAGGGGGGCATCAGGAATGTTCATAACGTAGGAAAATATTCCATAAATACAGATTTTCCAAAATTTTGTAAGCATCGTTCGTGTTTATGCTTACAGAAGTTTGAAACTTTTTCTTACCAAATTCGGCAAAAACTATTGCCTGCACAATTTGCGTAATGTTGCTAATAAACACGTGTAGATCACACGAAATAAATTTCTTGGAAAATTAATTAATGCACTATAGTTCATAAATAATTTTTAGATTAGGAGAGAATTAGATCTCATTAATTGATATATAAATAATACAGCTCAGCACTGTTTTGTAATCTTGCAAATCCACCATGCCCAGCGGCATATCAACGTGGAAATAATTATGTATTACGGTGTGTTAATACTGAAATACATAATGCACTGAACAAAGGATGGCAATGTCATAAGTCATGAAAACCATATTCTGATTTCCAAAATAACACAATCTTTTTAAATTCAGTTAACATTGACAACCCTTTTTGATACTGAACGACGAAACGCAATCACCGAATCGCGTGTGTGCATTGGTGACTGGTTGACAGCGTACGGAAAAGTGTAATATCCTAGAGTCGTTCTCTACCATAGATACGGCTATAATGGAACACCGGTCATATGCAGAAATTACTGTTCTAGTTGTCAGAAAGGCTCGTAAGTTTCTTACGGAGCATACTCAATACGAGAAGCATTGAGCGATGGTGCGTTTCCTTGTCCTAGTGTTGGGGCAGGCACTCCCTAGGTGAAGGCTTTCGCGTCGCATCTGCTGGCCTGCCGCGCAGAGGGCGAGGGGGTAGTAGACATTAAGTGATGGCATTCAACTTATCGTTCGCAAATATGTGTGTAGACCTTGGAAAATTAACTCAAAAGAATGAGCTATAAGTAATGTACGTTTTTCCTCCGTTTGTGCCAAATAAAACATTTTTGTTTACGCATCTTTCAGTTTCCCCTACTCGTTAGCACCGTATCAGGCACCTATGTGCGATATGCATGGCGAAGGTGTTTCAAACGCTTATATTGAAAATATTCTTACTTATTTTCAAACCTACTTAATTTCCTGCTTTAAGAACTAAATTAAAATTGTGACAAAATCTACCATGAAACAGTTCTAGCGCTTTTAAAATTAGTTCCACTTTTAGATATTGTATTTGATCTACTAAGAGTGGCCGTGGTTTAACATTCGGTGGTAGATTTCTAAGTCGTATTACAATGTACGTAAAACGATTATTATTACATTAAGACACATTAACACTAGTGGTGCAACAGAATGGCACAGACTTTCCCGTATTAGTTTTCTATTCCCTTCAGTCTCGACTAGCTATATGAAACTTGCCACACATTCTTGCCAACTGCCATCTATCGTAGCTCAAAGGTTTTTTTTATTTTTTATTTAATTTTATTTTATTTTTTAATCTTAATTTTTCGGTTTCCTAATAATAGAACGGAAATATTATTTTATGAATATTAAAGAATAAATCCTCGTCCAACTTAGCAATTTTCTTGAAAAATTTGCAGCCGTTTTTAAGAAAATGGCGTTTAAGTGTTACTGTAAAATCGAAATTTAACGCTCTTTTTCACAGAAAAATTTTGAGTTATCGAAAAACTTCGTTCAAAGTAATTTTAAGTAATTTAACTCACAAATTCAATAGTGTTTATACATTTTTGGAAATGTGCATATTAACGTACTTTCTCGCCCGCATATTCACGCGAAAAGTGCTCAAATTTTAGGAAAATTGTACATGATCTTATTTCAAATTGCAGATCGATCTGGGAATATCAATTTTGGAGAAAATGGGTTGAACGATTTAGCCGCTAGCGTTTTGAGAAGGACGGACGGACAGACAGACACGTTCTGCCGTCATTCGATTTTTCGGTAACAAGGACCTAAATATGGATTCTGACTACACCACGCGTTGGAGAACTTTTTTTCCTAAATTTATTAACTGGATTAATTCACTTTTTCGTTACGTTTCATATTCAAAAGAAATTTTGAAACAATTACCTCAGTATTGTAGCATCTAAAATATTGAAGATTAATAAAGTAACTTAATTTATTTTACTTTATCAAAATTTCTAATTAAATAAAATTAAAAGGAGTTTGCCGAATCCGAATTTTTGATTGTATGGGGTAAAAACCTCAAATCTAATGCCTAAATAGTATTTGAAAATTGTTGGAATTTTTGGGAAACAGCTTAATTTAGCCAATGTTAATTCTCGGACACGTAGAAACATATGTTTTTGTAAATATTTTATTTTAAAAGTGAAAAGAGCTTCATGCTGGATCTCAACATCGAACGGCCAACCCCTGAACTTTGCGTTAAATCATTATAAGCTCGTCAGTGGACGTATCAATTTAATTTTAATTGGATTTTGTGTTTCTGTTCCTTTCTGATCACACATGGAGTGGATCACCTAGAAGAGCTAAATCGCTAAAAACGTAACCGAAGGTTCAAATATATTATGTTTTCTACAATACTGCTGAAGAAACAATTCTTAATCCAACTTTCTCCCTCATATTTCCCTGCAACTTCTCAACCTCAACGTATACCTCCACTTACTCCCCGCAAGTAAATGGAAATCAAACTGGATTTTCAAAATTTTGTTTTTGTGTGTATTTACAAAATACTTTTCTAAACGTGCTCCCTTGGCGAATGAAAGAAGAAGTTCTGAATAGCTAAAGAACCTGAAAGAGCGAGAACTTCTAAAAGTGTAATAGAATGATAAACAAGATGTTATGTAAAAATTTAAATCTAGAAAAAAAGCGCCTTTTTAAATCGTTTTAAAACTGAAAATATCTTCATTCTGTTACCTATTGTTTTGGGCAACCCATGGTAGGGAATCAGGGAACGTTCAAAAATGTGATAAAACGGCCACATGTAGATTAGTCTCATTTTGTAGATTACGTCATTGAAAATAACACTCATGCGTCTTCCGGGATACAAAAGCCTGATTTTTAAGGCTGTAGTACGCATCGTTTTGAGTTATGGGCGATGGTAAAGTGAATAGAAAGGGATTACATGTGCACCTTATTTCCTGAAGATGCAATAATCTGCAAACATCCACCTTTTTCTTCTTTCATGTTTGATGCAGGACTGAGGAGTAATTCTCTGCCTACTAATATAATACGAGGTTGTGTGTCGATTTGTTTTTCCTTAAAAAAAAATAAGGTCAACTGTACGTTTTATATACAGAGAAGATTGTTAAAGCTTTGATAAAAAAAAGGATCAGTACCTGGATTAGACGCTGCAGTAAAACCATGAACGTCCGTAATGATTTTACAAAGAATCCTTGCTTCAGTAAGTATTAAGTGAATATAATCAATCTATCCTACAAGAATTTCGCTACTGGTCAAAGGACGGACGAAATGCGAGTACTTTGTTTCATTCCACAGGTTCTTAATTTGCTTCTGTCGAAAAGTTTTGGTAGCTTGACTCTCGTATCCTTGACTCCACGCAAAACTCAGTCGGCTCATTCTTACTAGTAGTTGTACAGTTTTTATTTAATGAGTTAATTATCATCGAATATACGATATTCAGTCTTCAGAACGTTCACTCCCGGCAACCCTATAGCTAACAGTTTTGCGCCTGGAACTTTATAAACGTTGAAGATATTTCTGCAGTTATAAGTTTGCGTACCGAAATACGTAATGTAATTATATCATCTTCAAGTGCCTTCATTTGGGAATCTGGCTTCCTCTTCGATTTATCGTCGTAAAAATATTTTAGGGGCGATAAAATTGGAATTAAGGTTGGAAGATAGTAGAAAGCTTAGAAGACTCGTTCCCTGGAAATCGAATCTAACTATTTATTTTCGTGAGGGGGAGATCGACCCCTCCGAACGGTGGAACGAGACCACATTCATTGGATAAGACCCACGTTCATTACCTAAGCAGTAAACGTCATGTTGAACTGGTTTGATACTAACTTCGAGTGCAAGGTATAATCATTAGTTTCATTTCTCGGCGAAACCAGAGACACTTGCCAAGAGATGGATTCCGATCGTTGGCCGACGGTTGGGTCCTTCCCCCTTTTGTGCGTTGGCGGAAGGGAAGGGCCGGAGGAATGGCGTGGTGTGATACGACGCCCCGGCCAGAATATAGACAACAGATCAATCAATTGGCGCGACCCGGCGCGCGCAAATCGGCCGCTTCCCTGCCACGTAAGCCCCCGACCCCAGCGCTAGGCCCAGCCCCCCTGCCCGGCGGCGGCGGCGGCGGTGGCAGGAGGCCCCGCGGCCCTGCGTCGTGCCGCGACGCGTCGCGCCGCGCCGCGCCGCGCCGCGTCGCGCGCCGCCCCCGGCCCCGCCGCCTCCATCGCCTCCACCGCCACCGCCGCCACGGCAGCAGCCCGGGCGGGAGAGAGGCCCACAACGAGCCGTATCCTGCCCCGCGGCCGGGCTAAGAAGGAAGTGCTTCATTGCGCGGCGAGTGGGGCCGTCGCACTCCCCCTCCGCGCCCGCCCCTCCCCGCTTTTCCCCTCCCCGCCCCGCTGCCGCGGCCTCCGCCCTGCCGCTGCTCCCTCGCACGCACCCCCGCCCTCCAGCCCGTGCGTTCGTTCGCTCGTTGGTTAGTCCCTCCTCCTGGAGTCGTAACGGCGTTCTGTTGTGTGCAGAAGCAGTCGGATAGCCGTGAAGGGACAGCCGCGCACTTTCAAGTATTGCATGCGCAATCGCGTATCTGCTCTCGCAACTGGTGTAAACGAATGATGGAGATAATGGCAGTATTTAAGACAAGTCTCTGACGTCTTAGCATTGCTGGCAACTTCCATTCTGCAAAATTATAGCGTTGATTTTTATAATTGTGGAAGTCACGCAAAAGAACGGTATTGATCTTGATGTTGAATGATTTTCAACCATAAAGTTCTTATTTTGTGAAAACCTCAAATGAAGAAAACAATATTATATCGTCATCTCTAAATTTGAACTTTTTTAACTTGCAGGAAGTTCAAAAAGTTGAATTAAGAAGCGTGATTGTCATCTATATAAAAAACGGGCAGTTTTTCACTAGGAACAAAATTGCATTAATATTGATTTTTAAAAGCATATGAATATAAAATTTTATTATCCATTATTCGTAACTATTATCTCGTTTTCGTATTCAGAAAGGGAGGGATTCGTGAATAGCGACTTATTTGCACTATGCCTTATTGTGATGCCTTGAATATTGGTTCTTGGCCCATAACACGTAATTTTTCGTAAAACCATTGCAGAGTTCATGTATTGTTTTTTGCCAAAACCTTATGATTGTGATTGCTTCAAATGGAATTAGACGATTTTTGATAAAAGTCAATTTGTACGATAGCGTAGGCGGTCCAAAAGATGTTACGATATATTTTTTTTTCACCGATGGGTTTTTGGAAAACAGTTCTAAATTAATTTATATATCAGTGTCTTTCTCTACTACAGACAAAATAATATTAGATATATCTCTATGTATTGTAATACTTTGGATGCACATTATGAGAGTTTACTTAGAACTCAGAACTAAAATGTCTATTTGAAATGAGACAGGTGTCTTTATGATTTTACTATTGTGTAAGTTATTTCGTTTCATGTTACGCTGAGGAAATTTGTTTCCCTGTTGGGGCTTTGAAAGTAAATTCGTTCGAAGAATCTTGATAATGTAGTAGACATTGTGTTCCGACCAATACTAATGTATATGTCATATGTGACATACTCTATTATATGTGATTCGTCAAAGTTTTCAATTTCGACTTTGGAATGGTCACACTTAAGTACTGTGGAATATGGGACATGTTCACTTGTCTAAGAATATACACGCCAGGATGTAATGTATTGGACGACTATCATCACGCCAAATTGTCCTATTCCAAGGGCCAAGCTTTTCCCGTTCTAGAGAAAACTGTTGGCAGTTGGAAGTTATACCAAATTGCAGGATGCTTCTAAATTAGGAAGAACATAAAATGTCAAATGAATCGTCCTCCCGGTCAATGTGACAGGAAATCTGTGTTGAGAAGAATGTTAAGTGGCGTACTATGATGTTATCTTGCACGTGTCGTCCGAGAAGCATTCATATGCACTCCATAATGCAGTTTGACCTAAAAAAATGGCCGAAACGTTGTACCGCTCCTTTCGACGCGTCATTTATTCCGCAGAGTGGAAGATCTGGACATCAGAAGCTCTTGAGCGAGGAGTCCTTGAAACGCTATCCTGCTTCCGGAGGGAGTGTCTCCACGCGCACAGCGTCGGTCAGCCGCTGGGCCGGCGATTAGCAGAGCCCTGAAGTCGGAGGTGACCGGGAGGTTCCCGCGCGGGACGGGGCGGGGCGGGGGATGGGCGGAGGTCACGCTCCCGGGCCTCCCGCCCGAGCCAGCCCTTTGAGTCGACGCGGCGCGACGACGGTCGCTATTGCCGGCGGCGCCACTAATCCGCTTTTCTTGTGCCATTTGCCGGCTCCGTCGGGGCTGTGGAAATCCTTTCCGGCTCAAGCGACCTCCCCTTCCCCCTCCACCCCCCTCGTTTTCACTCCGGCCGCCTCACCTCCCACTCTGCTGCGCGCCTCCGCCTCCATGCCCTCCTCTTCCCGCAGCAGCTGCAATCCTTGTGTGGGCATGACGGCGGTACTGGGAAAGGAGGCGATCTATCGACTAGCGTGGAATGAAACTTAGGATGATACGAGAAATATATCCTCATTAAGAGTTGCTGTTCGGAGAGCCTGGGAAAAAATTTTCAAATATTTGAATACCTTCATAGGCGTTATGCAGGGGAAATATAGTGATAATATTAAGCCATAAGTCAGTTGTTTTTAGTCGATGGGAGATGGGTTCTGTATACTCTAAAAGAGTTGAATTGCAATTTACACATCATTAACTATTACGTCAGTCTTCGACCTTTAATGTAAGGGTTGAAAAGGTATTACTATCAAAATTGAGTTTAAATCTCAATTTGATTGATTTAAATCTATACTTTTACTAGTACGTACGTATGTAAAAGAAATAATGCCGAAAATATTGCTCCTTCCGGCCACGTTCTACCATTCGCTGCCATGCTCGCTGGGATCATTAATGCTACGAGCAGCTGTAAACATTAGCTGTATTGAGACACATTCCCAGGAAACTACCAGTAATAAAAATCAAAACGCAATATAAGGGAGGTTGTCAAATTTACCTTATGACCTGTTGTCACAAAGCATTCAAAAGAACTATTAAAAAGTCTAAGTAAAAATTAGACGTTAAATATAGTCACTTTCAACTTTATTTAAAGAGAAAAAATGAGCTGAAATATGTCTAAATTATTTCCGATAAAAATACTGTACCTTTCAGTGAAAGTCCAAATGATACAAGTTCAGACATTGTAAAAAAAAGTTGCTTTTATAGAATAATGTGAATAACATTACTACCTTTCTAAACAAATAAGTATTTTGAAATAAGTGACCATTCAAACGCTTGGAGCAGTAACACAGTATGTCACACTTTCCACAAAATCGAGATATGAACATTTACGAATAGAGAGAGGCATTTTTGTGTTTGATCTTCTTACTGCCCCAGCCCTTGAATTCGATTGTAATAATGTAGATGACATGAAAATTCCTATTGTTTAGTATATTTCATATGAGGTATAGGTATGTATACAACACATGCCTTATGATAAAAATAAACTTTTATATATTTATTCGTAATGTAGTAGTCCATTTTACAGGAATGGCAGTATTGCATTACACTTATGAACATGTTGCTCTTGAACACGGGTTAGCTTTAATCTAATTCAAGTCACGTTATGTATAATCTCAAAACATTGATCGCAATGTACAAGCTTCGTATCATGCGTTTTCTTCGTCATATCTCCACTTTTAGAACCCCAGTGTGCCCGATCAAAGTTGTTTTCATATTACACAATCATTAGAAAGTCTATTAATCAATTAATAACACTAATTTGTCAAATGGTAGCTCAAGTTGTTAGAGCAACTTGGGGTATACCGGGAGATCCGCGTTTGATAGGTCAATTAAATATTTGAACCGTTAAACATCCTTTAAAAGAACTTCTATTAGTAGCTATGAGGGAGCAAAGTGAGTGGGAAACACATTCCTATGCTATTGTAAAATTGCAACAATGATGAGGTGGTAAACAATAAAGTATAATCGTCTCGCAGGGACTCTAATCTCTAAAGGACTCTTCACAGTGTCCAGAGAGTTGACAGTTTTGGTAGCTCAAGAGATTTGAGCAACTTGGGAGATTCGGGTACTCGGCCGAGGCTGTTAATTCTTTGGACCGTTAAACATCATTTGAATTATTATTTTTTGTTTCGCGAATTGGCTTTCGTGAGGCCATACATGCATCCCACGTGGGCTCAGACTTGATTATCGTGGTAGGTGCACGTAATTTTTCTATATGGGGGAATTAGCATTTTAATGCTGATTCCATTTTTATTTCCCAGGTTTCTTAGCTTGGGGAATGAGATAAAATGATAATGAATGATAAAATAGATACAACCGTGCTAGATGCGGGACTCGAACACGCGATCCTTTGGTCCGAAACCACCACTGCACTTCTGCCTTAGCAATCTCGGCCATCAAATCAACATTATTATTATTATTATTATTATTATTATTATTATTATTAACATTAGTAGTGTGTTATTGTTTCTGTTTGGGTTTGAGAAGTGCTGCCACGTCCCCCTTAGGGAATAAACCACTCCAGGCCATCATCCTTCACTCCAGTCACTCCCTCCCAGTATCCGCGACCGCTGTGCCCCTGCGTAGTGATGGCAAAATACATCGATGTTTTCTTCACATCGATATATATTTCCAGAAACATTAATGTTTTCAAAAAATGTCATGATGTAAATAAAATTCCCAGTGACGACGGTGCCCAGTCGGAACCGTCTACTGTTCGCAACGTTTCTCCAGTGTTGCCAGGTTAGAGGATTTAATTTGGGTGTTCATACCCTTTTATAGGTAAATTGGGGGGGGGGGGTGAGGTGTGAGAGACATGTCTTTATAGTGGTTTTTGGAGGTTTCTGTAGAATGTCTTACTTTATTATAATTTTAAGAAAATATCTATTATGTTTCGATATTCGATAAATATTATTTTAACATTATTTATACGTGGCCAAACAATAAGATATAACTCATTTAAGATATATTATTAAAATGGAAACAGGATGGGAAAATATCACTTTTTTCGTATTTAAAACTTTTAATCGACATCGAAAACCTTTTGGTGATGAATCGATGTTTGGGTGAAATTTGCCATGTCTACCCCTGAGCGCCGTGTGCAGAGAGCATCGCCTGCCGGGGGCCGCGGGAGTGCGTTGCGGAGCGGTGCGCGCGGGGCTGGGCCCTCAGGGCCGCGCAGGGGCCGTAGGCCGCCCGCGCAGCCAGCGCGCCCCGCGGGCTGCCTCGCGCCCGGAGCGGCCCCCCTTCGATGCGCACTCCTTGTCACGGGCTGGCACTGGCTCCGGCTCCGCGCAGCTCCACCGGACGTTGAGAAGATTGATTGTTTTACTCACTCCGGGCACGTCCACTACCAGGGCCATTAGTCCCGAAAGTGCAGTGCATGTTTTGCTCTTGAGGTGGCGTTGGTCTTCCCCCGGTGTATGGCGTGATCCGGCCCCGACCTGCCGTCAGCTAGCGGAGTTTTCCCCAACCAGGTATCTTCCACCAGCGGGGCTCTGCCCCAGCTGAGACAAGCTCTAAGCTCCCGACCGGTCTCCTTGTCGGGTGTTCTTGTGTAGTGCGTGTTAGTGTGTGTGTGTGTGTAAAGAGGAAGGATAGGACAAGTAAGAGGTAGGAAATATCGCGCACGGTCCGCGGCCCGTTGGATAGGGTACGGTTTCGGCATTCGCCTGGTGTTGATCGGAAAAACACGTAAAACTACCGATCAGAGCAGCCGGCCGCTAGAATTCTTCTCCAGACAGCATCTATAAAATACGTCGAGAAGAGGACGGTCGGAATGGAAAACGTCCTCGTCATTAAGTGGGGGTCCTAGGGCTGCTGCCGCATCCCACTTCCACAGCG
Organism: Gryllus longicercus; assembly: GCA_038098605.1. Classification (NCBI taxonomy): domain Eukaryota; kingdom Metazoa; phylum Arthropoda; class Insecta; order Orthoptera; family Gryllidae; genus Gryllus; species Gryllus longicercus. The sequence goes on from JAZDUA010000015.1 coordinate 8,129,621, forward strand.
ACCTATGCCGGGCATCATCTCGATTCAGGTTCCTTTTCGTCATTGCTCTTTCAGTTTCCTGAAACCAAGTTGTCCGCAGTCTTCTCCTCTTTCTCTGTGTAACTGGCTGTCCCACGTCTCCAATATGATGGAAAATGGTGCCTGTCTTAGCAGGCCTTTCTCGTATTTCTTCATTGGATGTATGATTCAAGTCACGATACCCTGAAGACTCTTCTCAAGAAATCCATTTCTACACCTACCGTCTTTTCTCCGTTTTCCTTCGCGGTAGTCCAGCATTCCACTCCGTACGTTGTATTAGGTTACTAAAGCATTGAATTTAGAACGTATGTAGTGAAAAATACTTTCGAAATAATATGCAGCCTTTCGCTTTTGTCTTCAACATAACCATGCGTTCACGCCATCAAAGAGGACAGCAACCATATGTTGAACCATTTCGCTAGGCCAATTAGATCTGCGGTACTAAAAACAGAATATCATGAAATGATGATGGAAATAATGTTGGTTTTACGGTATGAGCAGTTTTCAAGGGTTCTCTTTATGCTCAAAGTAGCGACGCGGTAATTGATTTCAAGTAACAATATTTCTCTCTTACACGTAATGAAAAGCATATTATAAAATATTTCATTTCACTGTGTAGAGTCGTCCTTTGTGTATCTTCTTGAAGAAAAAGGTTCTCATCATTTCGTGTGCTACAAATGACAGAAACAGAAAATTCCTCAATTCTTAATTGCTGAATTATTCAAAATTCTTGTGAGAGTTCCTTTAACTTTTGACGTAACGTTTGTGCGCATTTTTTACGCGCGCTTTTGTGTCCATTTGGGCAGCGTGCGCCGGTGGCAACTACGAATGCAGCACCGGCTCCACGCGGCGGGGCGTGGAGGAAACGCGGATCATTCGGAGCTCCCGCGATCTAACGAAGCTGTTTCTACGTTTCCATCACGACGTCGCAAATGGTTTCAAATAACGTTCCGAGCAGTAGTCTCTCTGGTGCATTGCCTGTCGAAAGATATGGCAGTTGGAAAGGGGCTGAGGGTGATAGTGACTATCTTTATCGTGTAGTTTAAAATGAGTCTGGTCGTTGTGTTTGAACTGCATTGTATGGTTCCTCTCTACACCTGTGTTTGGCTGAGTTTACGATCTACCTTGGATTGTGCTGGTAGCATTCCGATAAATTATGTGCGTCACTATAAAATATAGTGTGTTATAATAATAATAATAATAATAATAATGAAATATTGAGGTTATGTAAACGAGGAAATACAGTATCTCAAATATAGATATCAGAAAACACAATTCGAAGGAAGTAAAATGGTGATACAAGGAAGCTGAGGGTTTTTATTAAATTGTACTTATTCAGAATATGGCACTGGATTTGCTGGCAGTTTGATGTTTGCATTTCTTTCCCTTGCCACCTTCTCAGAGAGCTTTTAGTTGCCACAGCCGCATATTTAAGTTGGAATTGAGCAAAATGCTTATTGGTAGTAAAGAAAAGTACATGAAAATACTTGAATAGTGGTCGTTATTTAAGTTTTAATTAGCATTTTCTTAATTCACAAAACTGAACCGACATGTTATTTCTGCCTAAGTGGTTCGCGTGAAGCAATGTCAACCAAAGTTTGCACAAATACTTCAATGCAACCGAGAAATATGTAAGGTTCAGAATGTTATCCATAAATTCGTTTCTTGTTTATCAGGGAATCACTCTCTGGAAAACATGGAAAATCGGGAAAAGTCAGGGAATTTCAGTACTCTGGAAACGTCATGGAAAATTAGAGAATTTGTAGAAGAAACGTTAGAAGTCAGGAACATTTTTCAGAGGCTAGATACTCTTTAGTACAACTTATTGTTGATTAGTAAAACATTTTTTTCTCAATTTTTATTTGTTGAGAAAATAGTCGTAATGTGTCTCACTGTGAAGTCAGAGAGCCTGCCAGTTAGTATCAGGCTGGCTTTAAAATTGCATATAAATTGTGTGTAATTAAAAATCTTATCAGGAAATGGTTTTAAAAAATCCATTGGAAAACCAGGAATAGTCGGAATTACATCCCAGGAAATGAGTGAATCCTGTTTATTTTTGAAACCAAATCTGGTTGATACAACCTTCAATAATTTAAATGTTACGTGGTTGTAGGACAGCGGTCCGGTAAGGGCCCGAAGGGGCGGGGTGGACGCGAGAGAGGGACCCAAGGTGCGGCGTGGCAAGAATGTGAATGAAACGACTCCCATTAAACACTGTGGATAGGATTCATTTCTTTTTCTAATACATTATTGCGATTAATACCCGGGGAACGCAGTATCACTTAGGCTTCTAACTAATAATTAGGTAGTTTTACATGTGTTGGTCACGTATTCATGTTTTCTAATTACACTAAAATTCATTCATGAGCACTGTGTACACAAGAAGGGGGTCGTTTTTTTTTTCAACTATGAAACATAATACTGAAGGCTTCATATTTTTTACTTATAAATCTTCCTTCGAAAATTGCAGGCACCACGGAGTACAAGAAAACAGGTTATACCACAGAATTTGGATAATTTGGAAAAGTCAATGAAAATCAGAAAATGTTTAAAAGATTTTCCGGAATCAAAAAAAGTGTTAGGCAATTATAAAATTAGATATAATTGAAAATAATCTTTGCTACCACAATCCGTCTGGCGGAACTTTAAATTCATAATGAAATATTGTTAATTTTGTCATTTCTCTGAGAAAATCAGACTTGAGAAATTAGCAGTAGTTATACAATTCTTGCTGTTACTTAAAATTTTCTCATACTGCGTAACTCCACTACAAAGTGCACCGGAAAACCGGAGAAGTCGGGAAATTTGATACTGTAAAAGTTATCGCCCTCATAATGCTTAATCTTTATGCACTTCGATTATTCTATAGTGGCCGATGACGTTAGGTCATTGTTACACCTCCTGCCTTAAAAACTGAATCTTTTTAACAGTGATAAGCACATTTCCGAGGCCACGAGCCCGTTGAGAAGGACGTTCGCTAATTAATTGAAAGGAGGTGTAACAGTGACCTAATGTCATCATCAGCCAGTATAGGAAAATCGAAGTGTAGTGAAAGAAATTGCTATAACCGAGCCATTATTTCGAGAATTCCCGAAGGGCGAAAGGGTTTAGAAACGCGGCATTGCGCGCGTGTCAGCGGTGCGTGTGTGCCAGTGGTGGCGTAGTGGCGTTGTGGCGGCGGCGGCGGCGGCGGCGTGGCGCAGTGGCAGGACCAGCGCGGCGTGGCGCGGCGGCGCGCGCGGAGGATGCTCCCCGTTAGGCCGAGCCGGGAAGTTGCTCGAACGGGGCTTGCGACACGGCCGTCCGCCCGCCCCGCCCACCCGCCCGCCGGCGGTTGCGGCGGCAGCGCCAGGCGGAGAGCGGGATGTGGGTGCGCGGCGGCGGCGTTGGGAGGGACTTCCACAGCAGGGGCCGCCTCCCGCTCAGTTTCGCGTGTTTTGGATTTCAAAAGCGGCGCTGCCGTTTTATTTGGAGGATTTGAAGCAAAATTGAATTGAAGTGGGGTACTCGGCGTTGGGTGTGTTGCGTCAGGTGCAGGCGCGACGACGTGATCGATTTATTGTTTTGTGTGTGAGCGCGTCTTGGTAGTTTCCTTAAAGAAATTGGTGTAAAAGAAGGTGGGGTCTTGGGTTTTCGTGCGACAGGAAGTGCTTGTTAGGTATTGCTACGTGAAAGAAATTTTGTTTCTCCCCCAGCCATGTTTGTATTATTTGTCACTTGGGATCAGTATTGGAGGACACCGACTTGAAACAATGTATAATATTTTCCATTGTTCATATTTATTGTTAGGTCGTTTCAGTTTGTTTCGTCGAGCCAGGCTACTCGTTACGTTCGCTTACTTGTCCCTCTATTTTTTTAAAACTTTCCTGAACTTCGAGACTTCAGCTGATCCTGGCAATGAGAGGCATCATATATCTTCCCGTTCTTACGAAGTGTAGTAATCGACTTGTGTTTCTTCTTACGAGTTTTATGAGGGAATCCCTTCAATTCATTCACAGCGGTGCTTGAGAAATTTGGACGTGTATGCCCGAGAACATCGTAAACTGTGACCTCGATTCCCACTTGACAGCGCCTCTTCGAATTGAGCGAAAATGTATTGTGTGGCTACGTGATGCGACTTTGCGAAATGAGTAGGAAATTTTTCAGTGAATGAACGAACGAGTGAATGGAACGATTCACATAACCTGTAGCCTTTCATTGAAATTTGAATTGTTATGAAAATGAACCACGTGTAATCTACAATGTAAATTGGAATTGATAATTTTTCTTATGTAGTTGTGGTGAGCGGGTGTCACTCTTCCTACTTCCACCTTGATTCGACCTAGGCTCGAGAGAGTATTGATCGGCGAGCGGCGGTGGCCCCGGCCGGGTGGCGCGGCCGTGTGTAACGGGAAGTGGCGGGGGCCTGGGCGTCACCCGTGGGCGAAGGGGCACGGGCGTGGCGGGCGGGCGAGCTCCGGAGGGGAAGGGGGCACCTGTCGGGGCGTAGGCCGACGCACGCGAGCGTCCACAGCGCCCACACCAGCGCACGCCACCGGCAGGAAACGGCCGATCAGACGGCACGCGGACGCCAGGTGGCGCCGCCGCCGCCGCCGCCGCCGCCGCCGCCACCGCCGCCACCTCAATGGGCGCCGTGAATGGGTCGTCGGCGTGAATGGCACCGCCGCCGTTGCCGCTCGGCGTTGCACCGCTCCGCACTGCCCCGCCACTCCCCGCGCCTTGCCGTCGCGTCGCTCGGCGCTCGCCCCCCTCGGAACCATTGCCGTTGGGTGTTGCGCCTGGGGAGCCATAGGCATTTCGGGCGCCCCGCTCCCGATCGGAAGGCCGTGGCGGCGGCAGGACGAACCGGCGGTGCAAGCGCTCGTGGAAGGGCGTGCGATCGCGGTCGTGGGCACGCGAGCGGCTCTGGCGAGGGTGAGGTGATGAGAGAGGAGATGGAGAAAGATGCGGAAGCTTCCCAATGCAAGTTGTACAGTTGCACAGCAAAAATCTGACTAAATGTCGGTTTGAGATTGGAAAGCAAGTGAAAATCGAAGAGCTTTCACTGTCTCATTTATCTTTGTAGTTTCTCAATGATGTTTTTCAATGAATTTGATCTTTCTCAAAGTAGCCCTCTTTCTCTTTAGCCAGAAGTAGTGTTTGCGACAAAATCACCGTTGGGGCCAAAATCTCGAACAGGAGTAATTGTTGAATTTATTCTTTGACTTGTTGGCAAACATAGTTCATTATACAAGTAGCTGGTGAACGAACGGATGTCAAAACACATCGGAGGATTTTTTTCTATATTTTTCCATCTTCGTTTTGAAATTTCTTTCCAGAATGGTTTATGTAGAACTTCCAATCGGACATTCAAAATTCTTAAGCAACTGTTTCCGTCCGTGTCTCGGATGTAGCATGTGACCACAATCCAGGTGATTTTGTCATTTCCTGTTGCAAATGCTGCTGGCATGTATCTCTTACTTAACTGTTTCTTTCCGAAGTTCCCCGTTGTGAAATTGGTCGGTCATACGTTCTCTAAAATCTATTCCTTATCATTTTGGACCCTGCACCCCAATGATAATTATGTCTAACGGTTTTTCTGCCAAATGCTGAAAGTTTAGCTGCAACTTTTAGGCTTATTGAACTGATCCCGTCAATGAATTAGATTCAACCTTGCAACCTTGAACTCGCGGTGAAAAGGTACCATTCATGGAAGTGTCTGCTCTGCTTCTATTTCCCAAGGTAGGCGAGTCTTCTGGGGACCAGTGCCTTAGAAGAACAACTGTTGATAGATCATTTACAGGATGATACGGTTTGCGTTACTTTTGAAAACGGAAAATGTTTCTTTACTCACGTATAGACACAGATGTCCAGCGTTCTTGTAATTTCTTCATGGTTCAGTACTTCGTCGGCTGCCGAGTGGGGGTGCTTCAACAGGGTTCGTAAGCCAATGAAGGAGTTGTGTTGCCCGCAACGGAAGCTTTATAAATCGGGAGATCTTAGGTTTGAGTTCCGCCGAACGCAGTTTCGTCTCCTGCTGCGTGTTGTAGTCGATGCGGTTCAGAATTCTATGAACGGGCTGCACCGATTACCCGTTTACAGGGCGTATTTGGCGGAATCAAAACTTGCACTATGGATCACGCACGGCGTGCGATCCTTTGTTCTCCTTGGTGTCCCTGACCTCATGTCCTTAGCCCCGGGAGAAGACCTGATCGTTCGTTTCCTAAAGCCTTATTCCTCACTTGTTAAGACTCCAACTGGCTGCGATAGCTTTGGGGTATCGTTGTTGCCTCTGCAGCGTCGTTCAGCGGGAGCTCCTATGGCTCCGGCCATTACGATGGCGAGTTTTCGATACTAAATAGATATCTAAGTCAAATTGGAGTTCTATGTGAAAAATAATCTAGTGGCCAGTTGCTCTTATCGGTAGTTTCCCGTGGTTTCTTCTATGAATACTAGGCGGATTTCGGAGCAATGTCGTAAGAAACTTGTCAAGGACCGCGTGACATTTTTCCTTCCACATCCACTTCTTTTGACTTTTACACTCACTCACATACACAGACATAAGTATGTGAAATATGTGAAATATATATATATATATATATATATATATATATATATATATATATATATACTTTCATACGTACAACTACACTACCACACATTGGGAGACCAGAAAGGATATTAGATCATCTTATCCCGACCGAGGCAATGACCCGATGGTGGAGATACGTGACGAGGAAAACCAGCCAGATGTTACATACCAGGGAGGGAGGAATATCGCCCCCACGGGACGTAACATGCACTATACTTAAGGTTAATATCCCCCGACAGCTGCCGCGCCCGGAATCAATACCCAGTCGCAAGGCGACGGCAGTCGCGCGAGTACGCGGATGCCGTGCGTGGGCTCGAACGGGGCTGCGCGGCGAAGCGCCGCAAGAAGGAGGGGGGCGCGCGACGAGACATCCGCGTTCGCGCTCGCGTTGGTGGGCCGGGCGCCATGCGCGGCGCTCGCCCGCCTCGCTCCAGTCGATATTGGGAGTGGTCCAATTCGGACGGCGCTTTCGCGGGCGCGCGCGAACGCTCAATGGGACGCGTGCCGCCGCGAAAGAAAAGTGCGAGGGAGAATGTTGTCTCGGACGGCGTGTTGTGGGGCTGGCATCGCATATGACATTAGTAATGAATGAGAAACTAGCGAGATCAATTTTCTCTAATTTGTGAATTAATGTTGGCCCAAAATGTAATTCTCATTCACGTGTTAGGTAATTTAGGAACGGTTCCGTGTGCCTTTCTGTGCGCTATCTTGGTTAGGTATCCACCATTGAAGAAAGGCATCCTGTAACGCTGCCTCCGTGTTTATCATCATCATCATCATCGTCAATTTAGCGAGATGACGGGTTTTAATACCGTCGCGGAAGCACATAGTTTTCGCTACGCCATTGCCCATGTGGAGTGACGTCGCGCGATAAAATATATTCAGAAAACATCGACCGAAAACGCCTTCTTGGGATGGAGCGTAGTCAGAGGTAGTGATGACGCAAACTGCTTGAATTATCTCAGGATGATGTGTTAACACAACGGGGCTTTGTGCAGTTTCTTATATTTTCCTATATACTGTGGCGTTGATACTCATTATTTATATGTGAAAGCAACGTACAAGAAAGCTTATACCATACGTATCTAATGGAGGTTCCATTATCCAAACTGTACTTTGTATTAGCGAATTCTATTTTCATCAACAAACGTAAGCTGTGGCAATGATGCAAACGCTGCCAGGTAATAAATTCTGCACCGGTTGGCGAATACTATGTTGAGATCGCGCTTACGTTACCCCGCCCCATTCGTCTTTCTCCCCTCTCCCGCCCGCTTCTCAGTCGCCATCCACGTACTTCCTCAGCCGCGAGCGTCCCTACGCCCCTCCCCCCGTCTCTCGTCGCACTGCAGCTCATTGCCGCCGCCGCCGTCGTCGTCGTTGTGTCCTGCGCCATGGGCCGCCCTGCGCCGTCCTCCGCCCCCGTTCCCCGCTCTTCTATCCCCGCCCCGCCTTCGCCTCCGCGGCGGCGCGCTGCCACCGCTTCGCCGGCAGTTCATTCACAGGGAATCGGGGCCGCGCAGCCCCGACCTTGTTTCCGTTGGCGCATAACGCCGCGCCGCCCGCCCATTCTCCGCTCTTTTTTAGTCGCGCAGCCGAAACGCGAACGCCCCCTCCTCGCGCGTCGGGGAGGGGATGGGGAGGAAGGAGGAGAGGGCTTCCCAAAATAGACGAATTGCTTACGGCCCGGCAGAATAGGCGGCGCGCGGAGGCCTTGTATGAAGTTGGTCCAGCGCGCCGTAAAGAGAGCGTCGTGCATCATTTGGCGCAGAGGCCTTGGCCCGGTCGGGGGGCGGGGGCGGAGGCAGAGGCGACGGAAGAGGGGATGTGGAATCGATGGCAGAACTAGATGAACGGACGTTCTGAACTGGCACTGAAGATGGAATGTTCAGTCAGAGCAAAAGGACATGAAGGAAACAGTTGTTTCCTTCAAGGACTAAGGAAAGAAAATGTGAATGCATTTATATGCAAATGTAAATCGAGAAAACAGAAGGTGCAGAAGAAGAAAAACAGCTGTCGCTGATACAGGCGCTGAATGAGAAGAAAGGTCGACAATCGGATTGAAGGTTAATTGAATGAATTTCAGAAATCACGCGAAGAAAACAGGACAGGAAATGCTATTGAATTGGTGTCATTCTGCGACGGCGTTTTTTGAGCTGAACGGAAGGCCTCTACGCAGTTTATTACTACGGACGTTTCTACATTAATGTTCAATTTCTAACAAAATAATACAAATGTTCCATTTGTACAAGAATTCTGAAGCTCTCAATATGTATAGAATTGATGAAATAAAATGGAATAAGCTTATATTAAGTTACGATTGGTACTGCGAAATAAAATGGAGTAAGCACGTATTATTGGCGTTTGGTTACGCGGTGACTGCATGACTGCAAATCCAGTCACTTGTTCGGCGTTATCGTAACCTGAAATGAGGCTAGGCAACGGCGTGTTCGACGGGGGGTGTGGCACAAAAGACTTGCTCCGCTGCTGTCGCTTCAGCATGATAGTGCCCACCCCGCGTGTGATACACCACAACTCCATTGCAGCCTTGTCTTAATGCTTTTCTTGCGGCGTAGAGGTCGCAGTGCCGCATCACTATTATTATTATTATTATTATTATTATTATTATTATTATTGTTATTGTTATTGTTATTGTTACTATTACTATTATTACGCAACCGTAGGACTGAATCCATTAAGTAACCAGAATTCTGCGAAACGAAATAAAATTGCTGATATTGCAAGATAATTTGGTAGGTAGAAAGCGAAAATGAAACCGAAGGAAGAAACTGCGTATTCCTCCAATATGTACAACTAAGTCCCCGTATGGAAACACTCGTGTGGTCAGAAAAGGCCACTTTAACTACTCTTTCCCTTACGTATCTAAATAATATCGTAGCTATTTCTTAAAAACAATGTATGTCGTATAAGAAATACGAAGTCCTGTGGAAATTTCATACTAGTTTCTTACTTCATTATTAACTCAGAAATTAAAATTTGACTGTGAAGATAGTTTTAAAAAAGGGTTAAATTTGAAAATGTCCTCAAATGCAATTTCGGGAATCTCCCCTTAACGCATTTATCTCGGAAATGTATTAAGACTATTATTACAATTAATACGATTGCATTCGTATGTACATCGACATTGATTCCCATTGCATGACGATCGTATCATACTGAGCCAAGCACTGGTAACTCCCGATTACTCGTAAAATGACAGTCCCTAGTGGGCGTCACGAATTCGACATTTTCATGTCATCTCTAACCGCGCAGTCAACTCTTGAGCCCTCACCGAAATTTCAAAGAACGCCCTCAGAAGGCGCGGAGAAAAAGTCCAAGGACATGGGAACGATGGCGTGACGGCGCAGCGGAGCGCGGAGGCGGCGTGGGCGGTGGCGGAGGCGGTAGTCGCAGTGCTCGGCGGGCGGTCGCTCGCCTGCTCACTCACTCGCTCGCTCGCCCTTCCACCCACCCACTCCTTACCTCGCCTACTCGCCCGCCCGGCCGCAGTACGGCGCCGGGTTCTATCGATCGGCCCATTCATGCAGCAGGCGCGCCGGAGACGACGCGCCGCGCCGCGAGTGGGGACAGTGGCGGACGTGCGCGCGTGGGCGGCGGGAGGCCGCGCGACGCGACGTTACGAGCGGCGCTCAGGAAACGAGCGTCTCGCCCCCGCCCCCGCCCCCCCGCTCGACCCCTCGCCTCCGCCAACGCCGTCGCCGTTCCCAGTGCGGGGTGCAGGCAGTCGCGTAGCTCGTGCTTTTCGCCCTATTGATTCGTTATTTCCTTTACGTGCGTACGGGAAGAGAAGTTTCAGTCAGTACTGATGCGGCGTCGTAGGAAAATTTATTTCCTAAATGGTTATTTGCTCCTCCTCTTTACAGAGCTGGAAGTGGTAGGTGCTTTGTTCATGGCTGAGATGGCTAACTCGCTGTAGTTGACACCAGTTCCTTGTCAGTAGGCTGCAGGCGGAGTAGTGTTGTCTTTCTTACTCTTTCTTGTGCGTTGCTGGAGTCCATTGCACCAAGGTATAATTTTCAGTTGATAAATTCTGTTTAGTCATATTTTCCATCCATAAAGAAGACAAGTTATTTTCTAAATTGCTCAGTATAGGTCCTGCAAGCATTTATTGCCAACAAGAAATACCGTGTTTTAATTAGTTGTATTTTTGGCCCTGGGTGCAAATACTTTCCAAATTCATTCCGCCGAAAATATTGCTCTTGTAAATATGTTTTATGTGTTGTGTGCGGACCGCGAGGCTTGGCCCGCTTCCCAATACTCAGTCAGTTTGATTTGCGAATTTTCCCGTACTTGCCTATGTTCTGTACATTGTATTTATTACCATTCGTTTCGAACTTCGTGTTCTTCGTCGTGTTTACCCACAACGATGCTCTGTTGTTATCATTTCTCTTTGTTATTATACTCATTACTTTAGTATAATTGGTTTGCTATGGAAACACATAATCATATGATTGTGCTCTTCAGGTTTACTTCATTTGATTGTTTTGCATACATTCTGGTTCCTCTTGCAACACTACCCTATACGTTTTTATTTATTTTAAATTTTCCTTATTTTATTCCGTATTACTGTTCTTGTATAATTTCGCACTCTATGTGCGAAATACATGTAATATTTTCAATTTTTTCTTCCATTTTTTCCCGTTTCCGAAAACGGCTTATTTGTGCAATGCGTTTTTGTCTTACTACTTATTCATTCATTTTTAGTAATTGACTTTGAGCTGTATATAGTTTATTTTGGACCGAATGTTACTAGAGTAGTAGTTCAAGATGACACAATTTCCCGAAAATAAAGATGCATCGTTCATGTTTGTTGATGTAACCGTGCACCTTCTTGTGTTTTGTTTATAATTCTCGCACCCTCGTGCCCAGACGCCGCCTTCTGCTCGTCGTTTGTTTCGTCCAGGCGCTGCGTGTGGGAGGCCGCCCGCTGCCTCTCCTCTTCAGCTCCTCGCGCTAAATTCCGCGCCGCCGCGACGCGGCGCGACGCGATGCCTGCGGGCAGCGTGGCAGAGTCTGCTTGGCGTCTCTTGACGGCCACGGCCGCGCTCGCCATTCCCCGCCACGTCCCATCCCTCCGCGCCCCTCCCCGCTCTGCCCCCCTCCCTTGCCCCGCCTCGCCCCGGCTCTCCTCTCTCGCTTTACACCTCTATCCATTCTACCCGCCTCTTCTCACCTTACCTCATCGCACATCGCACTAAACCACAACCCAGCCCGTCCCGTCTCATTACATCCCGTCCCATCCCACCCATCCCATCCCATGCCATCCCATGCCACCTCATGTCACCCCACCTCACCCTATCCTAGGCCTTCCCTCGCTTCCCGCACATCTCTAACGCCTCGGCCCGCTCTGCTTCGTGTCAGGGCACTTTCTTCGTGTTAGATTGAGAGATTGCAATTTTAATAACATTGCGTATTGTCAGTTTCATTATTCGTTTGGACTAAATTTGGACTCCTGTGAACCATAACTCCTGGTCTTTGTCAGTATAGTCAGTATAGAGTGCCAAGCGAAATTCCAAGGGAAGTATAGATACCCTCAAAAGAGGTTGTAAGAGTCGAACTCTTTGCTGTTATTGTGATCTAATTCGCCTGACATGTACATGCTATCGTATCCTTCGATCACATGTGTCGCCTTCTTTCATATGAACGGCGTGGCGGTATTTGAACCGCGGAGGCCCACGCTCTGTCCCGATCTGGCCGCGGCTCTGGGGGCGAGCGCCGCGACGGATGCCGCTCGCCCGCGCGCTTCCGCTCCCGCCGCCGCCGCCACGTGGCGTGCTTAACATGCGACTGCCGCGCACGTTGTCTTGCGGCGTTTCTGTCTTCGTCGCTTGCGTCTGCCGGCGCTTTCCGTTTCTAGCCGACTCCCGACCGAGCTTTCTTTCTGTTCGCGTTGGCTGGATTTATGGAATTACTCGGTTGAGCGGAACGGATTTACCGCAACACGCGACTTGGAATTCTTACCTTTGTAGGAGGAAAGATACAGTGCTGCTCTATTTTTCGCTATCTGATAGTTTTCAAAGTCCATTGATTGAGATATCACCGATACATTTCGACTGGTCTCAGTAGTTTACAGAGTAGAAATTAATATTTTTAGAGTTTCTAATGTGAATTGAAGATTCTTCGTGGAGACTATTCAACTGCTTTAATAGTAATTGCTAACCACGATATCAGAAATGAAATATGTTCGATTATGTAAATTTTATAATTAATCATTTTGTATTTTTGGTATCCGTGATTTCTGCGCTTCATGCTTTATATTTTTGGAGTGGTATGCTATTGTTCTTCAAATCGTTGGTTTCTCAAAAATCTCTTGTCCGATATGCGCTACGATCGTTCGTGGAGGAAGGATGCGACATCGATGTCGATTTTTTAATAGAAACATCGTTCTTTTAAACTTCGATGTTTTTACTAGATATTTTATTTTAGAATGAATAATCGTCCCCCCTGCACGTATGTGAACACTAATGTTACTAAAATCGTTTTACAAACATCGATGTGTTGATGTATTTTGGTCATCTATTTTTTTTTAAATTTGAAGATAGATATTGAAACATTTTCCCTACATAGCTGTAAAAGTTCATAATCTGTATTTATACTCGATTCCCATTCAAGCTCTTCATATAATTAATTTCACACAAGCCTTCACGTATTCATGCTCACGTTTATGGCACGTCATTAAAACCTTTCGCTATTATATGAGTTAAATTATGTTTCTATTGTCTTCATTTACGTAATACAATTTCAGTCTTGTTACGTTTATTGAAAATCTTTACATTAATATTTGTAAGAATCTTCAATGATTGTTTTGACCGACTAATTCTGATTCATTTGCGAATTGTCCGTACATTGTACGAAATCTGTTTTGGAAATTTATTTCTGGAATTGGGATGCGAGATTAGTTTCATTGAAAAACTCCACCATTTAATAATATCAATATTTATTGTAATAAGGAAAATTAACTTTATTGTACAGGCAACTAGCACCTTTCCAAATACAGATGTTTCTCATTTGTTTTCTCTTCTTGTTGATAATTTGAACCTGGAAATTATATCTTCTTTGACAACTTTTCGTAATTTTGTGATACTTTTAAAATAGTTTGACTTCAGCTTTAAGAATATTTTTTCTCAAAATGAATGTTTGTTCATTCATGCATAAATTTACTCACGTATTAGTGAATGAAACATGTCCTTTGCAAAATTTTCGTGAAGTTAATATAAAATCTTTCTTGAGCAAAATTTGTTTTTCCATAGCTGTGGTTCTTACGCAGTGATTATTTGGAAGTCCCAAGCTGTGTCCACGATCCGAAGTCCTGGTGCAGAAAAACCCAGACGTTTTCCAGACATCTTTCTTATGGTACACTCCCGATAATAATGTCCTATTTAAATACAATAATATTTACTATTAATATTCCGTTATTATCTTCAAGGTTCAACTAAACATATTTAAACATTGAATAAACTCATACTCAATCATTATTTAGAGTTGACTAAGATATTGAATTTTTGCGGTGATGTCCCAGAAGTGCATCCCTACGATGTAACTTGATTATCGTGTCCGCTACACGCTCTATGCTATCATGGATATGACATGCATTTGCTACAGAAATTTTGTCCGTTTTTGGTTCTTCTTTCTACGAAATCTACCTTTCTGACACGCGTCCACAACGGAAGCTAACATGCGTTCTTTTCGAAATCGAATACATATCGTTCTGCTCTTGAAATGTACATTAAATCACCATTTGATTTCTTGTGTTCTGTCAGTCCTTCTGTCTAAATTTCTTATTGGGGTTTACAGTTCTTGGCAGTTATTTTTCGCTTCTGTTTCATACTCTCTACTCACCTGTTACATGATCGGCTGCCACGTTTTTAGTGAAGACACCATTTTTAGAGAATTGTAAAATTTTATTTTCTACATTACTGATTGTTCTTCAATCAAATCACCTTTAACCGATAGTTCGGATCTCGAATGTCAGAAAAATGTTTCTTTGCACCTCAATAATTTACGAGTCTAGAAATTTTAAGATCAGTAATAACATTCACGTTTGACCATGGTGAAATGTCCATCTTATTGTCCCTTTACAAATTGTTGGAGAGGTGTCGTTCAGAGCTTATAAATATAAAAATATCTATGGGATGTGCTATATATCTCAATATTTCGAAACGTGGATTTTTTGTAATCAGTGTCGCATCCCTATCGTGGAGTCTTCTCGTTCTTCAGGTGCACACGTTCAGACCTCGGCAACTTGGCGGAGATTGCTCGCCGCGATGTGGTGCGACAAGGCGCCAGAGCGTTAGGTCAATACAGCGTCTGGCGCCCGCCACCGCCTCGCAGCCACTCGCGCTCCCACGCCTCGCGGCCTATCCTCCCTATCGCGTCGCCCGCCCTCCCGATCTCCGCACACCCACGCCACGGAGGCGCGGCGTCAGGCTCCCCGCCGCCTACAGCCCGCCCCTCGCCCCCGCCGCCGGAGGTTAGATAAGCCCCCGCGCCGGGCGATACGCACCGGAAGTGCGGGCTCGGGTTGCCCTCCCCTCCCCGCGGGGGCGGGGCGGGGTGGCGGCCCACCTGCCGCCGCGCGCCCTATCAGCGGAAGCGGCCCACCGCCCCGCCGCGTCGCGCTGCGTCGCGCTGTCGGGGAAGTGGGCGGCGGCCGTGGAACGACGTGCAGTACTGACACAGGCGGCCTACGGCGGGGATGCTTTCGAGCGGCGCGCTCCCAGGGAGTTGGTGAAGAAATGGCGCGGTAGTAGAGAGCTGCTGCAGGCTGACTGCTGGTGCCTATGCAAATCGGCGTTTTGTACGTCTGTCCCCGCAGTCTCCTCTTACTCTCCCGTAACTCTTGCAGCTTGGCACTGCGTTATCTGTGCGGTTATTCTTATTTACCACCAATTCCCAAATTTTCTATGATTACGTGTTTGCAACTTATATCTTACGCAATTTAATTTATAATTTTCTATCATAAAAGCTCTGAAACTTTTCTTCACGGTTCGCCTCGAGCTACACTAACAACCTTTCATGTTTAGCACAATTGCTCAAACTTATCTCTTAAAGTTTCGAATCCATATGTAGCATGTCAAATGGTTGTATAACAAATCTTCAAGTTTCTAGTCTTGTCAACTCTCCGTGACATTAAAATCTGTAAACATAAACTAGGTAACGAAACCACAGAAAAATGTTTCCCAAAAAGTATCAAGCACATTCCTCAAGCATAACCAATGAAATAAACTCGAACATTGTATAACAGTTATTTACATACCAAAATTTCAAAACTGTCGCTCTTCCACAAGGCACCGAGAAATTACAAATATTTAATAATAGGCTGCGTCTTCCTTGGAGCGTTACTCCATATGACGTGACCTGTGCCGTAAGCAGTGACGCACTGACTATAAAAATTCAATCTGGACGCGCAGTATGAGAATTGGCGGGGCAACACAACTATAAATATTAAGTAATATTTTTTACATTACATATTTAATAGTATGTAATAATATTAATATTAATTTATAAATATTTGCATTTTTTAGTCAAAATTGAAACTGTTTCTTTGGTTTTGTACTGTGCGCGTGTTAGAAATGAGGAATATAGGTAAAATGAAAAGAAGAAAACTACTATTCTTTATTTTCCACAACACCGGCAACTAACAAGTTTCTCGTCGTACTCTGATATATCAGCGAATCGGTAATAATCATTATATTTAACTTTACTGGTCTGAAATATTACGGATCTTCAGGCACAATGTGAATCCCATTTATATTTAACAGGGAGGCGATTCCTGTGTTTGAAAATGCATTACCTCTCCAGGAACAGCTGTAAATTCAATGCTATATTCAGAGTTTGATATTCCATTATGGATTTGTGCATTCCGAAACAACTCGTCTTTCCCGAAGGATGACTCATGGAGCATAGGACTGCACTTTCTGCGACGTAATGTCCAGACAATATCCAGTTCTGTATTTTTTTCTCGTTAACAGATCCCCGATATAGTTTGGAAAATGTTGCTCTCTTTACTTTTGTATAAGAATCGTCGTTAAAAATAGGCACCTACTATTCGAATGTATTTCTTGTTCCAATAGATAAAACTCTTACGCTCAATTACAGAAATGGCTTTGAAAAGAGTTTTATTGGAAGTGTTTCGTAGAAAATATTTCAAAAATGAAAAATATAACTAACGGGTATATCTTCTAAACCCGTGTCTCGTTATTTAACTGAAAATTATGAATGTGAATATTACCTTTCTGCACGTCTTTTGTTCTGTTTGACCTGTGTGCGGGGCTTGAATGTGCTTGTTCTCTTGTTAGCCGCTCTGCCAATATTGGCCGGATGTTGCGAAGCTGCTTGCTGAATTTAGTAACGTGCCCTTTTCAGCTCTCCAGGCCGGAAATAATGTAGGACTTCGCTTAAAGTTCGAGAAGCTGAACATGAGTTCTTTCTTTCAACAGTAAATGACGAGATACTGAACAACTTTTGGTGAGACTTAAACAGGATCTGTGGATTATCAATTCTTTCAAAACTCTTTGTTCTATGGATCATGATATACTCTGGCTTATCTTGGCATCGGTATCATCTTAAAGAACTGTGGTCGAGAGAGAAATCGATTCATGAGCGTAATTTATGTTTAAGGGAGTCCCTCGAAAAGGGCGGAGTAAGTCGCGACCCTATGTTTGAACAAAGAGTACACAGGCTATCCAGCTTGGAATGAAATTCAACGTCGTTTAGGAAACCCATATTCATTGCCAGAGCCGGATCACATGCACCAATTTTAGACAAGAATAAATAAAATGGACGTTGGAAATATGCATTTGCAAACCGAACTATTAGAGACGGAACAGTTTGCCTGCGACAAGATTTGAACTGTTTTTTTAAAAATTGAGCAAATGTTTAAAAAATTAGTTTGTTTTAGTAATCTAGAATGAATAAGTTACGTTATTATTAATAATAATATTATTTATGAGCAGTGTTGTTGTGAAATAGAGGGAAACGAACGTGAAAGAAAGAGATTGTGGTTTAGTGTGACGTAGTCATGCAGACAACTATGAAAATCACATACTGTATTGTAAATGCAAGACATTTTTAAATGTAATTTTAAGTACAGAATATACACTAGCACAAAAAAACGAACCATTTTAAAATTTCGAAAGAAATAGGCTGAATCCTAATATTCATTACTTCCACAATTTTGATCCAAAATGTACGATTTGTTTCTTCCTGAAACATGGAAGTATCCTCATTAGAACTATTTACGAGAAAAGAAATTTCTTTAAATATATTTTATTATTTTGTACAAGAACGCTTTCCTCGCAAACCTTAACCTTTGTCATTATTTCCGTCAGAAATTTTCTTTCCTCCGCCACCTACCTAAACACCTTTTATCCCTGTCATACGAATATTACCACGCATTACATGCAATTCGTGTCGGGTTTTTCTCCTTTCAGAAAAATCCATCTGTTTATTTTCTTCCTTCTCTTGGCATCTCTGTGGCATTCATCACTTTTCCCCGGTCCGCCGTTCCCGTCGCCGCCACCATCGCTACACCGCCGCCGCCGCCGTCGCCGCCGCCTCCTGCCTTCCGCTGCAGGATGTGCGCTACATGCTTATGGGCGCCTCTTCCGTTGCCGCGCCGTGTCGGAAGCTTTCCTTTTATGGCTCTGTTCCCGGCATTGATTACATAATGCCTTCCAGATAATGAATTCGTCGAAGGTACATAAAGGTTGGTTCCACAGCTGCTGCCTGAGCCACCAACGCCGTCGTAGTCGTCGCCATCGTTCCGGGGTTCGGGAGAGGGGGGACTAATCAGGAAGGCGATGAATGGCCAAATGTTTGGGTCGACGCAAATGCGAAGAAATTCTGGTCTTCACACATACGTACTTACCCTCCCTCTTTCTCCTGTTACAGTACGCTAACATCCGTATTGGACCCGTCGTCAAGAAGGATGTGATGAAGGCTTCCACCATGTTGGAACACGAGAGCCAGTAAGTATGACCCTATTGAGAGCTATGTTCAGTAAACAAGACATGGTTGACGTATTTCCTTCGTCTAACATATATTCATTGGCACGCCTCACAATTATTTTACTTTCCACGCAATGTCTGTCACGTAGGCGAGAACTTTAAAAATGTCTGCGTTCAAGAAATCGTGATATTTTTCTCGCGTTTCAGAGTATTTTAGAGGAAGAACAATGCTCTTAGAATCTGCGTTGTTTTTTATGATTATTAATTTGCAAATACTTTTTTGTAGAGAGAGGTCTGACCGCTGAGGTGCATTAAAGCATGGAATGAAAAGTACAGAAGGGGTGAAAATTGTATTAATAACGTACTATTTTTGCATTGTGTCGAATTCACCACTATTCTTTGAAACAAGAAAGCTTCATTGACCCTTGTGGTGAGATCGATAATTGATATAAGGGTCGAAAAACCTTACACACACATTGTTTACATTTTACTGTTATTTACATAGTTCTGTGAAAAACCTGTGTATGGACAGTGTGTCAATTCACGTATTGTTGTCTGTCTTCAACACATTCTGGATGCGACTTCGTTGGAGGCGTACGAGTATTACTCGAGCACAATAACATACGTGTGAAATGAGTAATTCTTGAGAAATAACGATTCGATGTCCATTGGTGACTTTAAGGTATGTTAAGCGTTTCAGATCTCTCGGAAAAGAAGTACCTGTAAGACTGGAAAGAGGCATTTGAGATGAGAGGTTGCTTGCTTCGAGTTAGTACCCGGCTTCTTAAGTATAAATATTTCTGACAATTAGTTGTATTGGAATATTTACATTTCAATCTCCATTGATTTTGGATTCACTACACTATTCGCTTCACTTTCTCTTTCTTTATTTTCAATCTCCATCGTGCTCCTGTTAATCGGATTATTTCATTAAATACGAGCGAAGGGATAACTAGATTGCGCAACGTCGCTCCCTCGCCAATCCACAGGGTGATTTCGTGGGGTGGAGGGAGATGGAGAGAGTGGCGCTCCTCTGCCGCAGGTACGCCACCATCCTGGCGTTCGACGTGAAGGTGGAGCGCGACGCCCAGGAGCTGGCGGACACGCTGGGCGTCAAGATCTTCCAGGCGGACATCATCTACCACCTGTTCGACAAGTTCATGGCGTACCGCGAGGAGCTCAAGCAGCGGAAGCGGGACGAGTTCAAGCACATCGCCGTCTTCCCCTGCAAGCTCAAAGTGCTCCCGCAGGTAAAGTCCTCTCCCTTTCTCTCTCTCCCTCTCTTTCTCTCTCTTTCGCTCTCTCTCTCACGCATATGCACGCACTCACAAATTCCTCACTCTGAGCATATTTCCCGGTTTTTAGGCTCTCTTTCTCTTCGCATATTCTTGCGTATTCAGCAAACATTTTGTGGCTAAACACGTTTTCACGTACATTATTCATGCCATAATTTTTATTCGTTTTTTTAGATCATGCAATCGTTTCTATAAAACAAAGTCACGTTTTATGTATCCTGTGCATATGCTGCGGAGTTCACTTATTTTTTCAGACATCTCTGTGAACTGAACCCTTTGGTACCTTTTCAGAATAAATTCACATAACACACATCAAAATGTCAGATGTAATGTAAAGTGTTACAGCAAATCCTCGTTAGCATGATCTCGCTTGAGAGTAATTTCGACGAATCACAAACCAAGTTTGGGGACCCGGCAAGGAAACATAGTTTACGAATAAATATATAAACGAATAACATGATTTTTGATAACACGAACCCGAAAATTTCGATCCCCGGGAGTAAGTGTTAATGAGGATTTACAGTATTTAGAATGCTTGAATGGAAATTACTAATCGGTAGGATTACTCAATATGTTACTTCGGAAATGTCTCCTATCTTTGCTGAGTTGCAGACGGAGATAAGGCATTTTCGAAATAACCTTGTAAAACTATAACGATGGAATCGGGTGGATATTTTTGATAATTTTTTTATTCACGTTGTTACTGCTATTTTTACACAGCACATAAAAGGGCTAGTTTCAAACTTCAGTTTTCATGATTTCGTGGTTTAATTCCAGTTTTTGTGATCAGCAATCTCGTTTTTATAATTTTGCTTCAGAGGCCAAAACTCATTTGTCCAATTTTGATTTGAGTTCGACGATTCATTATTAGTTTCAATGATTGAATTAGTAAGTTCACATTTACTCATATTGTTTTGCAGTAAACCTTGTTAGGATCCTGTAGTTAATTGGCATTTACTATTTGGATATTGTTGAGTTAATACAATGCATGGACATTTTTGGTGGGTGGTTTAGAAAAATTCTAACTTTGAAACAACCTTTTTTTGAGATCGATCTATGTACAGTCGATTAAATGTGTTCCTATGTGTGTTTCAGTTCATCTTCAATTCGCGTGACCCCATCGTTATGGGCGTGATGGTAGAGGCGGGCATCGTGCGTGAAGGCACGCCCATTTGCGTGCCCAGCCGCGAGGTGAGTCGATTAAATGTTTTACTTGGTTCAACTTTGCCGTTTCGCAGTGACTGTTCCTTTTAGTCACAATAGCGTAGAATAATATTTTCATCCTTGAAGTCTCCATATTAAAAGAAATCGAATTCGTTGCCTAAATGCTAATTTGAATGAGTTTTCCGTTAAGTATTTAGTACAGTAGAAGATAAGTTTTGTCAATTTTCCTGTTGAAGTCGCACATTAATTTTCTCTAGATACATGGTTCACTAAACTAAAAAAGTGCGATTACTAAATAATCCACCATTAAATAATCAGTGCTGTGTTTATAAAGCAAAATATCTTGAATTAATATTTAGGTTACCTACTTTAATATATTTTCCGCATGAAATACCAGTATAAACTAGAATGTCAACTTTATGTAAAAGTTTATTTATGTCCGTTGCAAATAAATCTGAATATCGTATCTGCCGACTGAAATCAATTTCACATTCCATACGTGTACGTTGTGCGTTTCGTATTACCCCTCGCCCCTCGCTACTCTGACAACGCTTGCGTCGGGTGGCAGAATAAGCGGGCGAGCGAGAAGGCCACGCCACGCCACGCGCCAAGAGGTGCCGTGAAATACGCTCGCGTCGCGACGCGACGGGCCGGCCGAACGCGAGGGGCGGGGCGTCGCTTTGCGGCGGCGGCTGGCGGCGTTATCGTTTCCCACGCACTTCCTGCCGCCCGCCTCGGCGGCCTTGGCTGGGCCGCCGCCGGCGCGGCTTGCTGCCCAGGTGCGCCGCTCCGCGCCCGCGACGCCCACGGCGCCCTCCACCTCCCCCTCCCCCTCCCCTTGCCCTCGTCCCCCCTCGTCGCCCCCGCTCTCGCCTTCGCGAGACTCCTCTCGCGCCGAGACGGCAGGTCCCGCGCCGCCGCTGCCACCGCCCCGACGACGACGACGACTGACTGCGCTTTCCGTCACGAAAGAATTCGACAACAGCGCACGACCTGCCATGGAATGTGGGTTGCACTTTCGTGCCTGATGAATGACCGGTCAGATGTTAAAGAATCTCGTATATTGTGTGACGTTGGGTTAGTAACTTTCTAAATGTTATACATATCATTTGCTTTTGTGTCGCAAATTTGTAACGTTGTTGAAGAATAACACAATTGCTTTTGTTTATATGTAGCAAATGAAGAAACTATAATTTTGATATGATTTTGGATTCTTGTGGCAGTTTTTGAATTCAATTTTAATTACAAAATTGGAATGACGGAATATGGGGTGTAAGTAACTTTGGGCAATGGACAGTTGAAGAGATATGTTCCAGTGTTCCAATGTTCCAGTGACGCATGCAGATCAAGTGGTGCACGATTCTTATGTTATTTCTTATGTTCTTATATTATCATTCATCACTTTAATGTTCTTTGGTCAGAGATGTGATGCTACTCTGATTCAGCAATCATAGCACAAAAAATGGGTAAAGTACGTTTTGTGGAAATCCTTTAGACGACGGCCAGATATTTGCGGGTGGGAATGTTGAAATGCTATGAACAATACGGGCAATTGTTTAAGAGGAACCTCCAGTGTGTTACTGCTTAATCATGGAAATGAGAACGCTCCTCTTGGGAGATTTTCCGTTATGTTAACGGTAACGTGATTCTCCATTACGCGGGGTTTCATTCAGCCCTGTTGCTTCCATCGGCTCATTCTGCTTGTCGCTTCTGACGCGATGGCAGAAAAGCCCCACGTTGGACCGAATCCGGGTGGTTTTGCGAAATGCTGATTAATGTATAGGAATAACTGGAGATCACGTTTTTGTTTTGGAATACAGCCTATTTTTCTGACTCTGCGTCAATTAGTGCGATTGATGAAAATTAACTGAAAACTACTTTCGTGTAAATAACCCTTTATTCGTAAATTATGTTCTATCACCGAACCTTTCAAAGCCCAAATGTTTGGATTGAACGAAGTCGCAAGATGTAACCAACAAAATCACTCCATTCCCTAATATCACAATACTCGAAAGAATGACGAAGTATTAGAAAATAACCATTTTCGATTTGCAATTGCATTTGAATGGAACACCCTGAATTACTTTTATTTCGAAGTCGTTCATTACTTGCCTACGAATTTTGCTCGTAGTGAAGAGTTTATTACGTGTGCACTATCGGGAGTGTAATGGGGTGAATTAGAGTGCAGTAAACGCTGCCATGTGCGTGCGCGGGGAGTGGCGGAGCCGGTGGCCGCGGGATGGGTGGCGATCGGCGCCGGGGCAGGAGGGCGTTGTCGCCGTCGTCGTGAGAGAGAGCCGGCTCGCGTGGCGTCGCAGCTGGCGTCCGGCTGGGCTGGCGGCGCGGGTGGCGCGGGCGCCGGCTAGTCGCGACCGCGGCGCGGCGCGGCGCTGCGTCAGCGCGGGCGGGCTGGCGAGGGTGCGGGTACGGCCGGGGGCGGAGGCGGCGGCGGTGGCGTCTGGAGCTTCCGGCGCCCGCCGGGCGGCCGAGAGGGAGGACGCGCGGGCGGGCGCGCCGGCCTTACGTAACGCGCGCGTGGGCTGGTGTGGCGGCGGCGAGCCTACGTCGCGTGGGCCGCGGCCGTCGCGCCCCGCCGTCGCCATCGCGCGCGCCGCGGCCGAGGGCGAGTGGGCGGGTGGGCCCGGGTCGAGCCGTCCTCGTCCTCGTCGCGCGCGCGCGCGGCCGGTGGAGCTCTTGCGATTGAACGATTACGCCAACACCGCACCGAGCGCAGGACGCCTCGCGGATGCCCCTGGCCGGCTGGAAACGCTTCGCATTCTGCGATAACGAAGCCGTACACAAATAACACGTCGTAGTAGCCGTACACAAATAACACGTCACACACGTAGTAGTACACAAATAACACGTCGTGGTCGACAGTTATTTGGGCGTGATTGTATGACGGCTATGGCGAGAAAGTTTTCGCAAATTGTTTTTCAGAGTAAGAGTGCGAGCGGTATTGAGAGTAACTGCTGATGGTGATCGTTCTGATAAAGATTTAATTGGAGACATCAATAATGAACTACAGTATGAAACCTAATGTGGTAGAGGTGTTATTCATTAACTTTGCCCCAGAAAACATGAATTAGTGTCTATGATATTATTAGGTTTCTTTCGAAATAATTCTTTATTTAACCCTCCGTTGGTGATGTGGGTTCATGTCAGCTTTCAAAGAACAATGCTTATATATAATCGTCTAATGTGAACATAAATCGCTGTCCGGAAAAATATTAATTCTACATTGCATAATGCGGAATCTTGTCTAATACGAAATACTAAAAAATATTTGTCCCTTGTGATTCCGCATTGATCAACATTTACTATACATCTTTTTTTTTAAATTTACAATGTTCACTTTCAAACTCTTGCTTTCTGTTTCATCATCTCGAGCAGGTGTGCTATGCATTACAGCGCAAAACTTAATTATTGATTTCTAAAGTGTGGGCGCAGTCCAGGAACAGTCCATGTTAATCGAAGTGTTTGTTTTGTGTACAAAGAGCATGTGAGCAGAAAGTGAGCTTCTAAGAAAAAATGTATGCCCTTTTGAGCTCTAAGAATACACTGTATGCGTATACAGAACCCAAAATACTACTTATGTAAGCAATTCTCCTAAACTACATGCCTTCATTGCAGGGACAAGGTGTACAAAATCTTGGAAAGATATGAGTTAAATCGTACGTAACAGGTTGCTTTTAGTAAGATTGAACAAAAAATGTAAGTTATATTTTTTTAAACTTTGTTATCTGTAAATTCGATTAATATGGGCTTTCATAAATGTTCATTCCTATGTTACGTAAATGTTGATATTGACTATAACCCTTCTCACAGACATGTATCATAATTACTACCAACGAAAGTTACATTTCGTAGAATTAAAAATTACATCTCTATATCAGTACTTACTTCATAAATCATATTTGAAGTGCATTTTACTCGATCATTTTATTAAGCTGATCTAACATGTAAGGTTACGACGATATGTGCGTTGTATCAGAAACGTATCTTTCTCACCACATCAGTAACCTATTTTTCGCATCTAAGCAGTGAAGGCTGTGCTTTCGTTGCTGCTTTTTTTAAACTTATTTTCATGTCACTGTGATCTATTCAGATCTGTGAAGTCGAATACTTGTGAAACTCCCTTTTGAGATGTATGATGTTTCTTATAAGGAGATGTCTTACTGGTCACATCTGACCAACGTTTGTTTTTGTTCTTTTTTAATCGCCCGTCGCACCACCATTCATTGAATTGGTTGTGTCACAAAAATAAGTTATATGACGCCACAAAGCCATTAAAGCGCAAATGGAGACCAATTTCCGTGACTTGGCCGAATGGGACGATCTAACCAATAACGAAGCACTATGACGCGGAGGGTTTTATCCGGCCGCACATTGACTGCTGGTTTCCTCGCCTTCGCAGACATCCCACCTCCCCGTCCCTAATCGGGTCACCACCACCCCCGGCTCTCTACCACTGCTTGTTTGTTGACCGCGCCCCCCTCTGTCGTCTGCCTCACATCATCTCCAAGATTACGATCGTCTCACGCAGTGCGTTGTGCATTGTTAAAAATAACTTATCGAGCCCACCCTCTCTCTAGTGCTTTTGGAGTATCCTTCGGCGTAGTCACTCCACTCTACATCGTCGTCTTGATCTCGTTGTTTCCACTGTTGTCGCAACAACCTTGGCCTGCAACGGTACTAACATAAAAAATTACACACGACCATCCCCTCTACAAACCTCAGAAATACTCCTGTGGCTAATTCCTCCCCCCACTATCACCTCTACCTTCATCACCATCGACAATAATAACAACCAAAGCCACCACCAAGAACCAATAAAAGTATTTTTTAAGTTCTTCGGAAATCCTCATCAACGGAAACATGTAGTGAACTTTATCGCCATTAGACTACCACTATCGACTCCAGCGACCGGCTCATCTTGAGGAAACTATGACAATGAGAACCGCCTCTGCGACTAAACCGCACTCATCTCTCTCTTTCTCCTCGAATCCCTCCACCCTCTTTCTCACCTTCTCTTCCCGCCTCCATCTTCACCGTAGTGCTTTTTCGAACGTCGCCAACGACTTCGCTCCTTCCAGCTGGAGCAGAACAGAAGCCGTTGACAGCCATGAGGTCGCCGGTGGATGCCGGGCGCGTACAATAAGCGCTCTGTGCCCTCGCCCTCCAGCTCCCGCGCCGGTTTCTTATCTGCCACGGCGACGGCGCCGCGTCCGAGAGCGCCAGTAACCCAGAGCGGGCGGGCACCTGCCGCCACGCCCTGCTCCGTCCCCTCACATGCGCTCGCCTCCCCTCCGCGCCCCGCGCGCTTGCTCTGAGGCGCCCTGTGTGTGCGCGCTCCGGAATTCGGCGCGGGCCCTTCCCCGCCCGCCCCCTCCCACACGCCCCGTCCCGCCGTCGATAACACGCGACGCGACGCGACGCCGCTGCGACAGTGCGCAAATACGCCGCTTCGATACGATGCGTCGCCCTTGTGGCGGCGTCCGGGCGGCGCGGCGCGACGGGATGCGGGGAAGTGTGATGCGTCCATCGTACGCGGACGGAGCAGACGCATTTGCATTGAGGATTCGGGTTTCGTCGTTTAGGGTGGTAATATGTGGTTCTTTTTGGATTCTAGACCTAACGATTGTAGTTAATAGCATTTGCTTTAGGATGTTTCGAAACGAATAAATAATCGCGTAATATTACGGGAATCCATTGGTCGGTCGAGACGGTTGTTTACGGGCACAGGATATTACGATGGGATACCAAATATTGTCATTTGTATTAGCAGTAGGAAACAAATATTTCAAAACAAAATTATTTCTAGTGTAAATGTTACTTAGAGAGCTCACCTCCATTGAGTTCCTTAATTGTGGAGAAGCACGTACTAGTTTTTTGAAATGGCAGCAAGTGGCATAATAAGTCTAATTATCTTGGTATTAGCGTCTTCTCGTATTGATTTATACGAGCAACGACTTGAAAAATTTGATGAATGTCAGCCTCATCTTGAACCTGTGCATTCAATCCACGGCCTTAGGCGCATGCGATTGCAAGGCCAACTGGAAATTAGTTTTCCATCCTGTCTTCACACTTTCATGCTCTGAGTACGTATCCAGAGCGAGGGTTTGACGAAATTAGCAATTCTTGAAAATCAGATTATTCAGATAGAGGACAATACGTGTTAACAGGAACAACGAAAATAACATATTTTCTCTTTATTGAACGGGAGAATGATCCAAATAAAATCTATATCTTTGTTCAGAACATGCGATATGTAATAAAGTTTAAAGCAGAGGATTGCGTTTAATTTTTGAATTTTTAAACTAGAATCGAATAGGATAAACTTGGAAGTAATCATTTCAGTTGCACACTCTGACCTACTTTAAAGCGGGTGGAACCTGCCAAATGTGTTTCATGACATTGCTTCTGTTGCGGACTTGTTTTTGCATTGTTTCCTACTTTTCTACCTTAAACTATTAACCCTGATGTGATTAGTATAATGTCAACCAGCACATTTTTGTTTTCAGAAAATAAATTCACTCACTTTGTGCATGACATCGCTTCCTTTCAAACATGTTGATACATAGTTTACATAACATTATCAGATCATCCTTAGGTCCGTGTCAATGTACTTCCGGTGTAAAGGCCGGTTCAGTTATCAAAGGTACTGTGAATGTGGCCGGAGTCCGGTGGTACTGTAACGAAGTTTCTTACACTTATTAAGAAATTATACGACCGCATTAATTCTTTTGAGAATCACCTAGATTTATTTACATAAACCGAGAGATCAGACCGCTCCACCGCCCTGCCTTCCAAGAAAATTCATTAGCCCGCGGAACTTTCAGGCGAAGTGCGTTGACACTCAATTTCGGGCCCCATCCATAATCTACGCGCACCGGAAACCTGTTGAGAGCATCCGCGTCGGGACGCCTTTGCCCTCTCCGCCGAGGCGGATAGATGGCCGGACGTATATAACGCGCGAGGGGGGGGGCTGGGCCTGGGGGGCCGTGCCCGTATTTCGTTGCGCTCTTCGGAGCAACCATGCCGCGCCGGTACCCCCCCCCCCCCCCCCCGCGGCACCGCCGCTTCTTTTGCCTCGGCTCTTCCGCGCGTTCGCTCGCGGTTCATCACCAGCCGAAGGGGCCCTGCTTTATATTTTCCGCCGTGAGGAGCAGGAGGAGAAGAGGAAGGCGGGTGGCGCTGGCGGCGGCTGGTGAGGTGGGCAACGGTAGAGGCTGGCGATCGCGACCGAAAGTGGGAGGCAGGAGGGGAGAACATGGGGGCGGAAGGTACGGTAATTGGGAGACGGAGTAGGCGGAAGGTGGGAGGGTGGGTTTGCGCGGGAACGGGCGAGTGGCTGAGGGCGATTGACAAGGAGCGGGGCGGCGGCGGCCACGGGTGCACAGCGCGCTCCGCAGCGGGAGCAAGCGTACTAACGAGACAGAGCCGTGAGCAACGACTTCCGATGCGGAGTTTACGACGTCCTGCCGCGGCTCCGTTCGGTGCCGCTCTTCATGAATTTCTAATTTTCCGATTTTTACCGAGATGGCGGCGGGGGCAGTTGTTTTTCATATTGCGTCGAAAACTCGTTTGGGCCGAGCGCGCCGTTGCGTTCCTTTTTCCCGCGCAGGAAACTTTTATCTTCCGCCGCGCTCCAGGTGCTCCCTTGTGTTTTCGGTGGCTCGTCGCTGACCTGGTGGTCGTTAAGGCGGTGCTGGGGCCCGCGAGTGCGTCCGAACCCGCTGGAGGTTTATTGGCTTAATTTCGATTTGAATTATTGCGGTGCTTAGAATGCAGTTTGTCTCGGGCGCCTCTGTGTGAAAAAGCAGGAAAAGTGGAAGGGGCGCGGGGCTCATTCTTTTGGGATGCACCTCATTCGTTCGTTTAAGCTTTGTTCAGATTCATTTTGTGATTCCGTTGTTTTTGTGGAACCCTTTGGGAATGCATAATTCTGTATTCGTGGTTAATATTTTAATGGTGTTTATTAACGATGCTCGCTTTACAAAAGTCACCGGAAATGGGTTAATTTCGTGTGTTTTGCTAAAAGAAAATAATTTTCGCGATACCTTTTGTTTTATAAGATATTCGAGATAGTTGACGCAGTTGATGTCTGCATAATTCGAGACGAGATTGCATTACTTCTATTCTTGCAAAGTAGTCATAAATGCAGCCATCACCTCTCGGGTTGTATCCTTGTGATGTGTCGCTTTTTTGATGCTATCTTAACAATAATAATAATAATTTAAAATGCATGCAATGGTACGCCTGAAATCAATAAGACATTTTTCTGAATAAAATTCGATGGTAATGATTAGGTTCATGTATGTTCATTTTTTACATTAAATTTCTTTTCATCATATTTAACTTCAAAATGATTTACCATCGGGGCCACGCTATGAAGAAGGAAACAATAGAAATTCTCTGATTGCTCCCGCAACCTGACTTTCTGGATTCCTCTACCTATCTTATGTCCCGATAGTAAACTAATTATACAGCTAGCTCAGTGAGTCGCCTCGGATACTTTTAACAGTTGTAAAAGTATTTTCATATTTATTGATTTTAGTTTTTTTTCGAATTAGATTTGAAGGATACGACATATGAACAGCCCTTCGTGCAGACGAAGACGCGTCTCCTCGCTTGCCCCCAGACGATGAACGAAAAGGGCCGACCGTGAGTGACAGACTTCATGGGCGATCGGGGTACTCGCAGGTTACACGATTTCAGTAGGAGATGAGATTAAAGTACAGTTTATTTATTTATAAAGCCTACAAAATCCCTTTTAGGGCATAGATCTCCTGCTTCAGCAGTGTGAAATGTTGGCTTTCACATTTACACCAAATGAAATTGCTTTTATAAAAAAGAAAATTACACATAGTTTCACAGTTTTACACCAAGTGAAAATGTTGACTTTGACTCAAACTCTTCTGTAAATGTCTTCCACTTGTGTCTGTCTATCTGTCTCAGTCTCTCGCTTGACCTTTGCTGTAAACCGATTTGGGCGTATAATATATTACAAAAATTAAACAAAAACACACTTGAATCGTACAAATTACACTATTTTCCTCGTTGTCACAAACTCTTCGGTAGATGCCTTCCTCTTGTCTTTCTCGCTTCCCTTGTCCATGCGTTTCCAAGCTCGTGCATTACAATGGTGTTTGTTAATTTGATATACATTGTTGCGACTTTCATCAGATTAATACTTTTGTTGCACAAGTAAAGTGTTATTAGGGTTCCAGATCGCAATTCAAATGAATTTCTTTCATTAATTAAATATTGCAGAAATATGTGTTATTTCTAGACTTACGGGCTAATATCTGTAACCAACATTATCTTCAAAACGAATTTATTAGAGCGATGGTTTCTTCCCCCTTTCCCAAAAACTCCTATGGAATCTGGAATTCAAATTTTAAAGAGGTTACCCTTGTGCCTTGCTGCTTTCGGATCTACTCGCAGGGCCTTATCTCAGATTTACTAATTTCTAACATAAGACCGTCTCTCGATCTTAGAAAGTCATGCCCTGAAAGCAAGTAGAAAATTTGTTCAACAAAACGCGCCTTAAATTAATAAGTGATTGATTTTTGAAAATGACTATCCTTCATTACTCGCCTTCTTCTTGTATTTAAATGTGTTAAATCTCTATAAACCGATTTTCTCATGTTTATTGAGAATTACGTTTGGACCGAGATTTTTGGAAGTTAACTACCTACGTGTTATTCAGAGAAATCGCATGAATGTCGTGACTTCCGGCCACAGCACTTTGTTATTCGGCTTCTCATTAAGACTAATTACCTTGTCGAAGATGTGAGGAAGCCACAAGAGAATTCACTACAAAATTTCCTATTGATGCCATATCGTAGACCAGTAGAATATCTTTCTACGAACATCACAGCTAAAATGTTTCACGGCTAATAAAGTTACAAACGAATTCGATTCTTGTAAATTTTAATTAAATGGACATATCAATATTCGTAGATAAATGTATTCAGTTATTTCATTCATAAAACCTAACGATTCTCGTGAGGCGTAGGAGATAGTTTTGTGAGTTCAACAAGTTCGTATCGCAAGAGTTGGCAGTACGTAAGGAGGCAGATTCCGCTGAATTCCCTCGCCGAGTCTGCTCCTCCGGAGACGCCAGTGCGTGCGTCTTTGACGCGCACAGACTGATGCCAGCCCCGCCCATGCGTGCGGTGGGAACGCCCCTTCCACCCACCCACCCACCCACCGCCCGCCCACTCGCCCGGCGCGGCGACCGGGTGCACAGACGTAGCATTCACATGCGCGCTTATCTATGGAGTGTCGGCCCGGGGCGGGGGACGACGAGGCATGGCGGGCGGGAGGGGAGAGGAAATAAAAGGAAAATGGGGTAGAGCGGCGCTCAGGCTAACAGCCGCCCATCGTTGTGCTACGTCAACGAGAGCCTCGAAACGAGGTTGGAATACGTTGGTTTCTGATTTTATTTCTCTTTCCGATCACGAACGTTATAATATACAGGCTATCCACAAGTGCACTTGATTCATAAAACGTTGCACACATGCTGTACATTCAGATTTTGAAAGCAAGTACCACACAGTCGTGGATACCGAGCTGAAAGTTGAAATGGCAACTACCAACGCGTTGGTTGCTGTTTTGCATGCGTGATTAGATCGCGAAAAGTCTTAGCTAATTGTATTTCGGTGCCCTTCAACGCAGACGTAGATAATTGTATCTACGTTGCACCATGTGTACTCTTCAACAATTGTGAATCACAAATATAATCCTAAGTATAGAGGTGAATTAGAGTGACAACGTATAATTATACACGATATAATTATTATTTCTCAAAAATCAGAAATTTAAATTACCAGTCGTGCCACAATTACTTCCAGGTGTATACTCGTCCGATATGAAGAGAGCTAAGTAGTTTTTTCACATACAATCAAATCGGGGTCAGACAATATCGATCGTCATATTATTATTTATTAAATTTGTACCTGTGATTATAGTCATTCAACAAATACTCAACCCAAATTATGGGTTATCTGGGAGACGCCGCGTCGTTGGCTGAGAGACCGACGTTTCACCTGACATGTCGCAGGCTTCCGCGTCGCTGACATGTCGCGAGTCGCGGAAGCTTAGGTGTGTAATACTCAACACAGTTTTACCGCACTCTTAATGATTTTCGTGTCATATTTATTTAGTAGAGTAACTGTCAAGGATTATCTTGTCAGCAAAGTATTACTGGCAAAATGATCGAGTTTTCACACCCACTGTGAGGTAGCCTAAATTATTCTATTCCTTTCCATCATTTGCTGGTGCAATGAGAGTTGAGTTTAGAGTTGAAAATGCAATATTTAGTTGGATCATATAACGGTTTAGTCGAACACATTTTTCGAAAGCTGGTACAGAGGACAACACGATATTTTCTGTAGTGACATTTCTAAGATCTCGTATTACATATTTTTAATGTCAAGCTTCAAGCTTCACTTTCGGGATGCGTCATGCATCCACCTTGCATTACAGACATTATTGGCACACAGGAGGATAGCGAGAGGAAGGATAAAGCCCTTAATTCGTGCTCCAACCCCATCAATTAAATGTTGATATCATAAGTAATTCATTCTCAAAAATATAATAAATGAAAATAAATACTGATTCAATATGATGGATGATGATACAAGAAGAGAAAAGTTGATGACACCTCGGTGCCTTCTTACGTGCTGGGAGCGACTGCTAAGAGGAGTTTTAGAGTGGAGGTGCTAGCCAATTAAGAATTTTAATATGGGGCTGCATTTTATGTGGGATTGTTCATTAATACTTTAATTCTTGGTTTTTAAGTTTGAATATTTCCATTTTTTTTTACTACGTCCATCTTATTGCCTTGTTTTGTACTTTAAGGATTTTAAAATCTATATTAAGGTCAAAGTGTGGTTGTGTTGTGTTGCGTCAGATGATTAGGAAATGTGGAATTATCTAAATTTAAATTCCAAAGTCTAAAATGTTCATTAATCGCAGAAGAGAATTTCCTCTCAGGAGGATACACATATGCAGAATTACAATTCTTACATTCTAATTAGTATATTCCATTTCTATCCATTAAGGGATAATGTATTTTTTTAACAGGAAGAAATGATTAAGGAGAATTTGTAACTTAATTTATGTCAACTTCTTTTTTATTCGGTATAACCACAAAATGTGGATTATGACTACGCTACGTATTAAAGAAAGTACTGTGTTATAGGGCCGAGAAAAATTATGTTTTACATTATCAGGGACCGACAAAATAATTGTTCTGTGGAAGAAAAATTACTTTCCGCCGCAGCATTACATACTCTTAATTTGCTCTATACTATGCATATACTTACGTGTATAAAAAAGTGAAAAGAATGATAGGTGTTTAAAAAACAAAATATTGATATAACAAGTTTCATGTTCATCGCGTCCTCTCTTTTTCACTTTCTTTTCTCCCCCGTACGTTCGTCTGTCTGTCTCTCGTCGTTCCTTTCTTTGCGTCGCTCACGTCGTTGTTCGCTCTGTTTGCAGTTCGTGGAGCTGGGCGTGGTGACGAGCATCGAGAGCAACCACAAGACGGTGGAGAGCGCGCGCAAGGGCCAGGAGGTGTGCATCAAGATCGAGCCCATCCCCGGCGAGGCGCCCAAGATGTTCGGCCGCCACTTCGACGAGAAGGACTTCCTCGTCAGCAAGGTAACCCGCCCGCCGCCCGACGCCTCGGGCCGGCGCTGCCGGAGCGCGCTTGCCGCAGAACCAGGCGCTGCCAGACGAAGCGCGAGTGATTTTCTTTTGGTTTTCATAAACGCGTTCACGTGAAGCGTGTTTGCTCGGATGGCTTAAAATGATCCACGTAGGACCTTGATACTCTCGTGTAAAGAATGCGACGATGAGCCTTTTAAAATAAATAAATAAATAAATAAATGTCTTTATTGATGGCTAGGCTCGGGCCATTTACCTTGCTCTTCCGCCTGACCATGAACGACCATTTTTAAAAACGTATTCGACGATTTTGGTATTCTGCGTTGGGTTGAGTGCCAATGGTGACTGGAATCCACGAAAAATAATCATGAAAGATGTATGAGAGTTTGACTGTTGGGAACGATCGAAAAGGCAAAATGCATGACTGCCCACTTCTGCACCATGGATGTTACCTTGATAAATCATGGTTAGATTTAATTTTTTAATAAATTGTGATCTTTATTAATTTTGGTCTATTGAAAACAGAACAGTGCCACATTCCATTCTTTGCGAATGTGTCTCGAAATACCCTTGCCGGTCTTCTGCAATTAAACATAGTTGTCTCTGCTGGTAAGTTTAATAGACCTGTTGGGGTCGTCTCATAAGATAACTCGTCGTTACGGTACTGTTACATAATTTCCTCGTTCGTTGCTAAGCTATAACTGTGCCCTGCCTTTCCATTGAGTGCTGATTATGTCACGCTCTTTATAAAACGCGCTGTGAAAAGCAGTTATCGCGCTCACGATTGCAAGTTTCCACTGCTAGAATTAATTATTGTAAGTGCAAACAATGTAGCGTGATTTTTGACCTCTGACGATTACGTACATTTCGCGCTTTACTCAATTGATCTTGATGCAGGAGGGGTGTATATCTTGTTATATCGTCGCATTCTTAAGAGTTCTTGAAATTAGTCACAGCACAGTCATACGTTGTTCTTCTTTCAGTCGACTGACTTAACTGCAAAAGTAATTTTAGAAACTCTTAAGTATATTATTGCATTTTTTATGCATGCTTGGTTATGCTATTCCTTGCGTAAATTGTTATGAGTGTGGACTCTTGGCAGAGAAAAGAAATTTCGTAACAAGTGAATATGCTCGTCGCTTTCTTAGCAGAACCTAGTCTTTTAACGGCGTGATTCCCAGGCGAAGACTTACTCACATTGCCTTCAAGAGACTACTTAATTTTTCTGATTAATAACGCGCTCGTTCAGTAAAATGAAATGAAATATAGTGCGAGTTATTGTAGCATTAAAAATTAAATAATTAAATAACTATCATATGCATTAAGGAATTTATTTAAGCGATAGTACTTAAGGAATTGTTATGGCGTGTTTTCCAATATTTCTTTTCCTGAAATGAAGTTACATATGTATTGCCGGATTCTTTTCTGGAAATCGTGAACTATCGGATTCAATTAAAGCAGAAGAAAATGATATGAACTCATAATTTATGTTTTCCGATACGTATCATGCAGATGCAAGTAATTTGAAGAGATTTATCTCTTTTAACTGTTCATATAAAACTTCTGTGCGTATCGCCGACAGTTTTGACACATGTCCCCGGCAGTTTAACAAGGACATCACGTTGTCATGTAATTTCTGTTACGTCGCTGCATCGGAGTCTCAAATCTATTTCAAATCCAACTGTCAACTCTATTGACTTGTATGACGTTTGAAGCATAAATGAGTAAATTTGAATTAAAAATGTTGAGTTGAAACAGGAAAACCTTGGATATCTTGTCCAACGAGAATAGTCGTTAAAGTATATCCATTTGCATTTCTTATTGTTATGTAAGATACAGTAATGGAACATACATTTTTTGTCCAAATAGTACTACCGCTTCACACTCGTTCCATTGTGTACGCCCTCTCTCTCTTCTTTCTCTTTTCTCATTTTCACTCATTCACATAGGTACACATACACACATAATTTCCCTATTTCCTTCTGTATCCCTCCGTCTCTCTCGTAAACATAAATTGAGCATTCACATTTATGTTATTACTTATTACTAATTCACTGAGATACATACACCTTCTTGAAAAGGCATGATGTTGCTGTGTGACCCATGTTCATATTGCCCCCTCTCCATCTCCCGCGTGACTTTTGCGTACGGCGCTGAAGCCCCTACCCCGCCCTGCCGCGTGCGACGCGCACCTCCCCGCTTTCCGGCGCGACCGCGGCCCGGCCGCAAACAGCGCTATCAGATAGCGCTCTCGGCCACGGGGCCGCCCGAAATAGCCTGGCCGGAGGCAGGCAGGAAGGCGGCCGTCGTCGTCGTCGTTTGCGCGTTCCTGCGGCGAGCGCGCGTCGCGTAGCGTCCGCGGGGGGAGGCTCCATCTGCGCCAGGCCCGGCACTCGCCGACGACCTTCCGCGGCCACGCATCGCGTCACCAAAAATTATCAATAGAACCCTCATTAAATGTTTTTTAAATGCCCTAAAAGCAAAGAAAAATGACGTAAGAAGTTTTATCACTACCAGTTCGGATGAACAACTCAAAGGGTTAAATATGTTATTGATGTAATTCAGGCTTCTTCCTTTCGTTTAAGTGAACTCAGCTTGCACACTTTTCGTTTGGACTGTTCTTCACAAGGAAATCTCTGATTTTCGTTTTCACAAAATCGGCAAAATTGACAGTGATTCTGATAGGCGTCACAGTAACCTTAGATTACAACCGATATTTCAATATATGAACGATAACAAATCGAATAGGATACTCAGGAATCTTGTGAAGAACATTTGTTGCTGCTCGTAAGTATTACTTGAAGTAAGTACCATTAAAATGTTAAAAACGAATTAATCAGCGAAAAACGATTAAAAATTACCGAAAAAGTAAAATATTACTTATCAGTCAAAATCGACTAAAAATGTAAAAATAAAATAAAATGAAATGCCACATAAAAATGGATAATTTCCCTTTGTCACACCATAAAATTAATGTCTATGCTAAAATGCTCTACAGGCGTGTTCAAATTATTAGAATAAAAACATGTTTTGTATAATATTTGCATTTTTAATGTTTATATCTGTGTACATTTTATTACATTCATACATTTAATACTTGGTGTTGATAACAACAAGATATTAAGAATTCCTCTCCAATTTTATATCATGAAACGTAGGAACATTAAAAATGTATGCTTTAGTCTTGAACACGTAAAAGATAAAATTACATTTCATTAAAATTCGCCCCCTAGTTACGTACCAACTTTATTATTTAGTTCGATTTTGAAGTATTCTAGGGTTTTTTGAAGCATTTTGACGTATTTTGAGTTCGTGTAAGTGACCATACAATGTATTGATTGGGGAAAAATCAGGCTGCGTTTTCTAAATTCTTTTAATCCAAAAGAAACTGATTACCTCGGCGAATTCATAATACGTTCACATGTTTGGTGTGATTGCATGTGCTTAAAAAGAGGCAGGACTGAAATAAAATCCGAATCAGAATGTAAATTCAGGAAGAATTTTTAGGAACCGTTATCTGTAATTATTGTATGCTATTACCCCCTTTTTTTCAAAAATATTTACCATCTTGCTACACTGATCCCCAGGTTTTCTAATGAAGAACGAAGCAGGTCACTACCAAAAAGGACATTCAGAAATATTTAAAGCTGGTTGTTAACCTTTTGCACCCACAAATGTCTGAGGAATTTCAGACGCCTGACATTGATGAGTAAAAAATAATTGTACTGGTGGAATCCAACGATACATTTTGTTGAAATACGCAGGTGGATGGATTTTGGTTAATGTTGTACGCAATATTTTGGAAATGTTCAAATTTAAATACTCTCCAGTCTTAAGATTGTACTCGTAATTAAATACAGAATTATCTCTTTTTTAGTAGGACTACTTTCGTCGTACTAAGAGATAATGTTATGGACGTACAATAATAAATACTGCTGTAACATCGTACAGGTAGCTCGTACATTGGTCATCAATTTTTTATCATTAATGTCACTCGGGGATCCACACTACACGTTTCGATCAATGTTCGCAACCAACGTATTTCTTAGCCGTTCACTCGTTTCTCTGTTAAATGCCTGCTCGTTCAAGACGTGAAGTTTCCTTTGGCAACTTCCCACTTCTTTCTCTATCTCTCCTGCGTCCACCTCTAACTTCGCTTTGGAACAGTTCCAGCCTTATCGTATACCACCTCTTACGTTATTTCACTTTCTTCTTTGTTTCACATCCTTTCCTTTTTCGTTCCCATTTTCCACAGACATATCACAATCTACCAATGTTTTTCAACCACCGACTCTCTTCCTTCCAAGCTTCTATTATCTTATGTCCCCTCCCCGGTATGTTTCTAGTAGCTTGGTGTGTTGTTACTCTTCTTTCCATTCTTATCAGCTGTGTGATGTGCAATTACACATTGCCTTTGTCGCTTCAGTTTCTCGGTGAACACGCAGTGAATACTAGTTTTTGGTGCGCATTCTTTCTTTTTGTTTCCTCACGTTTTATCACCTTTTTTCTCAATGTGTAGTTTGCACTGTCACATTAATTTTCACATTTCCCTTTACTTTTATGCACAATATACTTTTTCTACGCACTTTTCGTTGTTTTTCCTCCTTTCGTCCACCTCCTTGCCTGTTTGAGTGTTTATGAATGTTTTCACGCGTTTCTCCGTGTGCCTAAGGCGTTAATTGCGTCCTCCTGCCTGACTTCCTCTTGGCGTTTCCTCGCAGCACCTTGTCGTTGGCCGGACCGTCGTCGTGTCGTGCCCTGGCGACGTGGCATGTTTTCAGGAAAGGCGCGCGGGTGGCCGCACTCTTGAATGGGGATCGCGTTTCAGGCGCCCCGCTGCCTATTCAGTAAAACTGTTAAGAGTTATCAATAACAAAGATAATGATGAAATGCGCCGCCGTCCACCCCCTCGACCGGGCCCCACGCCATTCATAACAGCGGATGTTTATGAATGGATGACTGGCTCGGCGTTCGTCATGTGTTACCAGCCAAGCAGAGCTCCTAGCGGTTCGTTTCGTAATCTCTTGCAACAC
The DNA here is from genome assembly GCA_038098605.1 of Gryllus longicercus. Taxonomy (NCBI): domain Eukaryota; kingdom Metazoa; phylum Arthropoda; class Insecta; order Orthoptera; family Gryllidae; genus Gryllus; species Gryllus longicercus. Next base: position 8,168,352 of record JAZDUA010000015.1, read on the forward strand.
TGAATGAATGGATTCACAAGATAATAAAGGTCGCCGCAAGAAACAATGGCTGCCAGCCTGGGGCGAGGGAGCCCGGCGGGCGCGGAGGGGGTCTGCAGCGGGGCGGGACGGGACGGGACGGGGCGGGGCGGGGCGGAGGCGGAGGCGGAGGAGGTGGGCGGAAGGAAGGAGGCGCGGTGGAGGGGGCGTGAAGGTTATCTCGCATTATCTTCTCGGTGGCTGGCTGGGAAGGCGAGGAGGGGAAAAAGAAGGCGAGTATTTAACGCACGGCGGCGGCGGCCGCAGAAAGGCGTGCCGGCCGGCCGCGGCCATAGGCAACGAACGGATAGAGACGGAGGCAGGCAGACGGACGGACGGATGGGCGGTCGGTTACGGCCAGCACGTCCGGGGAGAGTCTGTCTTGCGTAACCCTCCACTGCAGCCCCCGCCCTTCCCCGCGCCACTTCTGCACCTCTTCGCTCCCGCCCCCGCCCCAACCCCCGTCGCTCGAGTGCGCGGCTGCCACCAACTGCGATGCTGCTTAGAATGTATGTTGGCGTTGGACATCCGCCGCCTTTTCGTTGTGCTCGGCCAAGTGTGAGCGACGAGAATATGGAAATTCTGGGCTGGCATGAAACGCGGAGCGTCCCTTCGTCCTGACCTATAGAGCGCCTGGATTTGAACAGTAAAACTACGATAAATGAAAAAAATGTGTGCACTTGATGTTTTTAAAATCTTAAATAATTGTCAGAAATATTTCTGGAACTGACATACAAGTGGAAACTAAGTTAAAACCACGAAACAGATTAATCCCAAGTTGGCCCACTGCAAAGACTATCTTTATTTGTAATTATCAGTAATGTGTGAGATTCTTCAAAAGATCATTATGTAACATTGAAACATATTTTGATGCCGTGGTATGTTCGTAATTGTAACATAGCAATAACACATTTTCAATTCAAGCAACAATTTCCCCCATCGTGTCGTATGTATCAACTAGATTGAATGTTAACATGTCGTAAAGTGATTATCAGGTTGTGTTTCTGAACTTCATGCGAATAAAAATAGAATTCATGTTTTCCTTAAAGCCATAAATTATGATAAAAGTGCCAGCAAACATGTACGTAGAGAAGTGCAAATAATTCGACTTCTCTGCAAGTGTTCTGTTGAAAAATTGCCTCTTGATAGCTCAAGGGCGTCTGGCGCAAATTAACAAATAATATACCTTCATATATTAAGAATTGAAATGTTTGACTGCACATTTTATTCCATTGCACTTAACTCACAACCCTTTCTTATGTAAAGGAAACATTTGAAGTCGGCGATTAGTGTAATCTAGCACGTACTCTAATTTTGAATAATAAGAAATTATTTAATGCACTCCACATCAAAAATTTATTTGTCGTAGAAACAAGTTGAATGCTATTGAGACAGTTTTGTTTTCCAATTAAATCGTAATAAGAAATGTACAGTTGGGACGGTACTTGATGTAATTTTTGTTCTTTGAATTAATTTCGACACATTGAAGATAAAACAAAGTAGGAATCGGTTTGTTAAACATTTGTTATATAACTGACAGATACTGTGAGAATGTATTATATAATGCATCTTGCCAATTTATATACGGATTAATTTTATCAAATACTACAATTTTCCTTGAGTAATCGATTCATTGTAAGTACATTTAATAAAACTGAATTGAAATTGTTGTTTCGATTGTTAGTTGCTGAAACAACTAACAAAAAACTATTGTATTAAATTTTACAAAAATCTCATAATTCTACATTTATGGATGTAAATTCGACTTGCATACTTTTCAGTTTTCACACTTGCTCGTTTTAGTGTGAGAAAATGTCCAATTTATTGAAATGTGAAAATTAATACAGTTATGTTCTTAATATCATAATACTTTTTTGGAAATTAAGAATTGGACAGTCCATATACAAGATCAAAAGAAATGCAGTTACTGTGAAAAAGACAGAACGTTCATAGCACTGTTGTAGAGCCTAAAAAAGAAGAATATGATATTTTTATCACTCAAAAATAAATTATTGAGTACGTGAAAATGTAGAGCACGAAACACTGATCTTAATAATATTAATAATTTTACAAAAAACATCGTTTTGAAACCGTGGACAACTATGTTGCGTCCTCGCTGCACCGCCATCTCCGCGTTGTTCTCTACTGCCCAGCGAAGCAGGCGCCGTCTGTAGCCTCCCGGAGGCCGCGAGCTGTATGCAAGAGGTCCTATGCTTGCAGAGGCGGGAGGCGGAGCGTAGGATGCAGGAGGCGCCTAGCAGCTTCTGCATCCTGCGCTCAGCCTCCTGTCCCCGCAAAATAACCAGCGCTACCTGCTGCAAGCAGATGCAAGAAGACGTCCTACGCCTGCAGGAGCAAAGAGAGGTCCTTCCCGTGCTAGCGCTCCCTGCTGCCAGCAGATGCAAGAAGAGATCCGGCACGTGTAGGGGCAGGAGGCGGAGCGTAGGATGCAGGAGGCGTCTAGCAGCTTCTGCATCCTGCGCTCTGCCTCCTGCCTGTACAAAGTAGCAGCGCTGTCCGCTGCAAATAGATGCAAGAAGAAGTCCTACGCGTGCCGGGGCAGGAGGTAGAGCTTCTGCATCCTGCGCTCCGCCTCTTGCCCATGCAAAGTACCAGCGCTGCGTGCTGCGAGGCGTGTCGGAAGGCGTCCGTGCCTTCCTCTTCCTGTGGCGCCATCACCGCCACTCCGCCTGCTGCTCGACATTTCTTGCAATTTCTCCCCGAACGCAATTAAATCACGCTCAATTATTTTAAATCGCAGAATTGAAATAATTAGTAGTTATCATTGGAGATTTAATAAACGCGTTCCCTTGAGAGGACGTGAATACAAGGGAATTAACAGGTCGAAATATCTCGTGAAATTCGTCTTATACCAAGCATTTATAAGAATGTAGTTTGTGTAAAAATGTCTAGTTATTTTGAACAGGGGTCATTATGTCAATACCAACCACTTCCCTCCTTGTCAGAGACAAGTTGGGGCTTAATTTTGAAAGTTTAATTGGAAGCACCATTTTTATTGCAAATAAATCCAAGAATAAGTTTCTAAAATTATATTTTAGTATTCGCATGGCTGTACGCCTTTGTAAATAAGTTGTTTGTTTTAGAAGGGAGACCCAAACATGCACTCCAATTTTGCTGTACAAGAATTTGCTATTTAATTATATTTTTAAGGTCATTTTTTTCATATGGACATTAGAACCTCATAAAAACTAGGTAACGTAAATAAAATATTAAACTTACATTTCATGTACTAAAATATACAAATTTCAGTCACAAATTGTATAAGGTTAGGGATAAGACACATTTTGCTTATATATCAGAAAATGTTACATTTGTAACATTACAAATGTTACATTACAAACAAGTTACTCACGGTCTGTACTTCAGTACTGTAATTGAATTAAACATCTCGTGAACGATAATCAATATCAAGGAAATAGTTTGTGTGATACACGCGATTTAAAAAAAAATGTTGATTCGTTACGTGCAATTGAGTGGCGGTACTCTAATAGTGTAAATAATTTGCGTTAATATTAATTACTACACACTTATTTTGGAATTGAATGAACGTGTTTAGAAGCTCGTTTGCCTATTGAAATGCAGTACGTTCGAACGGATTCTCCTTGGAGTGTTTGCAAGGTCACCCTGCCGCTGCCCGACCATGCGGACTCCCGTCGACGCCCACCTTCGGCGCTGACACGCCCCCCCCCCCCTCCGCCATTCACAGCCGTCCCTCGCTCCCCTTCGGGATGTTCGCGTCGACACCTCTCTGCTCCGAGCCTGCGTCTTCCTTCCCGCCGCCATCGCGGCCGCGGCCACAGCCCTGCCGCGGACGAGCTGGCGTTGCCTATTTACACAATTGTTTTAGGAGTCCATTGTATTCAAAGCGGACACGGCTGGAGCCGTGATTAGAGAAGACGGGACTGGCCTTGAGTCGGCTGCTCGGACGACCGACCAACCGGCCGTCCCGTCCCGTCCCCCGTCCCGTCCACCGTCCTGTCCCCCGTCCCGTCCTGTCCCCCGTCCCGTCCTGTCCCCCGTCCCGTCCTGTCCCCCGTCCCGTCCTGTCCCCCGTCCCGTCACCCGTCCCGTCACCCGTCCCGTCCCCCGCTCCGTCCCCCGTCCCGACCCCCGTCCCGACCCCCGTCCCGACCCCCTCCCGACCCCCGTCCCGACCCCCGTCCCGACCCCCCGTCCCGACCCCCGTCCCGACCCCCGTCCCGACCCCCCTCCCGACCCCCGTCCTGACCCCCGTCCCGACCCCCGTCCCGACCCCCGTCCCAACACGACCCGACGCCTGCGTGCCAACCCCACAGGGGTTTATGCAGATTAGAATTTCTTAATTTACTAATGTTGGGCACCGCCTTGGGCAGGGTGCCGACCGCGTGGATGCTTACGGCGAAGAGATGCCGTGTTGTGTTCGTACTAGGTGACCGGGTCGCGGGTTTTTCTGAAATAGATCTTTTGCGAATACTGCTGGGCTTCATTTGCCTATAAAGGAACTCGTCACAAGAGTGATTTATGTTAAATCGTCTTTGTTATTTTCACCCTCTTTCCACTGAATGTCAGGATAGGATTTAAATTTCCAATAAAATTGAACAACGCCGAGCTGTGGTGTATTTGCTGCAGCCACTATTTATACTATTGGTATGCTTAGGTTCGTCGTTCCTTTTCTGTAGACATGTTCAGAGTCATTGTGTATGTGGATTTTTTCAAACAGTAATTGACACTATTTTACGTGTAAAAGGAGCATCCAGCTCTATCTGCTGACTTGTATTTTTCTGCATGTTGTGTGCACATGTGTTGGTTTATACTTCACATGGAAAGATATCTACAAGGAAATAGTGTTTATCCTCAAACGTACTCGAAAACCTTCGCCGATATCTGGAAGAGCCTCTCAGCGTAAGTTCATTGACGTACCGAGCGCGCCTGTTACTACAAGTGCGCCAGCATTGCGCTGTTTGAACATAGATAAATCGTAGAAAGCTGTGAACAGGAACAAAGGTCTTGTCGATAAGAAATCGTACGCCACTATCGTCTTACGGCTTTGGGCGGCACACAACACGTTATCTTTATTACCTGGCGAAGTCAAGTGAAGTCCTGGGATCGTGGCGCTACCATTGAAAGGTGGGGAAAAGAAAAGACCTCAGTTATACTTTTTGTTTTTAAATGTATTCGAATTATTTTCATAGTAAAAATTAATCCTTGTGTTGAGCGGTTTAAAAGTTTGTATTTGTTTTATCGCTTTTAATGCTCGATTTTACTTGTGTATGTCGCTCATCCCTAAAATATATATGCTATAAAAGTTATTGACTTATTAGCTGTTGATTTAGTGTATAAATTAGAGAATTTATGAAATTACAATAATCTTCTAAATTTACAAGTCTAAAAAGATTTATTTATTAATAATGTTTTCGACATGTAGTAACTGTACTGAAGCTGCTCGTTCAAGAATAATTGCTATTATCATTCCATTTCATGATTTCGATTAATAATGTTCGTACTCTCTGCAAATTGCATCCCTGTTTCACTTATCTTCTCCCCTCCCCCCCTTTTGACCGTCCCCACTACTTCGCTTGTGGGCCACCGAACGTGGGCGACGGAATCGCGGGCCCGTGCTCCCATCGTGCGACCCACGTGAAAACAAGCCCGAGAGCGCGCGGGAAGCTAGCGTACCGAAGTTTGCCGTATCTGCGGACGCCCAGGGGCGGGCAGTGGGCGAGGGGGGCGGAGGGGAGGGCGGGGCGGTTGGGTGAGCATCGCCGGCGGCGCGTGGGCCGCGGACGCGCAGTGGGCGGAGAGCAAGCCTCTCCTGCGCGCCCGTGTAATTAGAATGGGACTGCAGCGGTTGGGTTATTGATTGAAAAACCACCGCCGCCGCCGCCGCCGCCCGCTCTGGAGGGCGGCCCGCGCGTCTTCGTGGGACGCGACGGGGGCGAGGCGGGGCCGGACGGGCGATGCAGCGCTGTGGCCCGGGTTGCGAAACGTGGCGAGCGGAAGTTGGGTGAAATGTTGGTTGATCGTTTCGAGTGATTGCTGTTTTCTGAATAATTGCTGACCTTCGGCGCGACTTGAATGTCACTTCTGATATTTTGAAGTTGGTAATTGGATCCATTTGTGGCTGCTAACAATATTCATGTTGCATTCTTTCGTTGTTCGGTTTTCGTGAATCTTACGGCTCTTCTATTTTGGGAAGTGATTCATTTGTATCACATGTTTTTTTGTTTGTTTTTTAATATGTGGAGTCCATAGATATGTTTGTACTCATGGGACACTCGTATATGTCAACGTTTGGAATAGTCATGTTTTGTTCTCGCTGATTAGAAAAAATACGATTAGTTGGGCAACAACACGGAGATATGAATGAGGTACAAGTCACAAGCATGTGTGAGACGCGAGTGTCGGGTGCGCTCGAGGGTGGAAGGGCGTTTGTGGCCCTGGGGCCGAGCGTTGCGCGGCACAGTGGGCTGCCCCGCCCCGCCCCGCCACGCCACGCCACGCCAGGAGGGCGGAGGCGCTGGGGCGCTGGGCGCGTGGGCCGGGAGCCTCCGCACGCAGAATATGAATGCGGCGGCACGGCGCGGCATAGCGTGGCGACCGCGCGGAATCGCTGGCCGCGATCGAGGCCGCCGCCGCCCGCCGCCCTCTGCCCGCCGCCGCCGTCGCCGTATGGCTCCGTGTGGGCGGACACCCCAGGCCATCGGTGGGGAATTGGCGGGAATTTCATTGCGCGCCGAAGCACTTGCAGTGTGACTGTCTCCGCGCCCTTAGGGGACAGCCTCCTCCTTCTTCCTCCTCCATCCCTATGTTGGCGATTAGAGAGAATTATGTAGGGAAATTATACCTGGTGAATGATGATGTTGTCATTTTTAAGGAATTCCTGGTGGATTGTCTTTCGCTACCACTAGGTCACTAAGGGAAAAGTTCCTCTTCACGCCATTCCAACTCGCATACCGTACTTTTCGCAGGCTGGTGGCCGCCAGTGTAGAGTGCGCTTTTGAGATCAGCTCGTTAACGTAATAATAATAATAATAATAATAATAATAATAATAATAATAATAATAATAATAATAATAACAATAATAATAATAATAACAATAATAATAAATTACAAGATGTAGAGAAGGTCCCATCTAAAGAAGGCAGCGGAGGCAAATACTACGAATTCAAGGTATTCCTTCATGAAACTCGAGGTCGATTTTGACCCCTGAAGACCGAAGAAAGAGGCCCTGAAATTCATACAGTGGGAATTGGGAGGGCGGGGTTATTTGCGACAGAGTGGCATTAAACTCGTTTCATCTGTAGACTTTCTATCACTGTCTCTCTCTTTCTCGGTCTTTCTTTCTCTTCCTCTCTTTCTGTCTCTCTCTCTGTCTGTTTCTCTCCCCTCTCTCTCCCTCCCCCTCTCTCTCCCTCCCCCTCTCTCCTCTCTCCCTCCCCTCTCCCCCTCTCCCTCCCTCCCCTCTCTCTCCCTCCCCCCTCTCTCTCTCTGCTTGTATAGACCGCCGCCCTTTCCTTCGCAACAGAACATCACGCCCTTCCCTTAGAACAACAGAAGTACATAATTAATTTTCGGCGCCACATCACAATTAATTTAAAGAAGTAAGTTGAGCAGGGTGGAGCTTGTTGGAATGTCTGTTGTTGTTTTCTTATATTTCATTCACGGAAATTTCCCTGGCGTTTGGAGAAAGGGTCTGAAACTGGAGGTACTCTTCACTTCGGTTGGTGTCGCGAGAAGCACGTCGCCCCCCGCGGCCGCCGCCGCCGCCGCCGCCGCCGCCGCCGCCGCCGGCCGGGGCTACTGCCAAGGTTTCCTCGTACGCGGGCCGATTTGCGAGTGGCGGGCGGCGTAAGAGAACTCACTGATGTAGCGGCGGCTGACAGTTCGCGGAACCGGCGGCGATGGCGGCGGCGCACGCTGGCACCCGTCCGCCGGGCGCGTGTCCAGGCTTCACTGCCTCCTCCTCCACCGCCAACACCAACACTACTTGCACCATCCCATCTTCATTTCGCCCCCCCCCCCCTCCCCTGTCTTCATCACCAACACTGCTACCACTAATACTTCACCGCCGCCATCCTACCGTCAACCCATCACCACAACCACTCGGCCAACGTCAATCACCAGACTACCAACAAACAACCACCACCACCACCACCACCACCACCACCACCACCACCACCACCAACCACCACCGCTAACCGACCACCGTCAACCCACCACTACTCCACTACCATCAATGGACCACCACATTCCCTCCCGCCATCCCACTACTAACATCGCTACCACGCCTTCACTAGAGTAGTCGGGGTCTCCACGGACCTACGCCGACCCCATCACCCATCTACACCAAAACTCCAAAAGCACAGACATCTCAGCTAGTAGTTTTACCATTCTAAGTAACCCCTAATAATGTCCTTCCCTCATAACTCGCCTTCCATCATTTCATCCATTTACACATCACTAGGGAGAGGTCTTTTATGCCTTAAAATATATTGATATATGCTATTAAAAATGCATTTTTTCCTTCAAAAATCGGAATTATGCTTTTCAATATTCAATAAAATTAACAATATTTCATTTATTGTATAAACCTTCCGTGATGAATTTCAGGAGAAGCATGCTTTAAAAAAGAAATGTTTGTGCAAACATACTAAGATCTAACTTACTTTTCGAGAGAAATAATTGAAGTAAATATTCAGTTTAGTGACGTCATTGAAGTTTTTGGTGCATTTCAGCTGCCTGGTTTAAAAAATATATCAAGAAATATCCTACATTTGCACAATTATTCTATCATATATATATGATATATATATATATATATATATATATATATATATATATATATATATATACAAAAACAAATTGTGTCAAACTCATTGTAATCAATGAACACTCACAAATAAATAATTGATTCTATGAAAAAATGAAACGGTCTAGAGATAAGTATTTTAACGAAATATGCAAACTGTTCGCTAACGAATAAGCACCAACAGGAAAATTCGGCCAATTATGCACAAATCTGCACTAACATGTTAGTCCACAGACCATCCAGTATTAACCAAATGTTAAGAAATTTTACGTAGCTATGCCCTGAAGCAACGGATAAAAATATGCAAAATCGTAGAAATCCACTCCCTTCACATCATCGTGCAGAAACGCCCTTCTAAACACATCTAAACTTTCTATTTACTTAGTTTTCCTTCCGCTGCAACTTTCTGGTCATCACTTTTTTGTCAATTTTCTATAGATTATGCATCACATCACTACACCACGGTCCCTTCACCAGCACACGTCCACAGTTTTCAACAACCACCTCTAATCGTCATTTTTAGAGCCGCCACTACCTCCATCAAATTACCACCATGACCAATAACTCCCGCTGCCTCGAATCTACAAATGAATGCCAATTATTACCTGCGTTTGTGCTTTCTGCCGATGCCTCTCCCGCCGACCGTACTCCCCCCCTCCCGCTCTGCAGCCGAGGACGCCGGCGCCGTCTCCGCGGGCGCGCGCCAGACGCCGGCGCCGACGCCCCAGATCCGGTGTGCATCGCGAACAGATCTCGCCCGGCGCTGATTTGCCCGGCTTTCGTCGGAGGCGCCGCTTTCGGAGCGGGCTGCGGCGAGGGCCGCGGGCGGAAAAAGAGAGACCGCTTGTTTTTTTCTAACAGATGGATACAAGTGTGAGAATCGACCCGCGTGATCTGTTTGCCTTCCGACTTTCGACACGTTCCGCCCTCTTCCCAGCAAGCCGCGCTGCGGATCATTCACAGATTCGTGGCTCGTTTGAGGTTGTGCCAGTGACTGCAGGAGGTAGGGAACCTGCGTAAGACGGCGATGTGATGTCATAGAGCCGTGGAAGGACAGAATGCGAGGAAATTCAAGGCGACGCCGTGTTTCAAGATTTATTGGTAACTTGGAGTAGAAGAAACCCCTTGAATCAATGTGTATAAACCAACTAGGAGGTCGGAGATTAAGTTTATGATGTAATTTTTAGGTTTTTAGTAAAGTTTCTATTAAAGGTGTTCTAGATCCAGTATACTGTTAGCTTATGTACCAGTTCTTTCAATTCGACGAAAGGATAGGATAAATACATACCTCATATGGATATTTTTCATCGTTGACCCTCGTTCATTCAAATGATATTGATTTTCGTATCAATTTTTAATATTAATGTTTTGTCCTCGTGTCCCGGAAACTTTCATGCGCGGCGTAGCCGTGGCGTTGGTCGATGTGCGTTGATCCCGAGCGGCTTGCGTGCGCGCTGTGCTCCCCCGGGGTGGCCCCCGCCCGCCCCCCGCCCTCCCCCTCCCCCGCGCGCCCGGCCTTTCGCGAGCAGGTGGGAGACGACGGCGGCGGCGGCGGCGATGGCGGAGGCGCGTGGCAGGCGGAGCGGGGCGGGACCGGGCCGGGCGGGGTCGCGCGGGGGTTTGTTTGTCGCAGGCCGGCGGCCGCACACGCGCGCGCGCCTGTCTCCGCTCGTGAATGGATGGCCACGCGACGCTGACGTCACTCGCCGGTTAGTCATGCCCGCGGCCGGATTTGAACCGGGGCCAGGGCTCGACCCGCCGCCGCCGCCGCCGCCACCACCTCCACGGCGACGCAGGGCCGCCGGTTTATATATAGCACGCCCACGTCGCGCGGGGGTGAGGGAAGGGCGCGGCAGGTGGAGGGGGTGGGGTGGGTGCGGCGATGAGGAGGAGAGGCGCTCAAACCACCGGAGTCACCTGCGCAGCATAGACCCCGTTCGTGTCGCGCCGCGCCGCACCGCGCCTGGCCCACTCTCTGAGGATCCGGATGTTAACGTCATCGGTGGGGGGGGGGGGGTTCAAAAGGTTTATGTGTGAGTGGGAGTGCAGGAACGGTAGCAGGCAAAATAGGGCAAGGAAAGAACGCTGGTATTTGTCTGTCCGCTTTTCATTTCAAGCTACAATCTTTCTCGTAGTTATTTTATTTTCTAGTTATCTAGTCTGCCAAAATAAAAACAAAAATAACTTGTTTTCAGCGAAAATATTTTAGATGTGTAGTTTGATGATCACTTGGAAAAAACGTACAGTATTATATAACACATTTTTGTCAGTATCTTCTTTATAAAGAAAGAAATTGTTTCTTTTCTGTTTCTTTTCTGTGAATTATTAGGAATGTGCAATAAACTGTTCTGGCTTGACTTGCCATCGCGATGAACAACGATGCTTCTCAATTATTTTAATTTAATTAAACGTTGAAGTTAATAATATCCATTAACACTTGTTGTGGGGCGTTTTATCTTAACCGATAGGTCTTTATGGTTCAACGTTTATAAGTTCTCCTGGTTTCAGCACCCACATTATTTTCACAAATTATTGATTGGGTCTTGTAAGGATTCGCATAAATCTAATCGTGTCGTGTAAGGATTTCAGATTCTCAGTAAGCTTATTTACTAATTACATGTATATAAAGCGTTTGTCACTCGTACATCTGCGGATTAGTTTTGTCCTGAATCAGAGTGCTTAAAAAATAATCATTAAATGATGTCTAACAAAGAAGGATGAATCAATTTATTTCCCTCTTATGTTTGTAATGACGATATTACGAACTGATTTAAAATCTTGTATTGCTGGCTATGATCGCAGTACTTAATGAGCTTCAGTGGAATATGGATGTAGAGCGACGTAAAAAGTCGAGAACAACCGCTTCGCACTAAAGATAGTTCAACTTTATGTTAGTCGAGAAGTTGCAGAATGGAGAATCCGTGAAACACAGAGAGCTATTGCGTAACCTACTCACTTGTTTGTTGTGTGCAACATTCGCTGCTTTACTAGTGCGAATGATGTACACAGACCTCGTATTTCTGTCTAGGCGTAAACAACTACACACTTGCTGAGGGATCAAGTTCTCAGGGGGTGCCAACATGAGTGCGTTTCAAAGAATCGGAAAAGAAACATTTCTCCAAAGAAGATAATTCGGTAAATTTTTTACAGAAGGAGAAACACATACGTAATATTGGAGATTGCCCTGAGAGCTGGCCGTGGGTCTACCGTGAGCTATTTCACATGTAAGATTGCAGCATCGTCAAAACAACAACAACAACAAACTATTCATACCAGCTCTTCCTGTTTTGCCAATTAATACCAATTAATCGTGTCTCCAGGTATTTATTTTTATTCTTTCTTCTCTCCTCGCCCGTCATGACTTCGTCACACATTTTCCAAATTCTTATTCGTAAAAGTGTACATAATTAATTGAATGATAGTTCTTTTCATCGTGATCAGTACCTTTTTCTCATCTAAGGTTCTAATAATGGTGTCACCGATATCATGTTCTCTAGCAGTGCCATCACAATGAAATGAGATGGCTAATTCTACTTTCATCTCTAAAATTAATATTAAAACTGCGCGAAAGCCAATGTTGTAAAAATCACAACATTGCGACACACACAATCACATACACGCACACACACATTCAAAATTGGAGGCTGCAACTATTCTTTTTCAATAAAATTGATATGAAATACCAAGCAGTTATGAATTTCCGTTGCGAATTACACAAAATAAATTGTTAGACATGTGTAATGGACAGATAATATAACAGGAATACGCTATTTCATTGCACGATTTTAGAAGGTATATTGCGCAAGACAGTTCACCAAAATTGAAATATTAACATTGATAAATATCGAGAAACTTTTCGTAACTGCTGTGGCTTATTGTGAGAAGTATTGTCCGAAGCCCTTTAAATGATTAATATAATTGTTATATGAAGACAAACTTTAGGGGGGCAAACTTTGTGTGAACTTTTGACTGCAATAATGACTGGTAATACGAGTATATTTCATTATTTGGTAGACTTTTTTGCGAGATACATGTATTGCGTATGTTTACATGTGTTATACTGTATTATTTTATTAATGTGAAATATTACTGATAAAGTTCTTTACAACGTGTTATCGTGTACAGTTGGTAGCGATTTGGCCACCAAAGCCTGTAGCCTGCGGGTCTCGGGCCAAATTATTCGGCTCCGAATTCTGTTGGAAACGGAGCGGGTGGTAGACCTCGCCGCATCGAATCTCAGCGGAGAGGTATATATGTACATAATGCTCGTTGTCTTATACTACGTATTCGATTCATTGTTTGCTTAGTGATTCTGGGCCCTTCAACTGCTAATGTCGTACGTATAGTGCATTTTTGTCGCGGGGTTGGTTGTGATCTTCCCCCGCTCGATGGTAAGACCCGGCACTGACCTACACGAGAATTGCGGGTTTTTCATCAGCCAAGTATCTCCCAGTAGCCGTGCTTCGCCCCATCTGGCACAAGCTCTAAGCTCCCGACTTGTTTGATATAATAGTGCGTGTAAGTGTGTGTGTGTGTGTGTGTGTGTGTGTGTGTGTGTGTGTGTAGGGGTGATGATTGAAGAAGCAAGAGGAAGAAAAAATTGTGCGCACTCCGTGGCCAGTTCGTTTGGGTATTGCCCCCTTTTTCGCTTGTATTGGTGTTGATGGAAGAAACCATGGAAAGCTACCGATCAGAGCATCCAGCCGCTAGACTTCTCGTCCCGACAGCGGCTGAATTCGTCCTAGCAATGTTGTTGGTGTCGAAAATCCTGCCATCGTCGGGACTCGAATCCTAGCACGTCCGGTCAGAGGCGCTCCAGAGACATCAAAGAATGCCGTGAGCCACCTAAGCCAGGGCGTATTCGATCGATGTGGTCCGATGGGAACGGACGCAGCGTGTGGCGTGCTTTCGCTTGTACTCTCCGATCGGTGCGGTCTGACCTGAACTGATCTGATCAGGACGCTGTGTATGCGGTGCCTGGAATGTCGGCGGAGCTTCCGCGAAGCGCCTTCTCGAAGTTCATGCTGCCTCCCGCGGGTGAGGGGCGGGGCGGCGGAGCGCGACCGGAGAAGCGCCCCGCGGTTCCTGCGCTCGCCCCCGCCCCCGCCCCCGGGGCTTCCGCCCGATGCCTATCGCGCTCCGCGGATGGCCACTCCGCCGCTCGCTGCCTCTGTGCGCTCCGCGCCGCTTCCGCTGCTTTTCGGCGGTGGTCCTCGACAAGGCGCACTTGCCCGCCCTGCGTCCGAGGCGAATGACAATCGGGTGGAGTGGGGTGTTGGGCAGAAACCATGATTGGCTGTGCCCAAGGCACTGCGAACTTCATATGTAGCGACGTTACTGAGTTTAATTTGTGCCAAAGACACTTAATTTGATGGCGAATGATTACCCTCTTCGGCTTTTTATTTGTTCAATTCTTTTTTCTTTAATTCGGGTTCAGATTCGGTTTAATGGTGGATTTTTAACTTACAAGTTTTTTTTTCTTTTTATTTAACTGGGCGAAGAATTCCTTTAATGAAAATTGTATCCGTCATTATTTTTAATGTCTAAAAATGTTTACTACTCCATTCACTATGGTTCATTAATTCAGAAGATACGGAATATGTGTTTGATACCTTCCTAATGACATGTATTGACAATGGCTAAACAGGTAACTTGAGCTTCGAAAAATATTGTGGCACGACACGCCTGAAAATTCTTCTGAATTCATTGCTCTTACCATAAAAACATTTCAACGTAGGTGTAACCTGGTTTAGATATCTAGATAAACGTTAGAAAAAAGCTCGAACCCGGATGCTGCGAGAAGGAAGATCATTTTTTTCGGGATTGTTAGGGAAGATTAGTTAGTTTCAGCCCTCAATTAAATCGCTTCAGTTGATACGATTCTCATACTAGATAGTGGTTTCGCAAGGACTCCAAATCATACACACGTTATCTAGCCTCAATCTATCTACCCTCAACCTTAAATACATTCATCCTCTTTTTCACTTCCGATATGACCAGCCTTATTACGAAAAATAAACTCCCTTAGGGCTATCTGCATTACGGGTCACATTCTCTCTAAATGTATTTTGGTGGGTCTTGAGTACATAATTGTCCATTGCAGGTGTCTCAGAAAATTGCCATACAATGTTGCTCTGCGTCAGTGACCAGAAGTACGTTTCTTTAAATTTAGTGCGTGCTTATTGTCAACTATTGTGAAGTAACAAGCACTGAATGATTAATGCTAACGTTTTCTCTGAAATCGGGCTTTAATTGCTCGCCCTTACGTTTTCTTCGGACCCCAGACTGCCTTCGTTGCCATTGCCCGGCGTTTTCTTGAACCCCCACCCACCCCGCCCTCCCTCTTTCAGAAATTGTCTCTGTCCCTCAACGCGCGCTGCCCTCTTCCCTCCCCCTCCTCGTCGCCGTCGCCCGTCGTGCCACCGGCGCAGCTGCTGCGTGGCCGGGGGCGGGGCGCGCGACCCCGTGGTCCCCCGAATTGCCCGAAATACAGCTGATGCGCGGCCGCGACCGCCGAGGGCGGCGGGGAGCGTCGCCGGCTGACTCACGCGCCCGTTTATAGGCCCCGGGCGGCCACCGCCGCTGTCTCGCCGGCCGGCGACTGCCGCCGCCGCCGCCCCGCCCCGCGCTGCCCTGCAACACCCGCCGGCCCCCGTCCATCCGTTGGAGTACCTCTCGCTCGAAACCTCCCCTCCGAAACACCGCGCTCGAACAGTAACCTGCTGAACACTGCGGGTTCGAAGTTTCCTTCAGAAACTGCTTATTCGATACCTCTCCAATAAAACCTTCCTTCTAAAATGGTTCACTCGAAATTTTTCCGAAGCCTGAAACTGTTCGCCCTAAACTTGGAATTTTTTATCCCCCTTCTCCCATTTTTCCCTCCGTGTCCATGTCTATGTAAGGGCTCGCCCCTACCCGCCTGCTCTCATTCGCTTTTCACTCTCACAGCATTAGCATTAGCAGTTATTAATTATCACCTACCATGTCACTGTTCAATTCCTGAGCCGCTTACTCTAAATTTATGGTTTCTTTATATCATCTAGCTGCACTTGACCGGCTAGCAATCTTATTTTGGCTCCTCCACTTGAGACTGACCAGAGTTCTCGTGCCGAGGTTCTACAGACGTTCTAGCCATTTCGCTTTTGCCACAAGGCAAGAAAGACTACTGTTTACTTGCGAGTTTTAAGAAGAAGAAAAAAGTTGAATAGTCAGGAAAAATAATAGTCAGGAAATATTGCAAAGATTGTGATAAATGGAGATATTCTTTATTTTCTCATACTAGTACCAAAATCGTAGATTGATGGATACGTGTATGAATGTTCCAACTTGCACATTCTTAGTATCTTAATCAAATTGTGTTGTAGCTCATCTTATATCTATTTGTAGAATGTAAATATGGTATACATAAATATCTGCTTAATGAATGGAATAAAATGATTCCATTTTTAGATTTGTGAAAATTGTGTAGTTTTCAAGTGCTTTTATTATATTTCCTGTGGTTACGTGTCATTGCTCACATCACTTTCATTTTCCACCTCTTCCCTCGCCACTGCTTCAATCATAAAACCTTGCTTTCTCATCCCGGCAACCGCTCAAACTATTTTCGTCATACAGCCAGTGTTTGCATCCGACTGCCGCCACAAACACGCTTGTGTATCCATCCGATATTCTTCGGAGAGCTGCTTGTTTGGTCTGCGTAACCCGCAGTCGCGCGGAAGGATCGTCTTTTGGACCCGTTGGTTAGAGCCTGTGCTGTAACCGCAAGGAACACATCCCGCGCACACACGTTCGTGGAAGATACCTCTCCTCCACGCGCCCTGCTCGCCCCCCTGCGCCCGCTGCCGCCGCGCCGGTGGAGCGTCTCGCGCCAGGGTGGCCGCGTACGTGGAATCGTGGCGGCTGCTGGGATACAGCCTCGTCATCGCGGTGCTGACGTCTCGTTTCGGTGTTTGAATGTGAATCTCGTATTTTTGTTAACTTTGCCGATGTCGTTTTAGATCTGAGTACATTGCGATCGATTTGATCTGTCCCTTTTATTGAACGAAGGAAGTTGTGTGTTAATAATTAGAGGCAATACTGTGTGGCCGAACTCGAAAGATAAATTGAAAACGGGAGGTTGTTTGTGTTCTTATATTTGCGGAATACGAGTATTTGTGTGGTTGTGGAATAACGACGAGTCACGCATAATGTGATTCTGGGAAATTTTGTTATTTGTGTCCTGTGTTGAGCAGTGTAGGAAAATGAAGGAATGTACTTTATCTGTGTTTTTGAATCAAATACATTGATGAATCGAAAAGTAAATTGTAGTAGCCTTTTTGCGCAGCGCGAAGCACCTTTAGCCTCTGCGCATGCGCAAGGGCTCAAAAGTGGTGCACGTTAAGATACCTCACGCCGTACTAAACCCTTTTATTAACTTGCTCTCGGAGAACAAATATTGCGATAAAAAAGTGCAATGTTGTCTAAGTAAGGATTCCACACAAGGCAATCCGAGGCCGACCGGCCGCGCCGTGGAGTCTGCCCCAGCGCATTGCAGGGAGACGGGCCGGCGCTGAGCGACGGGGAGCGGCGGCGAGCGGCGGCGCCGGGCGTCCTGCGCGCGCGGGGGCGCTGAGTCGGCAAACGGCGCGGCGCGGCGCGGCGCGGCGCGGCGTGAGCCGAGGCGGAGGCGGCGGCTGTTGGCCCGGCGTCGCTTTCGGCTAATGGGCGCTAACTGTTGGCTCGGGTTCGCGCACGGGCCGCACTAGCGCCGCCCCGCCCCGCCCCGCCCCGCCCCGCCCCGCCCCGCCCCGCCCCGCCCCGCCCCGCCCCGCCCCGCCCCGCCCCGCCCCGCTCCACGCCACCCCGCGCGAACGTGTGCTGGCCGTTCCGCGCCGTGACTAAACCAGCGCACGCCGTCGCCGCCGCCGTCGCCGTCGGCTGAGTCAGCGGCCCGGGGGCGGCACCGGCGGAGGTGGTGGTTGCGTGGCGGCCTCGGTGGTCTTGCCCCGCCGGGCCGGTGATTAGAGTACTCGACGATTGAGGTCGCGATGGCACCGCGGTGACCCATTTTGATGTTGGACGTTCTGAGATACATGGACTTCGGCTGCTGAATATTAGGGCGTATGCTGTTAGGTGTCCCGGAAAAAGTACATGGGAGAGGTCGATCGAACGGTTTGAAGCTCTGTTTTTCTCTGACGTCTGCTTTCGTGTCACATTTCTCTTGAAGATTAGTTCTGTATTTCGTATGTTTTTCGAACAATGTGTGAAAGGCAAATGAAATACGAAGGGCTCAGCGATGAGAGATAATGATAAGTTCATGCAGTTTTGAGATACAATTCATTTATGTTGGGAGATCACAGGCAAATCAGGGGGTCAAGGCAGACAGTAGTTATTCCTTCTTGTTGCTAGAAATTGGAAACCTATCATACTGGCGGGGAATATAGGTTGCTCAGAGAGGGCAACGTGAAAGACGCATCGTGACTCACGGAGTCTCTCTGACCCATTCATATACGCAGCGTCGCTTAAGCAATAAAAACAATTTATATTGTGATTTCTACAGATATATGTGTGTAGTATCCATTCCAAACATCATTTTGTGTACAGTATCCTTTGCAAATGCAGTCGATGGACATTTATTTTGCGTGTCCGAGTGCAATTGTTGATGTACATCTTTGAAAGAGTTCGTTAAACGTGTCTTTCGTATGTTCGTGGAGTGGGTGAAGAAAGGCGGGAGCTCCTCCAGGTGAACGTCAGCAAATGAGCTTCCCCGCCGGCAGCCGCGAGTGCTCTCGGGGAGCGGCAGCGGAAGCGCGAGCTCCAACGCTCACCTGAATGACGCCCGAGCGCTTTCTCTCGCTTCACTTCCCTCCTCCTCCTCCTCCTCCTCCTCCTCCTCCTCCTCCTCCTCCTCCTTCTCCTTCCCCCCCCCCCCCGCGCCCCACGCCACACCCCTGCCCTTCGTCGCTCCGCAGCGCCGCGCTTTATGCTACTAAATGGAACATCACAGGTAATCGAGTTGGAGCAGGGGGCGGGTGACCCACTTTCCAGCGGAGGTCCCCGCTGCTGACGCTTCTGTGTGACAGGATATGGGGGATGCGAGCGAGCTGCGCCCCTCGCGTACGCCCCCTCACCCCTCTCCGCCGCTGCCTGCGCCTATTTTCTGAATGAACCCCAAAGCCATTTAATTTCTGATCTAATTTCAGAGGGGTTGAAGCAGCGTTCGGCTCCGAAATAGAGTTCTATTTATAGCTGCGCGCCGGCGGCGGCGGTGGCGGCGGCGGCTTAAGGGAGGCCGGGGGCAGGCGCGTCGCGGGGGTGGGGCCGGGGCCGGGGTGGTGGTGCGGGCGCGGGGGCGGAGCCGAGGGTCGGGGACCGAGGCCGCGTGCTGGAACTGGGTCAGCGGCCTCGCGCGCCCGGGGTCGCTGCCACGTGCCGCCATGTGACGTCACGGGGCGCAGGGCGCCGCTGCCACGTGCCGGGCTATCGACCTGCCAGCGGCCCTTCCTCCATTCACGCGGCTGCTCAGGACGCGGGGCCTCCGCCCAGGGCCGCTGCCAACCCTCCGGAAAGGGCCGGCGGAGGCCGTGGACGCGCGGTGTCGATGCCCGGGGGAGGAGCCTGTGCGGTGCTTTCGTAGCTGGCGTCGAGCGGTGAAATCTCCGCTTCGGGAGAGTCCGGATCGGACTTGAGCTAATCTGTGGATAAGAGCACTCGTTCATTAGCCACGAATTGCGACAATTCGAGGACGAGCTGTCGAAGCGATTGTAATAGTTTTACCCGTCTGGTTGGTACTTCAAATTGAATCGCATTCCATTCTAGAATGAATAACACGTGTTAAAATCTATGTTTACAAAACTTCATACGATTTCTGTGTAGAGTATACAATATATAATACTCAATTTTAATCTCTACCATATATTGAGAGTTTTCCACGAAATTTCCCTGTTATTACCACAACTTTCAGCACTAGATGGTCTACAGCCAAAAGTATTCAAAATGTGTGGAGATCTAGAGTATGAGCAGAAAAACTTTTTTGCGCCACTGAGCCCCCCCCCCCCCCCCCCCCCCCCCCAAACCCTTCCCTTGAAAAGTAATAAGCAACTGATTCCCTGTTTTTGATCTTTGCCTTCCTCTGACTTCCAATCCTCGGTTCCCATTCTCGCACTCAAAACCTGCCCTCCACTGTGGAGATCTGCCGTCGATCTGAATTTCCGTGGCGCGGGTCGCCGAGGCCAAAGGCGCCGCCTCTGAAAGCGAGCCGCTCCCAAATAAGCGCCGCTTTTATGTGCATTGTTCCGTGCCCAGCCCGCCCCGTTCGGCCAAAGAACCTCACCCGACCTCCGCTCTCGAACACCTTTGTCCGCGAAATTTTAATGACGCCGCCCAAACCCTGGCTCTCTCTCTTTCTCTCCGCGATAGAGCAGGATCAGAACAACGTAGGTTCATCGGTCACGTGTACTGCGAGGTCTCGGTAATTAAAATAAACAATATGAAAGTGCTTTTATATTATGTACTACTATTACAGTACAATACCGCTCGTTAATATTGAAGGCATATATCGATACTCAGGCGAACATTTTTAGCTTCATTTTTTTTCTTCAAATACCAGGCTACGAGCTAATTGAGGCTGCATAGGGTAAAATGTTTTGTAAAAGATGAATGGACATCGTAATCGTGAAAAAGCATGACGTCCTCCACTTCATCAGAATATCCTGTCAACTAAGTCTCGTCTCAGTTTCCTCAATCTTTGTGAACACCACTACTACTAATTTCATTCAAACCAACTTTGCAGTTTTCTTAGTGGTTTGGTGTTTGTTTGCTTCTTGTTGGTGTCCGTGAGTTCCAGTCTCTCCCGTCCACTCCTTACCCCCCTGCTGTTGTTGGTAGTGTGTGTATGCGCGCGAAGGGGAGGACGGTGCGTTCAGGGCTGCGGGGGTGGTCGGCAGCAGCAGCACGACCGCTGGGGGCCACGTGCGACGCATCGATCGCGCGCCGCAGCCATTCACCCCAGCGCACCGCGGCCCCGCGGCCCTGCTCTCGCCCGCTCTCATTGAAGTCTCCGGGCCGCCCCACGTGGCGCTATCGATCCGCCCTGCGCCGCCCCGCCTCGCCTCGCCCCGCCCTGCTCTGCCCTGCCCTTCCCCTGGCCGCGGCCTCGGTCCCGGTCCCGGCGCGCCGCCACTCATTGAAGTCTCCGCGCGCGGAGCGGTGGCCGCGCGCGGCCGTGGCCTCGCGTGCTGCGATCGAACGCCGCCGCCGCCGCCGCGTGCCTCAATGGACGCGCAATCCCCATTCACGCCGCGCCGCGACGCACGGCCCGACGGGCGATATTGAGGGCTTTGCACCCACGGGCTTCGACGAATGGGGGAGCGATTCGGAAACCCTACGGCGAAAGGGTAATGGTTGTTTTAATGTCGTTACTTATCCGCTTAGAAGTTTCTTCGTTACGCAGGCTCATATGCCATTGACGAATAAGTCTTAAAACAAGATTAAAACACACACACATATATTGTACGTACGTGTGTAAACAACTAATATAATATTGTTGTCCTTAAGGCAATAGTGGATCTTGTTTCTCGAAAACTGCTCACGCACGTGCGGGCTTGGCTCGCGAGCCAAATGTGCGCCGGTTGTGTATATAAAATTGCATCTACCTGCTGAATTGTGGGAGCAATGAAGCAGGTAGTGTCGGCAATGGATTAACAACGCGTTAATGACGACGACAGGTGCTTAACGGAGCCAGCCTTTACGATCGGAGCCGGTTGATGATGCTTGTCAGGAAGAAATTAGAATTATATGTGGTATTATTTCTTTACGGCCTCTAATAAAACCTTTTTTTTAATTTTTATATTTTTCTCGAATATAATTACGGTGGTTGAACTTACGCATGTTTACTAAATTGCATTTTCCTTCGTTCCGCATAATGCACTGTAAGAGCTTGGTTATCAGTTCTTTCTTTTTCCTGCGTCCGCCACTCTCTTGCGGGACAAATCGCTTGCTTAAACGACTTGCTTAAACAAATTGTGGAGCCTCGCAGCCAACATTGTCAACTCCACCTCGATCGCCGCCCCCCCCCCCCCCTCTGCCGCCGTTCCCCGAGGGCGAGAGCCCCGCGCGAGCGCGACCCGCGTTGCGGCATAAGGGCTCCCGCGGGGCTCGTAAATCGCTCGGTGCGTGTGTGCGTACAGATGCGATGGCTTCGCCCGCGCAGGCGTTATCGAGGAGAGCGCTGTCGAAGAGAAGGGAGACACGGTAATTATGAGCACGGTGGGTAATAAATCGTGCATATGGGGAGAGATGGAGGGACGGTCTGAGGAAAGGCGTTCGCGGAGGGTGGGGTATAGTGATAGGGGAGAAATGTCAGTTTCGAAACCGCGCTCGTTTATGACCAGGCCCCTGGAAATGCACAGTTCGGTCTGGAAATGCACAGTTCATGATATTTAACCCGCTTTTGTGCCTTTTGAGTTGCCAAGTACTGATTTTAAAATCTTGGTTTCCCACCCGCTTAAAATTCCTCTATCTTTTACCATTTTGAGTTTTACTTATTTTGTTAATGAGCTCGATAATGTCTCAGTAACTTCTCCCACGAATACATTCGGATTTGTTTAAACGCACGCTGTGAGGTTTTGTGTACGGTTTCATCGTCTGCGCGTAGCTTCGTTCGGCCCGGAGTAGTGGTGTGGTTGTGAGAGACCTATCTTGTAACACAATAGTCGCATGAGCCGCGTGCTGGGCAACGACGCAATTCGAGAGGCCCCTTCGCACGGTTTCCCGAGGTGCTTTCCATTGTGGCGGTCCCGCCGCGGCGCGGCGCGCTCCGTTCACAAAACCCCGTCAGCTTTCATTCACGATCCAGCGGCCGCCCTCGCTGCGCACTGGCCCCGCGCACGCTGCAGTCACGGAGCTTCGGCGGAAGGGGGAGATCTCTTTGTTTCCAAAATCAGCGACATCTGAACCTAGCTTGTTATTTCTGTCTCAGTGTATCAGTGAGGACCCCTGCGTTGCGGATTAGGGCTTGAAGGGTTATGGACGTATTTATCACCAAAAACTTAGTTTTGATTTGTTGGCATTCTTGCCCCATTTTTTCATGTACACACTTCCACATGCAGCGACTCTACAGTTTTTGTTGGTTTGTCTTCCCCATGAAACCCTCGCCCGCTGCCTCGTTAACTCCTGGCATTTTTTGTCTGCGGCATCTACTTGCCACGTTCAATCGTTTCCTCTACTATATCTTTCTCCTTCCGTTCGCTCATGAACGGACTCGCGTTGACCGGCTCTCCCGCCCGTCATCCCGAATGTTTATGGCTGCGTTTCTTAGCGTCGCCCTCCCCCTTCTCGCCGAGGTATCGACCTGGGCTACTCCACCTCCGGTCACTGCTACCCGGCCTCCATCGCAGCTGTGGTCTCGCGTTCAGCGTTGACCCTGCGTCCACCGCCGCTGCAGCCTGCTCCGCGCCCGCGCCTGCTGCCCGGACCGCCCTGCCCCGCCTGTCTTCGCCGAAGGTCGGACATAAATTCTCCGGGACGCACTAATGACTCGGAACTAATTAGAACGGAAGTGGCGGCGGCGGCGGCGACGGCAGCGGCGGTCGCGACGTGACGGCTGCGGCCGCGGCCGACTGCGGCGCTGCGGTACGGTCTTTGAATGGAAAAGTGCAGATGAAGCGCGCGGATAAGAAGCTCCGAGGCGCGCCCTCCCCCTGCGCGGGAACGTTCTCACGGGCTCTCGCTCATTCGCCGCTGCCGCCGGGTTGTGCAACATCATTGTTCGCTCTGATGCGTAATGTATAGCCCCTCGTTACCGCCTTGATTCCTCTCCGGCGCGCCGACGGACCTCCTCGGGCGCTGGGGCGACTGGGAACGCTCGCTACCCAGTCATTGCTTCTTTGCAGCAGCCTGTACCTCCCGTGACGCTTGCCGTTTGCTTTTGCGTTTCCTCTCGTGGAGACCCTTTGGATTTCTCTAATTAGCAAAATGCCGTGACTGCTGTGGTTAATTATAAGCAGTTATAGTTTTGATTAGTTACGCTGTACGAAAAGAGAGGAAGGGAAACGAAATATCAAAGTGTAATCAAGTTTTTGGGCTTAAAAAATGACAGTTCGTAGTATTATTTTAATGACAGTGTTTACCTGACATGATTATGGTAGGTGAAAGTCTCGATTCAAATAGCTTTCTGCAGTAACCGGTTAAATCAACTGGTGAAACCATCAAATTAATTGACGAAAGAGGGAAAAGGTGTTTGAATGACAGTTTCCTGAAACTGTAATTATGGAAATGGACATATTGCGCGAAAGTCGTATGGTGAAATATTTTGCTCATCAAGTTGCTTTTCAAATGTACGTTTTATTACACCTTTACATATCTGCATTGCCTCTGTTTACCTGCCAATGACATATAAGATTACATTATCAAGAACATTCTGAATCGTTTATAATTTATTTAAAAAATATGTGTTTCTTTGTTCATCTAGATATATGGAATGTCTCTTTCTTGCCACTGGGCTGCATCCTGGAAAGCCTCAGGTGTCATTTCAGGCCAGCCTCCCCCCCCCCCCCTCTTCATTTCGAAGCCCATAGCGTTGTTCGCAGGAGGCTGGGGCTCGTCCTTTTTTTTCTTCTTCGCCCTCCGCGGGCACGCAGCTTCAGCGCCCGGCGTATTTTTACTGAAAACAATAGCGTTTCGGTGCGGCCCCGCGCTGGCCTCGGTCGCCCCGTCGCCCCGCACCCCCAGCCCCCCTCACCGCGCGGCGGGCGAGCGCTCCTGCCTGCTCACACAATACGCATTCTTGGGCGACTCCATTTCCATTCAATGGAGTGATGTATCCTCGCCCGCCAATCCGCGCCCGCCATGCATATGCGAATCGGCTCCTCGGAGCCGGGCAGGGCGACGGAGGATGGAGGAAGCGGCGGCAACAATAAGGGATAAAGGGCGTGGCACGAGCAGAGGCAGCGCGATCGGGTGTTTGTGCGCGTGCGTGAGTGTTAACCGAGTCGACGACGAGGTGCGAGAATTTGTGACTGGCGACAGCAGTGGCAGTGACTTCTGCGGGCGTCGCGTTTGCTTTTGATCTGTATGGTAGTTATTCAGTTATCATGTGAATGAGAAGTCCTTCAACTTTATAAGAAAAAAGTTACTCATTCATTCCTTTTTTGCCGATATACCTGAACGATATTTCGGTGACCTATTCTAGAGACATCATTTTTGGAGGAAGATTTGTGGAATGCACATCTTTCAGAATCCACTTCCTATGATTGAAAAAATATCGATAACAATGTACCAAAAGTACTGAATAGAGATATGGCCGTTGACAGTCACGGTTGCGGCGGGGTGGTCATTTGTGAATGGCGGGCCCTGCGACTGGTGGGGGCGTTTGCCGCATCGGAGAGGGAGGCCGTGCGCGACCTGGCCCAGCGGCCCTCCGCCCTCCCGCACCGCGCCCTTCGCGCCCGCGAGCGCCGAGGCCTCCGCCACGTGTCGCCCATCGATCGGCCGGAGGCCGTTGAGAGCGGCGGCCGCGGAGGACCGCTGCTGCCACGTGCCGTACCATTGATTCGCCGGTGACCCTGTGACCCCAGCGCAGCCTCATTCAGCTCCCGCCTGTCCGCCCGCCTCCCCCATTGAGCAGCGGTCGGCTGAATGAGTGGATCTGCGCCGGACGGCCGCCGTCGCCGCGCGGGCTGACACCGCTCCGCACCGCTCTGCTCTGCTCTGCCTTGCCCGGGAGCTGCTCCCAGAGACCGGCGGCCGCGCGCCGCCGGCGCGGTGTTCGGTTTCCGGGCGGGAGGCCGCGCTGTGCGCCACCGCCGGTGCAACAACACCGCCGGCGGCGCGCGCGCCTCATGAATGGTCGCGCAAGTAAGAATAGAAAGACAATCGGTCGTTGCGTAAGTCGGCGGGCGTAAATAGGAATTGAACGTCAGGTTACATAAGGCGAAGCGCCGTGGGACAGCCTCAAGGAAAACTGCATTCCGGCCCGCTGCATGCGAGCGGCCGGGCGAGAGGGGCGTGCGGGCAGCCGCCTCCGGCGCTGGCCGGCCGAGCCCCGGCCGCCCCAGCTGCGACCGACGCGCGCGGGGGTGGGCCTACGCGGGGGCGGGGGCGGTAGGCCTCGCGGAAGTAGGGCATCCACGTGTCGCCGGCGCCGCCCGCTCCCGAGGGAGAGGGGCGGCGCCGGGCCGCGTCGCGGGCGCCGGCGCCAGAGCCTCCGTTGCGCGCAGCTCATTCAAGTCTCCGGCGCGCGCTCGCCATTGAGGGCCGCGCCCGGCGCTCCGATGACGTCACGGGCTTGACCCAGCGCCGTGCGGCCCCCCGGGTGCCACGTGCCGCTTCCACCCACTCTTCCTCTCTCCCCCGGCCCGCCCAACCCCGCCTCCGTCGCTTTCGCTCTCGCAGCCTCGCCCCCACCCCGCGCCCTGGCGTCGGAAAGTGCTTCTCCATCAAGCAACTCGCGAACTTCGCGCTGTGTGCACTCGTCCCGCCGCTTTGGCCCCGGGCGGCGGCGGGCGCGGGGGCGGAAGGGCTGCTGGAACGGCGGAGGTGGAGGATGTGCCCATGCAGAACGATCGGGTCAGGCCGACGGCCTCCAGGGCGGCACGTGCAGCCCTCGTTGACGTCATGGGGCCCTCTTTGACGTCATAGAGTCTCGATTGTTGCGTAGATCCTCATTCCTTGGTACCGCTAAGCCGAAATTTCGGCATTTAGGGAACGAATGTGGGGCACACACGTGTCGCTTTTCAGGCTTTCGAAGGGGAAGGGGAAATATCTGGGTCGCGGCTTTGTGGCGTATTTGTTTTTGCGGTTCGAGTTATTGGCGGTGAAGAGATGGGAGTATGGGGTGTATCAGGAATATTTCGGCGATACTGTATGGAGCTTCAAATTTGGCCGTTCATACTCCGACAATCATGAATGAAAAATAATGCCGTGATTGAAATTTTGTATTAGCATTGTGATTCTCGTTCCTAAAACTTGGTGTCTCACGTTTAATAACGATCATTGGCATTGTTTTCCTTGCGTAAATAAAAGTTATTGCATTTTGGGTACCATGCGGTAATTTTTCATTTGAGTAGTGTGCTATACAACTTTGTGTTTGTCTTTTGCAGCGATAAATTTTTGTATTTAGTCCTATCATAATAGAGATACACATTTTAATATTCTGTGACTGATTTTCAGCACGTCTAGATCAGATATTTACCTTAACTTCATATTTATTTATTACGTAGGTTTTGCTCTGAGGCACCTGGGACAATTTATTTTTTTATTTTTCCATTTATTATTTTTGACAACAGAATGTGTTAATTATTTTCGATGAGATTGGAAAATCAGTGATGGGGCATGTTATCGACCAGTGAAAAGATAAATCGCTTATTTTGCAGGCAGGCACAGTAAGGAAAGCGAGAAAAAATAAATAAAAATAAGTAATATTGGCAATGTCTGGAAGTAATCCAGAAGTAAAGAGAGAGAGAATGAGTAATTCGATTCTTAATGTCCTAACCTCATTACTACAAGCAGCGGGAGGCGCTTGATGAACGGAGAGGTGGAAATCCCGCGATGGAAAGCGAGTGGAGTGCGGGGGCGCCGCCGCTGAGGCCGCGCTCATTGATGGTTGCGGGCCCGGCCGCATGAACCAGAGGCGGGAGGTCGCCGTCGCCGCCGCGCCGGCGCGGTAGGCGCGCGAGGGCGCGGCGCGAAGGGCCACTCACCCCGCGCGCGCTCCGCGTCCATTGAGCCGCGCGCGCCGCTGACGTCAATGGGCTGGCGTCGGGGGGGCGGGGTTGCGGGGGTGGCGGTGGCGCGCGCCAGTCGCAACGTCCGAGGCGCCGCGCGCGGTCGCCGTTGCCGTCGTGGTTCCCGGCCGTTGCGTTCGCGCCCTGCCCATGTCGGGAGGCCGCTGGCGAGGAGTCGCGCGTCCCGCCCTCGCCTGCCCCGTCGCCGTCCCCGGGGCCGTCGCCCACCTCGCCCTGGGCGCGCGCCTGCCCGCTCGCGAGCGCGGCCTGCTCGGCGCCCTCGTCGCCCGCAACCTCCGGGCCGTCCGCTGCTCCTAGGGTGAGTCGCCCTCCCCTCGCTCCTCCTCCTCTCCGCCAGCTCCTCGTCATCCCGTTTGTGTTCCCTTATGGCGTTTGGGTATGCAGTCTGGATTGATGCTGATTCATTTTAGTTTCGTTATTCTCGACGTACTACGTTGTCCCAGGAATATTTTTCGAGAAAGACAAGTAGGCGAGTATGTCTTCACAACATGATCCCTGTTTCAAACTTCTCTATTCCTCCATTTGACTGTATTTCGTAATACCTTCGATGTTCTCATTTGTCGATGCATATAACTGTCTCAGCCTGACTTTCTATTCAGCTGACCATCCATTCAGCCTGACCATCCATTCTGTACATTCAAGATTTACCACGTGATTCCACTTTTCATTTAACTTTCAAAAGTAATTGAGGTTTGATCAAACATTCGAGTAGTTTATATTCCCTGTTCTACGTATTTTAAGCTCTTATTTGTCGTTCCTATAAATGCAGCCCTATGGCTGTGCCCTTCTAACAATCTCATCGATTTCGCTTTCGCTTTCTCACAGTTTCATTCCGTCTCTTCCATAAAAAATAATATAATCTTTGAACCTCGTTACAGTAATCCATCTCGCCCTTATCCGACACTGTTATTTCTTCCTCCATCATACTTTTACTCCAATGCAACTGTGCATTGCCTGGTTTCCGTGTGATCCTGCTTTTGTTACAACTATCCGAAAATATCTCAAATGCAAATCTCGCTTGTTAATAATTATTAAGTACACCGCTACTCTTTCACACCATGTTTATTTCAGTCTACCTTTTCTATTCCTGTCCTTCTACTCGCGTTCTTCGACTCAACGGTCTCGCCAGGAATCGTAACAGCTTCCAGCTTTTCAACATTTCGCTTCCTCAGTCGCTCCTCGGCCGTCACTTGCCACCCATCGGGAGGCATTCTCGGATCGCTCGTCGGCCGCCACTGGACCTTATCATCGATTTTATACCGTCCCAACCAACCCCGGGCTCCCCCACGCCCGTGGTCTTTTAAGGGGTCCCCCGCCTCGGGAGGGGGAGGGGGCGACGGGCCCCTTTCGGCAGGTGATCGGCGTAACCGCGGAAGCCGCGTTTTACGGCCGCCCTAAGAGCCGTTTCTATCCCCGCTGTTGTCTGGGGAGGCCGTTATCGACGCACGGTTTAACTCAGGAGTGAAAGGCCTCCGCGACGGCGCGCCGTGACCTTTCCGGCCGCCCTTCCAGAGGGCCAGGGCGGCGCGGCGGCGTCGGCGGCGTCGGCTGTGTCCTCCAGACGTATTGTTGCTTCTCCGGTGTCCGGCCATCATTCTTCCTCTACGGCCGCCTTCGACGTTGATGTGTCCCGCAATCCTTCGTCGGCTGGCCTGCGCGCTGATAAAATAGGGAGGATATGGAGATTGCTTTTGTACCTTCCCGGGTGCCTGCGCGTTTATCTCTTAGTCGGTCGTAGGCGTTTGAAAATGTTTTAGTCGACGTGGGTGGCCTCCGATAAAAGGTCTTGCCTGGCATAGGCCTTTGAGAGAACCTCCTCTCGCCTGAATGTTATCGTTCCTCAGATTCCAGAAGACAATACAAGTTATTCATGTCTGATGTGTGTCGTGATGTGAAACGTCTTTACAGGGAGGCCAACTTTAATTTTAAAATGTTTTCCCAAGTTAATAAAATAATGGAAGTAAAAATACTGCAAAATATCCTAAGCATTAATATACGTGCACACAACTAAAGTCATCATTGAGCGTTGCTCAAAAGAGCAATTTCATACTACTTTCCAAGATGAAGCAAAATTAAAAAGTAACAACTGTCCATTTTTTTAGTGGACAAAAATTATTTTGAGAATCTATTATGGAATCGTTTTTATGAACAAATATGACTAAAATGATAAAAATGTTTTAACATTTCATACGGATAAAAATTGAAACATTTGCAAATAATTATTAAGGCATTGATTGAAAAGTGAGCCCAGTGTGAAATTATTGTATTTTCAGTGCACTTAATTGGAAGTCTTTCCTCGCCATTTCTTATCTTTTTTTTCTGCAGATATTTATTTCACAGTACACACGTAATTTTTAACTTCGGGATTGAAATTAATAAATTTGATGCTTTCTGTAGTTTCAGTAAACATTTTTGAAAATGCTTTCTTCAGACGTACTCGTAAGCCGTGGAGTCATTCATTTTGTATAAGACGTATGCCGGAATTGCTATTGTCTTAGATGCAAGATACAAACGTACAATCTTCCCCATTTGTATTTTTTGTTATTGTTATTATGTAAATTTAAATTTATTCAAGTTGTAGCTAGGCTTACGCCAAAAGGTCTGATCTTTTGCCTAAGCGATGCCACAAATTAAGACATCGTTGTTACATGATGTTATACACGTATCATTATTATTATTATTTATTATTATTATTATTATTATTATTATTATTGTTGTTACTTCCGTCATCCCTCATCCCTCTTCAATTTATTCCCAGAGTGTTTGTTATTCGGTAGCATAAGCAGTGTGTCTTTTTGATGACGATTTATGTAATATTACTCTGATACTTTTATATCATTATTTTCTTGCTTAGATGGGTTCAGACTCGTTTCCTTCCTGTTTGTCGAAGTCGATCCTTTAAAAACTAATGTTTCTTAAGGTTTTCTGCACAAAATGTGAAATTGCTTTCCTTCATTGTTGTGCGAGTATTATTATTGTTTAATTTTAATATACAGTGAGTTTCTTGTGACCGTTTGCATTATTTTGAACATTAAAGGCGGGTATAAAGCGTCAGGGCATCCAACCTTGTGCAGATGCCAAAGTTGTTGGCAAACTTGGTCGTGTGGGTCGTGTAGTTTGGGCAGCATCCCCCAGATGGCAGGACGGGCGCGGACGCTGGTGCTAGGGTGAGAGCGACGTGGGGCCGAGTATTGATCTCCGTACCGGGCGGAGCGGGTGGGAACGGGGGAGCGCGCGCTGGGTCTGAGGGCCGGCTGCAAGGCTGGCCGGTGGGGTAGGCCCTCCGCGTCCCCTGGGCCCCGCCCCGGACCTTCGCGTGTGCGCGTGGCGTGCGTCAGGCGACCTGCCGTGCTAATTCGTCGCTCGGCGGGGCTGCGGGCACCGGAAGTGAGGGCCACCACGCCCCGCCTCGCTCCGTCCCGCCCCCGCTCCTCCTAGCCCCGCCCTATTTGCCACGCCCGTGCCCGTTCCGTACCACCATTTGTGACGCTCAACTTCGTACCGTTCTTCTTGCCACCACCTACTCTTCCCCGCCTGTTCCCGTCCGATCCGAGCCACCAGCCCGGCCCGCTCTATACTTCCCCGCTCCTTTCTGGGCCATCCTGCCTTCTTCCCGGTGTGTCCTTCAAAAATGGTCATCTTAAATGGAGATTGGACATCGACGACTTTTCTCAAAAAACGTCCATGTGTACATTTTGCTTCATATTTGCAACTGTCCACTATGCATTCAGGCCGTTCACTTCTTAATGCTCAGGAAGAATATTTTCTTAGGAGAGAACGGTACTGTTCTTGTTGCTTGGTAATGTAGTTTGTGACATGTAGAGTGATATGTAAACATATGAGTGCCGTCGTGTATGATTATTTTCCAGTAAATAGTCATAAAGTTGGAAGTCTCACTTGTACCTGTAGCTGTAGAAATTTTGACCATTCAAAATATCTATGATCTTCGGCTGACATAGATATCGCGTCATTGATAATCAGCTCCACGAAAGCAAAAATATTGTCCTCTTCACACATTTATACTCCTGTAGCTTTCCCGCCCTCCCCTACAGATGTAGTATGTAACATTTTTCTTAATGCATTTTAGAAAATTCTGTAAAATATATTTATATATAAAATTCTTGCTTTCTTCCTCTCTAAACATATGTAGTTAATTCGCGTACTGATATATATAAATAAAAATTGAGAAGATATGTTTGTATTCCATACTCTGTTAATATTCAAAGAGGAACACACTTTTTCTCACAATTTTGCATTCATACAGTTGAATGATTTTTATACTGTTAGTGGGCCACTCTTTCATGGTTTTTTGAGGTGATATGAATAGGTGCTGTACTTCGCAACTGTTGACATGACCAAGCAGAAGGAAGTGAGTACTGATGAGAAAGGAGTGATTTTGAACTTAGCTCTTCGAAGCTATGCTTTGCGAAAAATGGGAATAGTGATGAAAAAATGGTACTGCAATGGTACGTTATATAAAAAACAGAGAAGAATGTTGTATGCAAATTAAAATAATTATTGTTTTCTTTTATAATGAATTAAAACCCTCATTATTCAGTTTGTAGTAAATTATTTTATTATATATTGGTCACTTTCGGGAAAATTGTAGTTTGAAGGAAAAAAAATTTCGTGGTACATCAAATGTGTTATAAATACCAATGTTATGTACTGAATGTGCGTGCGTGTGTGGGTGGAGAAGGGGATTCCAGACCCTCCCCCCCCTCCACGTGATAAACTACTTAGCAATTACGTGTTGATCTTTCCATTCCAGTCCAAAAGAGGATGTTCTTGCTCCGAAGGTCGCTCTAAGACGGTTATGTTTCTGCTTGTATCGTACATGCGTATCAGGGGTATAAAACCGACACATTCTCTATCTCAGAAGCTCCGATCAATAGCGCCCGGATAAATCGCTCTTGCATGCGCTTTTCAATTGTTTTATCTGCTGAGTGTGGTCATTGAGCTTGAAATCCATAACGGGTAGACGTAATGAATTAGATCTTGTAGCTAACCTTATAAAATTAAACATGTTGCTATCTTTCGCCGTATAGTCTTGAACGGCGTATTGTATGACCTTTGGGCATTTTCTGCCGCTTTTTATCTAATCTTCTAATTGAAAAACAAGATAATTATTGTAGTGCAAGATGCTAAATATAGAAATTCATGTATTATTTTGGGCTAATTTACGATATTTTGAGAGTTTCACTCATTTTAACATTCATCAGTCTAGTTTTAAACTTATTTGACGAACGTATTTTTAGTCTGTATCCATTCTGTTAAATGTTCTTGTTATAAGGAAGTTTTATTGGGTGAATCATATTTCGAGTGTGTCTTCAAATTGTACTTTTCTTGAAATGAAATGGTTCTTAGAAGGAAAAGAACGGAAAAGCCTTCAAGTCATTTTAAAATGTGCATTTGATAAGAGATTTATTCCAGAGATTTAAGAACGAAAGTATTAATGTGAATTAATGTCTCCCGTATTTGAATAGAAAGCGTTGTCATTGCCCATATGTTTACTTTTTCCCCAAACTATCTACATACACTATCTACATAGAAGAGGAAGTAATGCTGTATCAGAGGGAGGTGATTTTCTGTCAAAGAACTCGAATTGTTAGGTCCTGATATCGAAAAAATTGGATAAATCGTGTTCCTACATGTAGTAAATTACTTCCTACGTTGTGCAGTCTCACACGTTTTTTGTCCTCGATACCAAAAACTTGGCTTACAGCAAAACATCTGCCCATCTATGGTCAACCCTAGCACCATAACCGTTCTGACGATATTCTCCAATCTTGATATTTCCTGATGAGGCCGAACTAGAGGACGTGCGAATTGGAAATGGATATTTTGATTTGGGGGAGGGGGTACTTTACTTGAACACTCAATATATTCTCAAAACTGGTTCAAAATTGTTTGATTCTTTTTTCCTTGGGCTAGAGCAAAGCTCACATAAAAATAACGTGTCTCATATTCGTTAAACTCTAAATTTTCGAAAATGCAAAAGTTGAAAAAAATTACAGTTACAATTTTGCGACTTTTCCCATAATAAAATCTGTTCTTCAAATACAGGGCTTTAAATGTGAAGCTTGCTAAGCTTAAGAATTTTTCGAAAAATTAGCAGTTTTGCGTGAAAAACAGGCAATTAAAGAAAATTGTGTTTCCTTAAATTTTGTGGTCGAATTGAGCAAAATACGCTTATAAAAATGGGGTAGGTCCCATTTTCTGTGATTTCTCGTTTTTTCAAAATTGCAAAATATTATTGTTGCAAAATTACAGTATTGATTTTTTCTTAATAAGATGTTCTAAAAACAGTGAATCTTTAATTAAGATTATGTAGACGTTTTGGAAAATGAGTAGGTTTCTTGTAGTTTTTGCTTGAAGCAAAGGCAATTTATGAGAGAAATTTTAAATGGCTACAAATATTTTCTGTACATCTTTTTCCCTCGTATAGAGCAACGGCCACTTAAATAATGTGAGAGGTCTGATATTCGTTGAACTCTCAGAATTTTCAAAAACTGCAAAAGTTACTAATAATTCGAGAAAGTACATGATGTTGTAGGTCCTCTAATTCTTTAATACGTTAACAGCTTCCAATGGCTTATCCATCATCATCAATATGGATAAAAATCACTTAAAAAATAGTAATAAAACAATGTAAATAAATGGTTACTTTATTGAACATAATATTTTTAATAATTTAGGGTAGATGGAATGAGAATATCACAAATCAAAATGAAAAGCGATTACTCTATTTTAATTAGAGAGGGATCTTTTTCATGAATTTGAATGCAAGGCTTAAATGAAAAATGTAAACGTAAAAATTCAGAGATGAAATAACAAGTAAATGGAAAGCAAGTTAGCAGTTTCTTCACCTGCTTGTCAGAAAGCCAGAAATTCGACTTAATGGCTTGGAGTATGCCTAACCGCTTACATTTTTTTCTTTAATGTTAGAAATGACACCTTGTATTCTAATATTTAGATCGCCAACTCTACATGACCACTAAACCAATAATACCTCGTACCTTGCTACTCGTAATAGAATGTTGATTCGAACTAAAATTCTGTTAAAATGAAGGTCCTCTTCGTAATGACGATTATTGAGTATATTTTCTAAACTGTTAATAATTGACTAAAATCAATATTTTCAGTCTTTTACATTGTGGAGAGCTTCAGGCGTTGGAAAGAGCTTTTAGGTTGCGAGAAGAAACCATAAATTGGAATATATCAAGAATGAAAATAATGAATCTACATGAAAGTATAATTTAATCAATTACTTAGCTATATTTTAATGGCAGGGCATTGGTATTAAGGAGAAAAAGTTTCTTAGCAGGGAACAGATTCGTTTCTTATTAACATTTGTCGTGTGATTTTTAATTAGTGATTTATTTTGTATAGATTTTCATGGTTAAATTGTGATGCTTTCTCAGACGATGCTGTATTTCGACTCAAATGTCCTTTACTCTATTGGGAAGATCCCAAGTGTGTCATGAAATGCAGATATGCTTGGAAGAGAACGTTTATTTTTCAAATTGGACATGTACCGTCTTCAGGGGGACCGAGAAACGAAATATTGCGGTACATCTTTATTTAAACCTTATTTTTTAGGCTCGTTATTTCCTAATTGTGTGTTCTTTAATTGAAGTCGCACTGGTCTCCCGAGCGTGTCCCCATGGCGTATCCGCGGGCATTGTGAGTTGTCTGTAGTTGCGGAAATAGCTTGTTGCCTCCCCGCGGGTGAGCGCAGCGTATCGCGCAGGAACGGCCGCCCAGGGAAAGCGCCCTGGCAGCGGCCACGCCCGCCCGCGCGCGCCGCGCTCCCGCAGGGGCGGATCCGACATCGACCCGCGACCCGCTAACCGGAAGCGGACACACCTCCTCTCTTCCTCGCCCCGCCCACGCCCACGCCTTCGGAGCCTCCGACGCCCACGGGCGTGGGCGGGGCGGGGCGGGCGGCATGAGGCAGAGGGGCATTGTTCACGCGCCGCCCTTGGATTCCAGCACGTGGGGCCGCGAGCCCACTTTCTTCGCCGGACGCGGCCCGCCCACGATCGACGCCGCCTCGCTCCTCTCAACCCACCACCTGCACGCCCCACCACACCCTCCTCTATCCGTCCACCAAATGCGTTGTCCCACCTCACGCCACCCCACCATCCTCTTTGGCAACCCCACAATCCCGTCACACACACACACAGCCTCCTCCCACCCCGTCCAACCCCGCCTCACCTCGCTTCACCCCGCTTCACCCTACCTCGCCTCACCTCGCTTCACCCCGCTTCACCCCGCCTCAGCCCGCCTCGCACCTTCTCGCACCCCCTCGCACCCCCTCGCAATCGCGCAGCGTCGAACGAACGTCCTCGCGAGATGGCGCCTCCGCCCCGCTTGTGCGCTCGGCATGGCCCATTCCACTTCCTCCCGCCCATCTCCGCCTCCGCCAAGGAAGACCTTTCCAACTCGACTCTATCGACGGTCATTTCATAATGCCAAGACAGATCTTCTGGTATTTTGGATTTGGTACACAAGATATTTCGCAATATTTATGTGATGCGCTCAAAACTGTTTAATAAACTTGCTTTACGAATCACTTATTACTGATGTATTTTTAGAAAATTGCAGACAGACTATTTCTTACGAAGACACTTCGAAATGTCCAATAGACGTATAGTGCATGTATGCACAAAATTGTCATTGAGAATATTGATGCCAAACTTATTTCCAGGAATGCATCGAAGAATTGTCTTTTTTGTACTGTGTGTATATTCTAAGATACATATTCTAAAAATTCGGCACCCAAAAAGTAGAGGCAGAAAAATCATTGACAAGAAATACCGAACTAAAGTTCTTCAATTCATTCGCACTGTAACACGAAACCATTAAATAATATGAAACAGCAATGTCTTCCACAGAAAAAATGAATTACAAAGTATTCATAGAATCATCCAGGAGTAAATTTATGGCAAATTTTATGGAATATTGTTTACCAAATTATAAATACAAATCCCAATGGACATTGTGAAAATTATAAAACGGAATGTAAAAGAGAGTCAAATAACAGTTTTAAAACATCTCTGGCATAGTGCCGTAACCTTTTCTTAGTGACAACAAGAATGGGATAATAGAACAGACAGGAATGTTACCACCTGGAAATGCATTGGCTAAATTGATTTAAATGTAATATGTGTGTAAAACACTGAGGATTGTAGAAAGTGCATTTATTTTTCAAAATATACAAATACAAAGAGATAGACGTATTAATGATTTTATAATTGAATCCATTTTGAAATTCTTTCATTTCTTTTTTCTGTATTGAATATGACCATAAAGAATAATGTGTTTTTTGTTTATTTTCAATGTAAGATGAGCTGGGGTGAATACTCGTCATACATATAGCCTTCATAATAGATGTATTGAATTGATTTTGGTTCTAATTAATTTTGGCTATTCCTGTTCGAATAGTAATCTATACTAAAAAAATCTTGCACCAATTGAAGTACTGCCAATCGTTATATACCGGTACAAGTAACGTTGCCTAGAGCTGGTTTACACGTAATTATATTTTGTTGAAAGTATTGCTGTGCTGTATGAAAACTCAAAAATTTAAATGTATGTATGTGTGTGTCCTGCAGTTCCAAAATTACCTTTCCTTTTTGCCGTGGGCGTAGGCAGGTCGGCGTAAAAAAAATAATTCCCACATTTTTATCTTCATGTTTCCTTTTTTATAATATTTTTTATAAGAGATAACTTAAGAACAGAAGCTCATTGCTCATTGAGTTACTTGTTGTTCAGAAAGATTTTTATTTACATTTTAAAATTAGAGAAGGCAAGTTTTGGAAACAACATAGACATTGCATAATTTAGGGAAACAAAAATGTTCAATGTGAATTAAATTATCAAACCAAACGGTATTCATTGTTAATGAATTAATTTCACGCTTATGATAAGTATTATTAGCCTCAAACTCAAAATACTCTCATAAAGTCGATGTAACTTATAGTTTGTTTTACATATCTTCAAATGGAATGTAATTCATTGTTAAAGCAGTATTTTGACACCAATTATTAGAAAAAACCGAAGCTTAGAAAAAACTCAAAATACTCTTGATGTTTTCCAAAGCTTTTTACTGAATGAAATGATTCAATATAATTTATTACAACTGTCAACATTTATTTCAAAATTCTGGCTTTATTGCCATTTGCTTTCTAGAGACTGGTGTAGAAAAATAATTCGACCTGATTTTTCCACCCATTGGTAAAGGGTTTTGTTAGGAGGTTGTTAAAATCATTCAATTTTTCTTCTATATTGATTCTCCCTTTTGAGAATAATTTCAGACTCTCTAAACTCTTAATTTTTTTTTCTCCCTTCAGTTCTGTGGATCACGTCTTGTTCTTGCTCTTGCTTAAGATTTTCTTAAGTTATTGTTGAATTAACCACCATTTGTCTTTAGAGAAAGTGTAACTTTATATAACACAGTATTCCTACTAAAACACCAATAAGCTTTCTTTTCCCTCAGCTTTTCTGTACCCAATATTGATTACCCAATATACACAATTGTTTAGCCATCAGCTAATCTCGGCTATATTACTAAGAACCTAATGTTACTGACAATGTTGAATCCAATGTTGGTGTATGAGAGTTCTCCAATTCGTTTTCCAATTTCCAAAGAAATATTCATATTGCTAGACAAAAAGGGTTTTCGTAAATTAGTACAAAAGTTAACATAATTGCCTCAAAAATGAAAGAAACATCATTCGTTACGCTTTCAATTCTTTGTGTAAATAGCATTTGCTTATTGAAGGTTATCATTGTTCACTAGGCCTTAATGTGTCCAGGCGTTTGTTATGTAGACAGGAACCACTTGTGCCGTCCCACCTGGCCGAGGTATTTTGCACACAATTGCAGCACGGTGAGCTTGCTTTGCTTGCGTCAAGGAGGAGCACACGTGCAATCAGTTGCGTGTGTTTGTGTGTTCGGATATACCATGTGCGTGTTAGTGTGAAGAATAGGAACGAGTGCTTCATCATTCGATATTGGCCTCATCAGTGATTCACGTGGAAAAGAAACTCGGAACACCGTGCATCGCGGCTCGTATGTGGGTTCTTTATCTGAAGGTGATAGTGGCAGGTGTTTATAGTCGGATCAATAATGAACGGCGGCGGAGGGCGGGGGCGGGGACGGGAGCCGCCCCTCGCAGCCGACCTCCTCCACGCCGCCCGAGCACTTAGATCCACTGCAGGCCCACATGTTGTTCACTCATTGGAGAAACCAATTGAGCTGACGTACTCGTGTATGAAGTGTGGTTACATAATGCACACATAAGCAAATTGTTTAAGTCAATTTTAAAAGATGATGTAATGTAACGCATGACAATAAGATCAATGCCACACAGAGCAGAGTTTTGAACGTGATGGTTTGATGATTGACGTATTGTGTTTTGCTACGTTGCTTTAAGTTGCTCTCTTGCAACTTTAGAAATGGAAGGTTTTAAACACCATTTGTGCATCAAGTGCATTCACCATTCTTGGTTTTCATTTTATATGGATTTTCAAATAATTTTCAATATTCTTTTTATTTAATTTGACTTTCTTCTATTTAGTTTTCCTGTTTTGAAAATGTCGTTAATGAAACTTCTTTAGAAAGAAAAAAATCCTACTGTTAAAATGAGTAGGTGAGAATTACATTGTATCACTGTGTTTCTATTGTGCACACACAAATAATATATAGAACACAGAATTTGCTGTAGGCTGTCATCCTGAATCGGAAGGAATATTATCGAAAATGTTGAACATTGTTTGATATCCCATTAAATAGTATGGTGTAATAGCATCTCTAAATTTCAGACTGTACTTCATTTGTTCAATAGGAGATCTAAGTTTGAGTTCAATTAAGTGCTGGGTGTAGATACGCAACTATATTGCGAGAACAGTTTTCAGTAAGTTTATTTGGAATTTCGAATGAATAATCGATGAGTTCTAGACGACTTAAAGGATATTTTGCTTTGATTAGTAAGCCATGCTTTTAGTATTTTATAATTGCATGTATTTAGTGATCAACGATGAAAAGCAACTCATCAAAACATTAACCCCATGATAAAATATAATGCATTTTGAGTGATCGTATTACAAGATTCAACATTTTCTGCGATGATAATTTTATTTTATCCACTGTTAAAATGAACTTAATATTCTTTGATCTGTCGTATATTTTGGTATCAAAAAAATTAAAATATATTAAGAATTTGTTTCAAACTATATTGAAATGAATTGTGGAGTTAATACAGTTTGATATGTTGCTCCACATATCATCTTGATAATGACTTAATTTTCATCAGAAGTTTTACCACTTGTACAGAAAGCTTGTACAAATCATGTATTGTTGATACGTGGTTCTGGATTGCTTATTCGTTCAATTGTTGTTGCGGTAAATTTCTAGTCGTTATGTAAGTTATACCAACCTCCTTTATGATTGTTATAATTCTGGTTGCCACCTTATTAGGAACTCTGAAGACATTTCTTATTACTCCATGTTGGGAAATAAAAAACCATAATGACTAGAAAATAATTATTTTTGTATCACAATGTGTATACTGTCATATGTGTATATGTACTGCCAAGTATCTACAAGATTTGGGATGATTTAAAACTAAAACTAGAAGAATTAGTATTCTTCACACAGATCAACAAGACTTTTCGATTTCTTTCGCTGTAAATCCGCATGATACCGTAATGCACAGTTTGTTATCTAAGTTATAACTCATTCTTGTAACCCTTGTAGCATTAAGGGTTGGGCAAATTTTACCTTCATATTTTTTATTAGTAATTCAAATATCCTCAAGAATAATTATTTTATATCATTAAATTAGTGATACTTTTGCTTTTTGTGAAGAGCTCATACGTTTGTGGAGAACAGTTTAAAGATTTCATACCCTTCCTACTCGTATTTCTTCTCCTGGTGTCAATTGTTGCCTCCCCCCATTATCTTGGTATTCCATGATACATCAATTATACAGATTGTGTACAATTTTATGTTACATCGCAAGAAAGTGTTTTATTAATTAGGTGTCCAGCGTCACAAGCTAAAATTGCAGTGCGCTGGAGGCCAGTGTTTAATTTATTAGCATAAAGGTGAATTTTAAGATTAAAAAAAATGATACTAATTCAAGGTGATTTAACTACAACTTGTATGTTCTTAGTGCACTTCCATTTACTTCAAAATTTTTAAATAATAATATGTTTCTTGTTTTCAATTTTTGTGTGAAACATTTTTTTCTTACATCTTTATTGCCTGTTCTAAAATTGTCATATACTTAAAATCGCAAAAATATATGAATGGATAAAAGTTGCATAATATCCACCAGGTCCATAAATAAGCCAATATGGTTTTAATTTTTCTACCGAAGCCACACATGTTTTCGCTATCTTTTTTTTATTATTTTTCAGTTGAAGGAAATTTTTACAGAAATTCAGGCGTGTTCCCAAGAAATGTGGATTAATTTAAAATACTGTTGAAAATTACTTCATAAAACTAGTCTGTTATTTCAGAAACATGACTTTTTGGATTCAATTTAAATGTAGGAAATAGTGATTTCTTACTAGAGTTATTTTGATTTTTTGTCATTGTTAGCTATTGAATGCTCGTAAATATGTATTGTATCTCTAAAATAAACTATAAAAGAACGTGTTGCTTACGAAAATCATTGGTTTTTAGATGGTTTTTATATTGGTAATGTACTATCGTTCTTTTTCTGGAGCACTTTGTTAATAAAATGCTGTTTTATAAAAAATACGTGTACCTAAGATATCGGGTAAATGACATTGTGTATTAATGTATGGTGGCAAGAACATATTATTTATTGTCAATATCTAAGGTCATAACCCCAGGCTACTACTTGTTAATAGGAGAATGCCGAAATTAGAGAATTTGGTATTTCCTGAAAATTTAGATGATACGCTTATTATGTTTCGGGAAACATTTATCACAAATGTTCACAATTAAAAAAAAATAATTATAAAAAACGAAAGCTTAAAACAGTGTGAATTTGCAGAAAAGAAACTTATTCAAATATTTGATTACTCAAGCATCTTGATACGACATAATGGAGTGTACTTCGTACAAGCCTTGTGGAAGAGCAAGAGAACAAGACCGGCCAGAAAATACTTGCAGTTTTTGCTATATGTATGCTACATCAGATATTTAACAGTCCTGACAATCAGTATTTGTAAGATTTGGGATCATTTAAAACAAAACGAGAAATGCGTATTGTTTTCACAAGGATTAAGACCACTTTCGTTTCTGTTTTTCTCGTACTACTATTCCTGATGATACTCAGTTACAGTAACATATTACTTTGTCAGCTATTTATGATGCAGATATCTCGCCATTTATTTGAAAATA
The DNA here is from genome assembly GCA_038098605.1 of Gryllus longicercus. Taxonomy (NCBI): domain Eukaryota; kingdom Metazoa; phylum Arthropoda; class Insecta; order Orthoptera; family Gryllidae; genus Gryllus; species Gryllus longicercus. The sequence continues at coordinate 8,210,287 of JAZDUA010000015.1, forward strand.
TAGCATCGTTCAATATCACGTATCGTGCTCTGGCGATGTCCGAACGTAACGTGGACTAACGATCGCATTTTCTTCTTTTTTTTGTTTCAGATCTCGCGGCAGTCGATCGACGCTTGCAAAGATTACTTCCGCGACGACCTCATCAAAACAGACTGGCAGCTCATGGTGGAGCTGAAGAAGCTGTTCCAGATTTTGTAGCCCCGGCCATGGGTAGGTATCTCGCCGGCCCGGGCCGGGGCCAGCGCCGGCGCGGCGGCGGGCGCACGGTTTCCGACTCGGCCCCGTCTCCACCCCGCCCCTCCCCCGCCCCCGCCCACTCCCTCGCCACCGCCCCGACTCCGGACCCTCCACGCGCCCCCGCGCCCACCCGCCCCCTCCACGCCCCGAAGTCCCCGATCTTCCAGCTCGCGCTTCCGCGTTGCCGCCGCCGCCGCCGCCGCCGCCGCTGCCGCCGCGCACTCCGTAGCTGCGGCTACGTCCGCCTTAGCGTCGTCGATGTTCATGCCCGTACAACGATACTTGAAAGCTCTGCGGTATGTGCCTTATCCTGCTTCGCATTCATACTCGGCTACATACCACGAATCGGTGTTAGATAACGCTTGGAGGAGTGAAAGAAAAGCGAAAGGAACGTCGACTTGGATTCTGTCTATTGGCCCTTCCGTATGTGTTCACTGGTAGCACCTGTTGTAGATGCCCGCCGGGGGCCGAGCGGCGAGGGCGCGGACGCGGCCGGAGGCGGCACGAAGCGGCGGGGGCGGGGCCCGGGTCCGCGACAAGGGCGGACAGAGCGTGGCGCTGTACTTAGGACGAGGCTGGTTGCGCGAGATGTACTTAGGCGCTCTGTCCGCGGAGGGCGGCCGCGCCCCTGGGCCCCTGCGCCCTGCGCCAGTGTTGGGCGACGCCCCGTCGACCGCGCTCGGGGTAGGGCCCTGGGGCCCCGGCGTCCGGCCTCCCCGCCGCCACAGCAGCCGCCGGGGCTGCCAAACCCCGCGCCGTCATCGACCGCGCCCGCCCTCGCCTGTCGCCCCCCGCGCCAGCGAGGCGCGGTTTTTTCGATTTTTCTCTTTGATGGATGTTCCATGTTTTGTACATTGCTACTAGATTGTGAAGGACGCATAAACAAATTACGAATTATATATTTAACTAAATGATATATTATATATTTAACCTGTTGCGTGTGTGCGAGGAGTGAGCCGCAGTTGATTGGGTCGATTGTCATTGAACTGCTGTCTTGTGTATGTTCTTCCTCACTGTCCCGATGCCTACTGTGGAGGTGGCTGCACTGGTGCTGGACCTTCTCTGATGTAACCCCCCATGATGTACTGTTGTTGTTATGAAGCAACGCTGTCGCGCGTGAAAGGAAATAAAGAGCAAGAGTCTTGCGTCTGGTGATGAGAACGTGTTGTGTGTTGTGTCGCTGTGCCCACAGCCCCGTCCCGCTCCCTCCTCCTCCTCCTCCACCAACACGACCAGCCCCCTTCGGCGCCGACGCGACGCCCGCCCGCCTTCGCTCCTCGTAGACGCCCGCAGGATCACTCGCCCTGCACCCGCCCCCGCCCCCGCCGCCGCGACCTCCGCCCTCGCCTGCGGCCGCTGGCGCCGCGCTGCGGGTGCGCGGCCGAAACGCTTCTTGCCTCTTGTGCTGTTTAGAGCTATTTGGGTAAGACATCCTCACCACGAACCAAGAACAAATGTTGTAAATATTCTTTTCTTTAGATGATTTGGATGAATTTTAACAGAGCTGGAATTTGAGTTAATTCTCATCATTTGTGACCTTCACTTATCGGTTATCTCCATAAGACCGTTTGTAATAAACTATTGATTTTCTTTGTGTTTTTGCTTTCAAGTCACCTTATCCCAAGCTTTTGCAGCGCTGTATCTTGGTGCTAAGTAAATTAACATTTGTAGAGTTTACATAAAACAAAAGATCTAGACTAACATGAGTTATGAATCTATCATATCCAAAATACCATTTTCCTCAGAAATCATAACGTAAGTGGCGTAACTTATTTTTTGTTATAATGGTGATAATTATTTTTGTTGAAAATTGTTTTTGTTTTATTTTTCATGATAATGTATTAATATGTACACAATTAATTTAACTTGAAGTATCGGAATACTATAAAGACTATAAAATTCAGTCTTCACATTGATTGAAAGAAAAATCTGTATATACACTTTGTTGTAACATTGCCTTCGTCAGTTCATCCCTGAGCATGTTTGGGGATTCGCACAATATGCTTACAGTGAAACTTAGAAAACAGTGTTCTAAAGGACTTGTTATTTAGAGCCTATATAGCATGTGCTCTGTGTTGATGGAAAACAATAAATGTCTTCTCAAAGATGCCCTTTATATGAACTGTGTACTCTTGATCAGATGTATCGTGAACTCTCGTTTATTTTAATTCCATAAGCAAGAGATACTCAGGAATGCCAGGACCAAATTTACACCCATGACCAAAATTCAAGTAATAGTTAATAGGGTGAGTCACGTAACTTTAACACCTCCTGCAGTTCTTGAAGAGTTGAATGCATTGCAATTCTCACGGAAGTGCATGAGAGAATGCAGTTAACTGTTTTTAATGGAACTATACATATTGTCTGTCTACTACGAGCGTGAAAAGACGAATCAAATGATTTTATATATATATATATATATATATATATATATATATATATATATAATGTATGTTAGATAAGCTTCTTTTGAAGTCGTTTCGGACGTTCTAACATAAAACGATGTCTCAGTAAAGTATTTGTTTTTCTCATTGGAAAAAATTGTGAAGATCGTAAGTACTGAAATAAATGCCGTATTCAGAATGTGTGAATCGATGGAAAACAGTAAAGGGTAAGTAAAATTAAACTCTTGTTATTTTTTTAGATATTAAGTTATATCAACTCTTATAAGAAAATCTAGAAATGTAGAACACAATGTGTTTTCGTTTAGAGGAATGTGTGAGCTTTCCATTTAACATAATTCCGTGATTTTTGTCTTTAAATGAAAAGGTAATGCCCTAGGTGTTATCATTGATCTTAATACAAGTTTTTTTAGTTATAACAATTATTGGTCTTGCTTCGTTTTGAGACGCGAGTTGCAATCCATTAATTGCAAACACTTGTTCAATAGTCTTTGATGTGAATGTGATGTTATAGTTAGTAAATCAAATATATCGAGTTATTTTCGTTAAAAGCTCAATGAATCATTTTACAAACTTTTACATGTGAGTTTATTAAAACTCAATATCGATCAATCATCTGGCATATGAGTAAAAAACAATACGTGTTAAAGTGGACGACAGGATTTCCTGCTGCAGGCAATTACAACATGCATGTACAGATCTTGATAAAAAAATATCTCAATTAGATTTTCAGAAACATGTTCAAATCTATGTTCACAGTTAATAGTGATACCGTTCCAGAATTTGTAAACCTTTGATTTCTCTGGTCTTGGAGAATTGGTATTGATTAATATGAAACAATATTTTTGAGGTTAACAGACTTAATGCGGAATGGTAGTTGGAGCTAGACGGGTGGGGCACTCCATTTCGGAAATCTTACGGAATTCAATATTCCGAGCTTCACAGTCTCAGGAGTGTGTCGAGAGTACCTAATTTCTCTGACCAAGGAGAACGCAGTGGCCGGTAGCATTCATTTAATGACCTGGAGCAGCGGCGCTTCCGTAGTGTGTCGGTGCTAGCACAAGCAGCGCTGTGTGCTACGAACGTATTGGTTAGAACAGGGCGGCGAAATTTGGCTTCAATGGGTTATGGCAGCAGAAGACCTACCCGAGTGCCTTCGCTAAGAGCCCGTCACCGCCTGCAGTGCCTCTCCTGGACAATATCGATTGGACCCTAGATGTGGCGTGGTCAAATGAGTCAAGATTTTAGTTGGTAAGAGCTGATGGTAGGTTTCGAGTGTTGCACAGACCCCACGAAGCCAAGTTGTCATCCAGGTACTGTTCAAGCTGGTGGTGATTCCATAATGGTGGGGACTGTGTTAATGTGGAATGGACTGGGTCCTCTGGTCCAACTGAACTGATCATTCATGGATTTCGTGTTCACAAACAATGGATTTTTTATGGATAATAAGGCACCATATCACCGGGCCACAGTTGTTCACGATTGATTTGAAGAATATTTTGGACAACTCTAGCGAATGATTTGGCTACACGGTTCACCCTGCATGAATCTCATCGAACATTAAGTTGACTTAATTGAAATATCAGTTCGTGTACAAAATCTTCCACCGGCTACACTTACGCAACTATGGACGGATATAGAAGCAGCATGGCTCAATGTTTCTGCAGGGGACTTCCAATTACGGGTTGTGTCCGTGCACTTCGCCAGGCAAAAGGACGTCCGAAAAATATCCCATGACTTGAAGGTATCCCATAACTTGTCTCTCCTCACTGTGTCAATGATGATGTAATCCCTCTTATTTTAATAATGGAAAATACCATTAGGAATGTTTAACATATAAATAATTTGTCACTTCATATAATTAAAACATTAATTATATTTCGATTTAATGTAATTTCCTTTTTTTAATTATTATTTATTTCGATAAAGCAAAGGGAGCTGGACGGCGGAAACCACCTTAAAGAATTTGTATTCGAAACGCATGATAGTATTGCTCAATCTTTCGATTAAACGTGATTGACCAATCTCTCATTCGAGTGTGGCTCCCGAAAAAAATAATCTTAGGATGTGATGATGAGTCATAAGAACATAACGATTTTTTAAAGTAATTAAAAAATGTGGTTTTATCGCCCTCTAGTGTCCACATTATAAATTGGGAATCGAAAACACCGACTCCTACGTCGTTCGTTTGTGTTCATCGGGCGCGAATCGTGGTGGAATGAAGATTTTTGTTCTGATGAGCTCGACAAGTATACATTCTAGGCAGCGTTGAGGCCTTGTTACGTAAGACAGCGTGAAATACCTTCATCCATGGCGGGCGAGAGCATTGTACCCCTAGCGCACGCGTCCTGCTGGGATCAGCTCCCCCCTTTAATGTAGAAACAAGTGAAGTTTTGATTTAAGGGATTTATTTTTTTAGTAATTTCAGAAATTAAAAATTAATCCCAATTTGATTCACCGCGATATGTCTGGTACGGCCTGATATCACGGATGGTACCACCCCCCCTCCCATTTCAGTTCAGCCGGGCAAAGTGCCGAGATCAACATTACGGTGAAGTCAAGTGTGGATTGCCAGAGTAACGAAAATATGGCCCTCAACCATATTAAAGATTTCACCGTTGAAGGCTTGCAAGTTGGACACCCCTCTCTAAGCAGAATGAATGAATGAATGAATGAAAAGCTATCCCCTCTCTTTCGCGGACAAGTAAGGAAAGTTGCGTACTGTAACGGAAGGCGCGGCGCGGCGTGGCGCAGCGCGGGGCGTCAGATTTCCTCCTGAGCGGGAGCAGCTGCCAGTTCGCGGCGCGTCGGACGCATTGCGTTGCCGCGCGGCGTCGCGGGATGTTGGCAAGCGAAGTGCCGCTTTCTGGCCGCAGGTTGAACAGAAAACGACGCCTTGCGCATGATGAACGCGCGCCGTTCACGTGCCTTGCCTTGTGAGAGTTTTCGCACGTCGCAAGTCGTCGCCACCGCCGCCGGTTCAGATCTCCGTTATGGCGAAAGCTGTCTAAGCCAAATGCAACCTCCTTGGGTTGGGGTTGGTAACGGCCACAGACATGGGTTGTGAGCGGGGGGAGGGAGTACGGAAATGAATTATTTGAAGCGTTACGTTGTCCGTCGGGGAATTGGATGTAGGTAGTCGTTGCGCAATCAAGATACTAAAGTTTCCTGAGATCGATGTGAGAGAAGGATTGGATTTTGAAGATGTCTTTTACGCTGAATATTTAATTGTATTCGCGTTCTGTTACAATAAAATTCTTCCAAGCCGAAAATTGCTTAATCGGAAAATTTCTTCGGTGCAAAAGTTAAACGGCATTTATGGAGTCTGAAATGTAAACTCTCCAACGCGGAAACAGCGCCGTTTTTCATGTCATACAAGAGAAAAAAGTCCTTTATAAAACGGAATTCCTGTGAATATAATGCACTTGGCAAAGGAACTGCGGTGAGACATACTTAAAAAGTAATGTATCTGCAGATCAGTTTTAAGTTATTTGTTCCTGTGATATGCAATTTCGTCGTGGCTGGAGAACAGCTGAAGAAAGCGGGCTGGGCTATACCGCGTAACACTCGACTCGACGCGAAGATCGACTCTGTATGCAAAGCTCGATCTATGCTTTCAACTTGTCAAGGCACGTTGCTCAGTATCTGACCTAAAGGCGCCGCGCTCGCTACCCGCTCAACACCCGAGAAGACCAAAAAGCGAAGATAACCCTGCGCTGCGCTCCGGAGCACAGGTTTGCCTACCGCTGGCGTATTGTCACAGTTCGTACTCCCTAAAGCGTGGGAAGGCCCCCGAGCATGACTCTTGTCGCCTTCTTGCGCACCTCCCTGCACGGCGTCGAGAAATGTAACCTTCCGCCAGAGACCGTTCCGCCAAGCTAAGACTCTAAGCCAAGCGAAAATTGGTACATGAAACAATTTCCTTTGTGGATGCATATTTTGAAGACCTACATTTTGTTCTATTCAAAAATAAGAATATTTAATTATTTGTGTTTTCCTATGTAAATGTGATAATAGTATGTACATGTATTTTAATCATAATTAAGTTATGTAATATCTAAGTTTCCGCGCGGAAATGTCAATAATATCTGGCAAGTTTCAAAAACAGTCAACTGAATGAATCGTAAACATCCCTATTTTCTTTTTTTAACCCTAAGCTATTCCAGCTTAGATTTTACTGTTTCAAGCTGGGAGATATGTGGAAGGTTCATAAATGTGTTTGCCTTTACTTGGCTACACGTACTGTAGTGGTTGAAAAGCACTGGATCCGTTAAAAAAATTCAAGTACGAGATTTCGATAGTAAAATCTCTTTTAAGGACTCATTGAGCCAAAAAAGAAAAAACGAATGTCTGTGTGGATACGTGTGTGCGTGTCATTCATAACTGGACAATTTAAAAGCTTTTGAGCTCTATCTTTGTACACGTGTCCAGAGGAAGGTCTGTTAGTACCATTTCAAAGATATACTCGTGTAGTAACATTGCATGTGCAAAGGGATCCGTTGAATTTTGGACGAAAAATTAACGCAAAGGTTTTAAAACAAGTTTATGTGAGTGCATTAAAGTACTACGCAGGTACCCCCAAGATGCCCAAACCCGGGTCCATACGAATTACCGAGGGACAGTTGCGAGGGTGTTAAATATCTTTTAAATTAAAACTGTAAAATATGACAAAATTCATCTTTTTTTACTAAATGTGTATCGGGACAGTGGAATCAGCACTCCTCCCAATCAATAACCATTATCATTTACTTAGATGCAATAGGTGGACATAAATGCCAATTTTTAAATGAAAAATGACAAAAACGATCAAATTCTTTAAGTAACTTATTCTATCGTCTACTATTCTTTCGTATTACGTAACAAACTGTAGCAAGGACAGTGAAATGGTTGGAACGTTTTGCAACGCAGCTTGGACGAAGACCAAGCGAGATTTCCATTTTTATTGGCATTACTAGTATTCCCTATCATATTACTGAAACTAATGTAACATTTGAAATAATTAATAAAACATTGGAAATAATACACATAAATTGTTACATTTCCCATAACCATTTCAATATCTAAACTCTGCATTTCGCAAGACTCAGTTGAGGACTATATTCGATATATTATATATGCTCGTTTTTTGTAATTATTGTGTTCAATTTTATTCCAGAAAATCGTCATAGTTCAGATTATTTTTACACACGAACAACGTTGTCCAACCTTTTCGTTTACTCAGGTGCAGCTGACTAAGTCTCCAGGATATGCGGGCATCATGTGACTATTACGTCACCACCTCTCTACAACTATTCTACGAATAAACAATAATAATAAAATGGAAAACAAATATTTTATTAAAAAATTAATTTACAAGTAGTTTTGTTCAAAATTGTTAAGCCTGGTACTGCTCATTTTCGTGGAAGGAAAATCTGGCATGTAGCACTAGCTACAGATCACCCTTAATCCTTCATGCAGGTGAGGTCTTGCGGGCCAAATCGGTTTTAATTTTTATTACAATTATTGTGATAAAGCGACTTCGCAAAGATATGTTGAGAGCCGTTACTGGAAAACACATTCAAACCCCAAGACTTACGAGAATTTAACTGCATCTCGCAATTGCTTTCCCATAGTACAGTGTAGTATATTTTGACTGAATACAACGAATTTTGAAACGAAACTACTACAGTTCCTGTCATCGCGTACCAAGATTTAAATTCCCTCCTTATTACGCATGCGTCGTGCTCCACTTGACCTAACACTCTGTCTCACTGCACCCGCCATAACAGAGCTCTTTTTAACGTCATCGAACGGGAAGCGTATCGAATACAAGATTCCCTTCTTTATTTTTTTAATAATAAATCTGAAAATTACATTCGTAGAATTGGTGCATCACCAACTACAGAGAGTATGTAAGAAAAGAAATTACCAAAAGGGAAAATATTCAATCGTAATGAATAATTTAATAAAATATTCTTCTTAAATTAATTCTTAAGTTAAATTCTTAAAAATCGGCAGAATTGAATTCACTTATGGGGGTGTTGCATTAGACAGGGCTGCTTTTGGTTATAAATTTGGATATTGGATAAACTAACTGAAGTAAATAACTTTGTTTGGCTTTGAAAACATTAGAAGAAAGAGCTCTCAATTTACTGAGTCTGAAGTAGGTACTGAATATTGTGTCTCTCAAGTTACCTTTCCATTTGCCAGATAAGGTCCACGGTGTTAGGAAGAACGTTGAGTTCTTACAATACACCTCATGAACTGGGACATGCATATCAGAATACAACGGCCTGCCGCTCCTAAATGCAATCTCCCTCCGCGAGAAAATGTCCAAGGAGATGGGCGCCAGCTGCTACAGGGCTCATACAAATCCCAAGCGCGCTTCCACGCCGTTCCGCAGGCGCCACGTGTGGAAATCCGGAGGCCTGTCTCCCGCAGGCCCCCTCATCTTTCTCCGCGTCTTCCCTCCTTCTCCTCGCGGCAGTTGCGTCGGAAGCACGCTCTTCCTCGGAAACCTGAATGAGCGGGCGCCGCTTGAGAACGCGGCGTGGCGCTCTGTCGGTCTTTACGCCGCCGCTAATGGGGGCTTCTTAATTGGCTGCGCGGGGGCGGGCGTGCAGGTGGCGCTGGTCGCTCCCGCGGCCCTCCCGCCCCCGCCTGCGTCTCCGTCTCCACCGCCACAGTTCTCCCGCGCGATAGCTGGCCGCTCCCCGCCCCGCCCCGCCCCTCCCTCCACCCGCGCCTCGCGTGCGAACCCGCTCGCGAGTACTCCCGCGCCGCCGCCCCCGCCGCAATTGTTTTCGCGCAGGAGAACGGCGCTAATTAACTCTTCATATATTGACCCGGTGCGCTTCCCGTTGCCGCTGGAATCGGGAACGTCCTCCCACTCGGTTGTGGCGGAGGCAGCTGCAGTTCGATCCCGGTTGAGCGCTCGTGACGTGCGTGGCTATACTTGAGGCAATGCATTTGGCCGGTGCATGTTCATTTTTCGTGTACTAGTATCTCGCGTTGCTCATCCTTTCTTCTTTTATGCCGTCAGTAGCAATTGACCATATTTCGACAAGCTCGATGTGTGTTGGGAGATGATGCGGCGGCAACCACAGATGGAGACTGAAAATTGGAAAACGAATCTCAGATATGAATTGTCTCTACAATGGCAAGCAGGAGTACGACACAGATGGGATCATATGGTTACTTTGGACCTACAATGATTCAAAACGTTTTATGTAAATTATATCTATGATTGAAAGTATTTTTGTTTAGAGAAATTATAAACTAATACGTTATCGTACACCATGATTCGTCTCACCTGCTTTTAGTCTTCACCAATGTCTTCTAGGTATTGCTTTTCTTGTAGAAATATTAATGTGTTATTGACAAAATGCACAAATGAAATCAAAGATGTCCCGTCTCTCGAATTGTTCACGAAGTCTCTTTCACCTATATTGTAGTTTTCAGAAATTTTCCGAGACATTTTGCTTACAAACGCTCCAGAAACGAGCTACCGTTTCTGTTAGAGATGTTTGTTAATTTTAAAAAGTTAGCAGTATCGACATATTCTATGGTGATAAAATCGCTAGTCCTCTAAGAGTCACGAGAAAGAAAACCGAATTTTTTGAATGGCACAATGCAAAAACATGAAATTTAAAATTGTGTGATCAGTGATCGGGTTGTGCTGTGTCTGTAGCACCGTCCGGAGCCCTTGCCTGTTGGAGCAGCGCCCTTGACGTGACACGCAGCTGTGCTCGGCGGGCTGCCTAGCCTAGACCAGTCCTTTGACGCGACTGTACGTTGGTCGTTTAAACGTAGAAGCATGGGCGAGCGCAACCTAAAACATCGTTTACATTTCTGGATCCCCTTGCACCGAACATTTTTACTTACAGATGATACATTTTTAGTAGTATATAAAATACTTCAAGGAGAAGTTCTAATTTTAACTATTCATTTAATAAGTACATTTGATTTTATGTTGATCATGTGCAGGTTCCCAGATGGCTTGGATAGCATCTACAAATGTATAATAATCACGCAAATTTTCAAATTAATAAAGACGAAAAATCTGAGACGGAACATACTACGAGAATAAAATGTTTATTACGTTAACCTATGGTTCCCCTTTTAGAATTTTCCTTTTGCTCATGCCTTTGATTAGAAGTAAATGTGCATTTACGGGATGTTTTGTCTGTCATCTAGTTGCGAACTAATTGATTGATAGTTATTGCCACTGAAACCAATTACCTTCTTGAATAGTTTACTTCAATATTACAATTTACTCTTCTAAATTTTAAGTAAATAATACAGTAATCGCTTATGAAGATGTTCCATGAAAAAGCACTTGTCCTGTATGCGGTAGGCAGTTGTTGCTTCTGTACCTGCCAGAAACTGGCGGGGAAGAGTGGGAGCTGCAAGATGTTATTTTTATTACTTCAAGATGTTTCTTTCTCTCTTGTAATACTTTTCGTGAATTTCACGCTAATCTTTGAAAAACTTTAAACATATTACTCATAAAATGTTTATCGGTATTCAAAACAATATTTTTTGGGGGGGAGGGGACGCTTCTTTTCTGCGTAATATTCTTATTGACCCAATGTCGAACGACGATCAAATACAGAGATTACATCAATAAGATGGAACACAGAGAAGATCGAATGAAATTATGTACAAAGAAATGAACGGAAACAATATTTAAGACACAAAAGTGTACGAAACGTAGTAACTGGCAGTATGGAAAAACAAGTGAAAAATGAATTTGGCAAGCTGAGGTCAATACTGTTTTATTATTATTATTATTATTATTATTATTATTATTAGATTTTCGATACCTGATATCCCATACAATAACATTCACTGACTTTTTTACATTTTATTAATTTTTATCTAATATAGTTTTTGTAGTTTTTAAGAAAGTGTTACTTGTTAAAGTTTTAAAATTTCCAATTCGGCGTTTATTTGATATTGTAAAATGAGCTAAGAAATTACTGCAAAAGTAATTTTAATTCATTTCAATATTTCTTACTCCTGGAAAACTACTGAGTACTTCATTATGACTGTTTGAGCAGTTCTAATGCGCTTTGAAGACTCAGTGTATTCTTCCAACTTTTATGCAGCTACCGAAATCCATTATTAACGATAGTTATCTTTTCACCGTAAATGATGTCGCTCAGAAATTAACAGAAGGAACGTAATCCCTAGGATTTTAATGAAATATATTTTTTTAACTTTATAACAATGCTGTTATTAATGCTTGTTAACGATGATGTATAGGTTATTTTTACTTTCCGTATACATTCGTATGTACGAAGTAATATACGTAGTACAGGCAAAGTTATGTAATGCTGCGGAAAGCCAATGTCAATATTTCAATGGAAATACACGTTTTGGGTTCTTCTGACAAAGAAAAGTGTTTGATTTTTTTAAAATATCCGTCCGTCCGCCTGCCTATCTGTCCGTTCGTCATTCCGTCCATCCATCCGTCAGGATTTTTTTCAAATTGAAGAAACCCCTGTCCAATTGGCCCGAGTCGAAGCTCTGCGATTTTGAAGAACATTGATTGAGTTGTGGAGATACTATACATGAAGCACCTAGGACGCTTTCCATTTTTTTTCTTTAAAATTTTGGAAGAATAAAGTAAAACACATATAAAGGTGCCAAAAGTCCGATTTTCACCGTTACCTCTGAATTTTCTAAAATTGCAAAAGTTGGAAATTTCCCGGATTTTCCTACTTCTACAAAATTAAAGATAGAGATTATTCCTTCAAATAAACTTTTGTCTCCATAGTAAGTTCTTTCATTAAGGTCATGTACATATTTTTGAAAATGTTGGTAGTTTTCGCGCAATAATGCGAGCAATGTGTACAATTTTAAAAAAATAAAAAAAACCTAGATTTTCTCAAAAACGGCCCCAATTTGTTTCCTTAACCTTTCGGTAGGGGTAGTATCAAATGCACTCTATATGATGACATAAACGCATATTGCTTTTTTTTTTTGGTGACTTGTCTCGCACATGGTTAGTATTAACGGCAATATGTTCACATTAATTTATTTATTAGTACATATGTTTTAAACAATGTCAGATATAGTTCTCGAAAAGTCGCTGAAAATTAGCTGAACATTTCGCATTTTCAGAAACACTCAAATGTAATTTTCTCTTAAACTGCTCCAAATGTTTTCTTCAAACTTTTCGAACGTATAATGCTAACTGCACTCTTTAAGATGACATACAATTAATTTTGCTGTATTCTTTTTTTTTTTTAAATTACACAAATTTAATTTTTTTAAGGATATTTCTTACGCTTTTAATATCACATTTCCAGCAATTTGTAAACTCCATTGCATTTGTGACTGAAAGTACTTGAATAGACTTTGTATGAGATTTTTGGGAAACTCAATGGTTTTCTGTAAAACAGTCCAACCCAAACGTTTGCAAGCTTGAAAGAAAGGAAGAAGCCTAGATTACATTGAGTAACATATCCAACAGCTTGAGTTTGTTCATCTGAACTGGTTTTGATAAAAATAGTTGTCATTTTTCTTTGTTTTCAGGGCATTTTAAAAACATTTTAAGAGCATTTTATTGATCATTTTTGGCGATGTTTTAGGTCATCAAAATCCGCTTCCTAGTAATCACTTCCGGAATTACTTATAATCCGCCCGTTTGAAATATACTTAGTACAGCATGGAATCATCAGATTCCATAACTGTTGGAATACGAGTGAAGGGTACGTATCTACTAGGCTACACTTGCGCCTCCCAGCATTTCTGAGACCTAAATCCTCAAATCATTTCGAGTTTTTTCTAACGTTCAAGAGGGACATCTTAGACATTCAAAAATCTAACTCCAATTAACTAAGGCAATTAATATGCTTTGTTCTCGCTTGTTCCTCGCTCGTATCGTAATATCACTTTACACTCGTGTAGTAATACCCATCATTACATCATCGTTTCATAACGTACTATTGTAAAAGCGTTTTTATTTTACCCGTGCGCCAACTTGCGCTCCTCCGGCGAAGCGTGCGCGATGGCCTACAACACCGCCTCCCACCCGGTGCGGGGTTTCATCAGTGGCGTGACCTGCGCGCTAACGCTGTGTAGCCTGCATGGTACAAAGATTTTAACATGGTGCGTGAATTCTCGCAGGGTCAAACACATCTTCCGTCAATTATTAAAATGGAGGCTTCATAGTTTTCTAACAGTTCTGGAGAAATTTGACTGATTGATTGTTTAGTGATTCTGGACACGTCAACTACTAGGGTCATTAGTCCCGTAAGTGTAGTGCATGTTTGTGCTCGTGATCTTTCCCTCGATGTATGGTGAGATCCGGCGCCGACCTACCGTCGGCTAGAGGGGCTCTCCCCAACATGGTATCTCCCTCCAGCGGGGCACTGCCCAGCTGGGACAAGCTCTTAATTCTCGAAATGTGTGGTAGTGTAGTGCATTTTAGTGTAAGTGGGTGTGTAAGGCGTGAGAATTGGACAAGGAAGAAGAAGGTGAGTTCGCGCGCGCGCTCCGTGGCCCGTTTATTAGGGTACTGCTCCAGCATTCGCGTGGTGTTGATCGGAGAATCCACGGAAAACACCGAAGAGAGCAGCCGACCGCTAGAATTCTCCTCCAGACAGCGACTGAATTCGAGCTAGCTAACTAACTAGTGTCGAAAATCCTGCCACCGTCGGGACTCGAACATATGACCTCCCGGTCAGAGGGTCAGCAGTGGCATCAGTTGATGCTCTGAGCCAACTCTCCCGGTTTCTGGAAAGAGAATCATTGCAAACGAGTCTCTATAAAAAACTTAAAATAATGTCCCGAATTTTTTATTTCACTTCATCGTTTCAATAATAACGTAGTGAGTGTTCTCCGAGACCTCTTTTAAAAATGCCTTATCACGCGGAACTCACAATGCATCATACTCTGCAAATCTCAAAGTTATACTGAGCTTCTTGAATCACACAGATCTGGGCTAATGATATCATAACGCTACCCAAAGAACTTCTTTACATAAAGAGGCTAGAACAAAAGCATTGTGCAAATGCTGACGTGGACGTGCGGGCTGTAAATTTAGCTTCAGCGTGCACTTATGTTGGTGAGTTCTCCTTTCGCTAAATTTGGGTGAAGCATCAGGGCGGGGGGGTGGGGGTGTTTTGTCAGTAATATTATAAAATAAAATCTGTAGTTCATTTGCGGATGCAATTACTTTTTCTAATACTCGGGAGCAAACATTTATAGTTTGTAAATGTCAGCCATGCTTGTCCGTTTACTTATCTTGAATTCACCTACGTGCAGTAAAACAGTGGAGTAGGGATTCTGGATCTGAAGAAAACGTGGGCAGATTACACTTCCTCCATTCGTCACACACCGGGCTGGATTTACCTACAAGCGTAATAAGCAGCTGCTTTGGAACTCCACGTCCCGGGAAAAAATAATTTATTTTAAAATGTATGAAATAAAATATGTTTGTATCGGTGAAATAATTGTTAATGAAACATGATTGTACTAAACAGTTTGTTTTTGTTCAAAAATATTTAAACAAAAAGTTATTCAATCATATTTAAGTTTTTACTTAGTAAGAAAGGTTTTTTTTCGGAAGGGGATATTTTTTCCTAACACTTTAGTACGAAGGGGGGGCTCATCCCTAAATCTAGACATGGGCACAAAGTTATTACTGTATTTTTGACGATAAATTAAACGAAAGCTGCTAGGGCAGGCTTCCTCTGGCACGGTCTGTGCGGTGGCCGCTTTGGGCAGCAGTGCCCAAGCATTCTCCTTTCCCAAGGCCAGCGTCACCAGGCGTTAAATACCTGGTTCACGTGACACCGCTTCCATGTTCACACGAGTGCCCATTCAGACTCGGGCGAGAATGACTCCGTCCCGCCATGAATGAGCCTCTTCCTAAGAATTTCACTCGTCTAGGCGCGTCGCACTTCGCTTGCCCGGGAAGGGAAATGCTGTTCTTGAGGAATTCAAAGAAATTGCTGCTTAAAAAGGACACGTTTTTCACAGAAGCGTTTTTTTCTCATCATTTATTTATTTCATTGCGACGTGGGATTCTGTAGAGCTTTGGTTTCTTTTATTTCTTACGACTTACCTCGCCTGAAGATAATTCTCGATATTGCTGCACATTTTACAACATGTTTATTTATTGTCAAATTATTTAGTTCTACAATTTAGTAATTTATAATGTAATTTCCTACGTCTCCGGGATTATGTTGGAAAATTCGAGCCGCTGGAGCAGGATTGGAAATTGTGTGTGTGTGTGTGTTTAAATATGTATTAAAAATTGTGGTTTAAAGGTACTCTGGCAAAAACGATTTTTCGGATAGGACGTTCTCATAAGCAATAAAGAATTAAAAGCCGACCTGGTCGCTGTAGTTTTTACGATTGAAGCGACACCTGGCGGTAAAATTCGGCAGTTTTCGCGGAGCGCAATTCAGTTCCTCAGTTTAAGTGAGCTTGGAGTTAGATAGTCATGTAAATTGATTTTTTTTAAGTTTATGTATTCCAAGATCAGTACCGAGATGCTTTATAAGTTACATTACACTTAACAATATATTGGGATACTATAATAAAGTATTTTCTATCTGTATGAGAAAACCTCATGAAGCACTTCGCAGATGTAGTAATTATTAAAAGAAAGTTATAATTCAGTGATTAAAATTGAATTTGAAAAAATCAGCAACAACAAAAATATTACAACAATATTACTAAAATTCTTACATGTAGGTGGCTGAATATGATTCTGAACATTACCTGGTGGTTGGGTTTTCCCTCGAGTGAGAATTCGGTATGAGCAGCGGAGGCCTTTGCGTCCTGCATTTATGCACCCCTCAGGCCTCAGTTTTCAAAATATCAGTGGCTCTACAACCGTGTAAGATTCTCTTTCGTGCATAGAATGATGCCTACGCAGGCGACTGCTAGGTTTCGTGGAGTGGGTCTTACTAATGCTGATTCCAAAACCGATTATGATTATGAATGCTCGATTTCTATCTATGAATCCGGGTAGCTATTAAACAGAAAATGATAAGCAAACGTTTGCAGTTCGCAAAGACAGTTGAAGTTGAAGGAAAGGCAGGAGAAAATGTTATGAATACCAACATAAATATAATACTCCAGAGCATGATGCAAACATTTGAAAAGGAATTCAATAATGAAGATATATTTAATATGACATATACGTATATCAAATCTTTAATGTTTTTAAAAATTAGTAAGTTAAGTTTATTAAATCAGTTATTACTGTCGTTAAATACATTTCTTTATTAAAGCACAATGTGATACTTTTAATGCGGTGTTTGTATTGAAGTGTTGGGTCGCTGGTGAAGAGTAAATAAACGAAAAGTGAAATGTACGATAATGTGAAGTGGAGTGCAGTTTTGTTAAAATGTCACGAGTTTAAAAATTAAATAGATTGACACGAAAATTTATTGTTATTACTAGTATCATTATGTTGATAGTATTGCTTTTGTTCTTATTATCATTGGTATCATTATTGCTTTTAAAGTATTATTATTATTTTCAAATAATTGAAAGTTGTATTGTGTTTATATCGTTATTGAAAGGTTTGTTAACTGTAGTGTTCCACTTCCAGGTTACATAACCCTACCTATGTAATAAATATCTATCTCTTATATTATTTTTCCTTTTAGATACATTTTTAATTACTTTTTGTGCACAAAACATTTTTAATTAATTTATTATTAATTTAATTATATTTTATTTTTATTATTAATTTTTTAATTAATTTATCAATGGCATATGTGTCAATGGGAAACGTAAACGTAACTGATAAATTAAGGTTTGAAAATTTCCTAAGCGCTCTCATTCCAAGTGCAAGTGCCCGCCGTGCTTCGCTACCTCAACATCAAAGGTATGAGCGCCGCCGTGATTCTTCGCGAAATCGTTTCAATTTATGGAGACGATGTTCTGTCACGTCAAAATGGGACAGCGGGTGTGGAATTTCAAATTTTATTTACACTTTCCAAACACACCCTGCAAGATGCTACCGAAGGGAGTCTCCTTTATGACAATACTCTGCACTCAGGCAACGCAAGATTTAGTGCTGTCATTTCGTTGGAATGTCTAAAACCTTCTCTCGCATCTAGCACCACCTACATCCCTACTTTTTAGTCCTTATATTGTAACTTTACTTGTCGGATACACATCGTGTTTGTCGATCTGTGCCTTCTGTCACATTTACTCGTTACAATATATATATATATATATATATATATATATATATATATATATATATATATATATATCCTGACTTTGAAATCCTTATATTTTTGCCTTACTTTCTGGATAACCTTCGTATTTGGCGATGAGTGAGCGCCTTCTGTCTCGTATCTCCCGCCATCTGCTGACGATGGGCGCCGCGTGTCGTCGGCGGGGGGTGCGTGGGCGAGGGCGGGCTGGGCCGGGCCGTCCAAAGGCTCGCTGACGCGCGAGCGGGGGCTGCGGGCGAAGAGAATGCAAATCTCCAGGAGGATTGGCGACGTCGATAAACCGGCGCGCGTGTGCCGTCGACGCGTGCGCCAAGCCGACGAGGCGACGCGACGTCGCGTCCGTGGAAATACTCCGGGCTCACATGCATATATTCATTTATGTTAATCCGACGTCGAGACAAACAGCGTAAGTAGATTAGTGACGCAGGAAAGGTGCAGACTATTTTACCCTGCCTCCTAGTCCATTGCTCCCATCGGAAGCGCCGTGCTGCGGATCGCTGGCTTCCTTCGGAAATGTCAATGGTGAATGGAGATGCTTGGAATGTTCGTACGGAGAAGGACCCAGGCCGAAGTTTTTACTCTGGAGAAGTCGACAAACGGTTATTCTGGACCATGGGGATGAGGACATTTTCACTAACCTCATCAAACGTTTTTGTCTCGAAGATATAAAATTCGTGTAAATGGACCTGGATAAATTCTAACTAGAATACAATAAATTGTAAATATAAAATATTATTTAATTGAAATTCGTTACCAAGGGACATGAACATGAACCAATCGTTCAATATTTGTAAGTAATTGCCGTAACCATGAACCAATCGCTCAGGCATTGTTTTTATATCAGGATGGAATTTAGGATCTATTTGTGAATTTTATATTATTACATACAACTTGTGAAACATTTCTAAGTTGATTAGAATTCTTATTCGTCAATTGCATGCGCAAATGTCGTTTGTTTCAGTTTTAATACGGAAATATAATATTAAAATTAGAAAGTGTGTAAAGATGGTCACAGGTGAGATTGAAACGTTTAGGGAATTTAAATTGTATCAGGAGGGTTTAAAGATTTTTGAGGGGAATCGAGATTTTATTCTATTGGGGAAATTTCCTTGCTGTCCAAGATAGAGAAAGGCAGGACTTGTTCACGATAGTAGGAAAACTTCCAACAACAAGCTTATTCAGTAGTCTTTAATATAACAGATTTGAAGTTGATGGTGCATTTGACTCTTTGATATTGTCCAGAGCGTATTAAGAAGTCTGCGGAAGCATTTGTTCTAAAAAATTTGAATTGTGCGTATATTGCTATCAAGGCTGGGCATGCATTGCTGGTGTGGGTCTTATGATATTTCACTTTTTGTTGTGTTTGGTTCCATTTTCCCACAGGATGTCCCTTTTAGGGGGGATGTTTACCTACTAGTTCATTATTCCATAGAAAATTTAGGCCAATGAAATTCAATAGATGTTTCTTTCTTATAAGACACACATGATATGAATAATAATTACATCTGAAGATCAAACATGTGTGAAAAATAATTGCATCATCCATAAAAGACGCTCTAACTGTAGAAATATATTACTTTTTGTTTAATAGTCAGTAAAAGTGTTTCTTTCTTATATTTTCTTCTCATTTCACTTGGTCGAAAGCACAACCTATTGATAAAATTTCTGTGTTTAAAATATTTAAAAATTTGGCTAATGAACTTTTAAAAAGAAAACAAGAAACAATATATGAGTTCAATTAATTGTTCTCAATTATTAATGTTGAATATACTTTTCATTTTACTAGCATATTTTCCTTTCATTGTGATGTTTGTAACATTATTATATTTGTGTTCGTATTCTGCGGTGTCAGTAGAAATCTCATGACAATTGATATTAGAATGATTATTCGCTTAGGGTTTCCCTACATTTCTGATTTTGAGTAATTTTGTTGGCTGGAAACAACTCTTGGGGAAAATGTTCTCAATTGAAATTGTCAAACAATCATTTGACAATTCGTTTTCATTTGTTACAAAAAAAGTTAATTCTATTTTATATCGATTGTTACACCACGTCTCATCATGTCTTATATAGCTTCCTAAGATCTACTACTTCAGATTTCTTGACATGAAGTAATTAACTCAATTGTTGGTTTTCTATATTTTTTACGTTGATTTCTATTGTACTACATTTATTTACAGCTACGAAACCCCCATCACTGAATTCTAGAGGAGTTACCATACGACAGCAATTTCTGCTGCGTTCATTATTTGTATGTCATAACATGGTACAGATATCGGCGTGTTACTACCGTGGGACTTTGGCATAGAAATTTACATTCAGTCTTGCACCAAACGTGACTCACATTAAAGAACGGTGAAAGTTGATATTTGGAGGCTGTGTGCGGCATCGACGATTCGACGCTATCTTTCGGATCCAACGTGAACTCGTGCCAGCGGAATGCGACATCAAAGGCCCCGCTCTGCGCCTTCCTTATAGACTATTTCTACTATGCTCCGACAGTCGCGTGGCCGAACCACCGTGGCCGACCCTGTGCATCGGTGTGTGCCATGATACTGGCCTCTTGTGGGCGCGTTAGTGTTATTTGAAAAGGGTTTGTAATTTGTTTTTTTGTGTTTGCCTGCCGCCTTCTCTTCAGCGTGGAGTTGCACTAGCTGTTCTTCTCCTGGATGGTGAAATTGTGAGTAAACATTTTATTTCATTCTTTAGATTGTACAAAAAATAAACAGTAGTTAATTAGAAAGAAATATTACACAAGGAAATTCTCACTTAATGCATTATCTCTATAGCATTCTTTCTCAATACGGACGCTTTTTCGCAAAAGCCACTGTATTACGGATGAATGCTCCCAAGATAAGAAAGTAGCGGTTCTTAAAACTGTTTAGAGTGCAGTTTCGAAACTCCTTAAAGGAGTCAGAATAGTCAGACTAGATAAGTCACAAAAGAGTCCCAAAATTCAGAATAGATACCTGCGATAACTTTTTTATATTGTGGGATATTACACTAACTTGAAAACTATTGAGTGGTAATTTTTACTTGTCACAATGTCGAACGTAGAATGTAAACCCAAATGTGTTAACGATTTCAAAATGTAAATTGAGATGTATTAAGGTGAAACGCGTTTGTTGAGTCGAATCTTTAGGCACTTTCTCGGCAAATAGTTTTCTCCTTCGTAAGTCTGCCTGCAAATGTTGGCGTCAGGCAACACAAGGGTGTTTACATTCGTGTAGTGGCCGTAAGACTGTGAGGAAACAAAATGAAAATAATCTTGACGAATTGTTGACGCTTTTCAAATGAAGCCTGATTTGCCGCACTTACTCCGTACGCTCGTGCCGACGTGCCATGCGCGTACAATGGCGAGGAGTGTCTTTAGATGTGACCCCGAGGCCATCGAGATATGCGGATAAATAAGTCGCTGACTCTAGCGCAGGCCTCCGGAAATACATGTAGCCCAGTTTCTTTGACCTTTTCGCAGTACTCAATCTGCAGCAAGCTTCGCTAGAAGTCCCTGTACCCTGGTAGTTTTCTTTCGCTTCAAGCTGAATACGTTATTTTGTTGGAGGTTAAGAGTCAGTAGTTTGAATCATTTAACATTGATGGGGATCTCGGGTCCAGAACCCCACAGAAGACTTCCCGAACGATATCATATTCTTAAGAAATGTATGGTTCTGTGGAAAATAGAAGCGTTTTCACAGAACGTACAAGTTAAACTACTATCGTTTTCTCATATCTATTTATGAAACATATTTCTGTAAATTTTAATTTGTAATGTTTAAATAATTTTTAAAATTAAGTTGCCTGTTCTTTAAATATTAACGATCCTGTAATGTGTAAAAACTTCATTAAAGTTTTATGTTTTAACTTCAATTAATGTTAATTTACGAGTATAATATTCGTATATTCATTAAAAATGTCTGAGGAATATGTTGTGCAAAATAAGATGGTTAATGTACAACGCCAAAGTGATTTACCACTCCAGAATTAATTATCCGATTTGAAACTGGCTTCACTAAAATGAAGGAAACAAACTGCTTGCACATGCCAAGTTAAACATTTTTCATAACGCTTTGCCCCAAGAGTGGAAGGGAACTTTCAAAAGGGCATTTTCTACGTCACTGTGCTGAATGCAGCAGCACTCTGCCCAGAGCAGCTCGGTTCTCCTTCCTCGCTCGCTCGCTCGCTCGCGTTCCACTCGAAGAGGAAACCGTACCCGCCGGCAGCCGTCGGCCGGGCGACCGACCGACCGGTCGGCCGCCTGCCCTCCCCGCCTTGCTCCCGTTCCCACTCCCCCCGGCCCCGGTCCCCCGTCCCGCCGCTTCCGGCGCCCGCGGGCGTCCCCCGGGCGCCAGCTGGAAGCCGCCGCCGCCATCGCCCGCCTGCCCAAGTTCAGGGGGCGTGGCCCTCGGAGGCGGAGGAATGCCCGCCACTTCCCGCACGCTACTTTCTATTTCCTTTTCGTAGCGTCCACTTGCATGGGCGACGTTGTTCGTGCCAGAGTGGTGGAGTTGTTTGAAGCATCGTTTAACGTTGTGTCAACGGTGTGAAGAAATTTGTGCTTTTGAGTTGGATTGAAATGATCTCATTGGTGAAACAGACAAAGAGTGAGTTTCAGTATGCCTTTTGCATCGCCCTTTGTATAATGGGAGGGATATCCATTTAACTCGATGTCAACGTTCAGTAAACTAGAAAAGTGTGCTACTCATAATATCGTTGGGCCTATTCTTTCCGGAACTAATGCAAAGGGCTACAATTACACATCAGAAATATCGCAAATTAAAAGAGTAATTATTTTTTGAGTTTACAAAGTTAACTTATATTCATGAGATTAAGGTGCGTTCAGACCGACTCCCTTTCTCGAATTTAAGTACTATATTTTCTCCATCTCAGGCGACTTAACAGTTTCAACTTCTTGAATTATGACAAAATAATGTACTGAGAAAACCAGTGGAAACTCAAACTTCGTTGCTCTAGCTAGTTTGTGTGTTAGCAACACAGAAATGTAAAAAAATACATGTGTGTATGTAAAAATATAAAAATTACATTACACAATTACAAAAGATGGATTTCATTACGAATGATATAATATATAACAATGTAGGTCTTGGAATATAAACTCTGAGTGAACTGAAATGTAATTCCCATTTAGACGCATTCAAATTATAATTTTCCTTAAACTATTGAGAATCCTTCTACAACGTGAGACTGCCGCTTTTACTTTCCGTAAGCCACCTATACCACTGAGAATGTTTCCTTTCTAAAGTCCACTATATTTTACCGTAGGTTTTCGATGTTGCTTTGGTACTGGTATCTCCACCGCCGTTTGTCCTCACAAAGGCTATGACCCTTGCACTCAGACTCTGTCCCATTCGTACATCTCAAAATATTTCTGCGGCAATTTTAAAACTTGAAGGCACCAACTATGGTCACTTTAAGCAACTCTCTTAATTTTGAATTTAATTCTTCTTTAACGTATTGCTTTGGAGGGAGGAGAGAATAAAAAAAGTAAACATTTGTATAATGGATTCAAAATGTTATGAATAAAATATCTTAGAAAGTTTTTCAATAATACTTCCTTAATAAAAAATATTTCACTTTTATTTATCTATGGCCACTTGTTATTTATGTTAAAAATACATTGAATATTAAATAAGTATTAAAATATTCAAAGCGTTTCTAGTGTAAAAATACATGGATGAAATATTAATGACCTTGGAGCTGAATTGTATGTTCTTAGACATTTAACAGTCATCAATTGCAGATATACTACAGGAACATAACTTTTTGAAATATTACTACTAATGTCATTTTGTGACTGGTTGGATAATCTAACACATTTAAAGAACAGAGCTGGGACTACACTTAATTTTAAATCCATCACTTGGTGAAATATTTTGTCATAGTGACTTAATTACGACAATTTTATTGAATGTGGCCGTAGCTTGGGCAACTACCCTGTCTAAAGATGCAAGGAGAGCGGAAGAGTTATCATTTTTCAACTAATAATGAATGTCCAGAACTGAAAGAAAAAATGTCATACAGTTCATGATGGTGGAGATATTACAAATTAGTAAATGCTAGATCCAGAATTCATGAGTACAATTTTCATAACTATTTCGTTTCTTGCGATCAGATCCTACCTTGAGCCATGTTTCGAAGTTCATTAAATCCTCTAGGACATCTAGGAGATGTTGAACCAGTTGCACATCGTTTCTTTTATTTTTAGTTATGTAGATACCACGAACATAATAACATACTTAATGAAATTCACATTCCTCTCAATGTCTTCTCCCCTCAGAATTTAACGCCAGGGGATGGTGAGAGCCGAATCGATAGGTCGGTTCGCAATCGCCAGGTAATCGGAATCGTTAGGTCTGTGCGGGGTCTTGCAGAGACACAGACTGCAGAAACTCAGCCCAGCTGCGGGACTCGCCGGGGAGTCAGAAGAGCGCGCTCGCTGCGAGCGGAGAGCGAGGTTATCGGCGGCCGGCGGCGTTCCACGGGCCAGCAGCTTCGGCCCCCGCGCCGCCCCCGCCCCCCCTCCGACCGCCATACCCCCGACACTACCACCCACCGTCACTGCCGAAGTCACCGTCATCCACTGCCTCCACCTCCTCCCCCTAGCACAGCCATCGCCGCCGCCATCGTCACCGCACACACATCGCTTCCTCCGCCGCCATCACTGCCGCATCACCGCCGTCGTCGTTCTTGCCGCTTCCATTGCCTTCCCCACTCCGCCTCGACGCCGCGCCGCTCCCGTGCTGCTGTTATTACCGCCGCTCAGCCGGAAATAACGCACGCTGAGCTTCCGTGAATGAAGGAGCTGTCACGGGGTGTACTAGTACCGGAACGCCGATCCACTACTGTATTTTGGGCGTTTGCGGTCTGCTGTAATGAAGTTGCTCTTCATATATTTTGTGCTCTAAGATGTGTCATATATGAACGTATTCGATGAACATGCAAGTATATCAGTGGCGTACCCAGAAGGGGAGTCATGGTGCCTCATCCCCCCAGAAGACAATAATGATAATAAGACTAAAAACTTAACTACATAATGCCTGATGAGAATAAAAATAGGTTTTCAAAACCAATAAAAATATGCTACTATATTTTTATTTTGATATCACAAATGACATTCATTCTTAAGTAATAGTGACCAATTATTATGTATTTAAACATCAAGTATCTAATTCTTCCAAGGATAAAATCTAGACACTTCAAAGATATTCTACATCCACCACAAATTGTCTTCCGGATTATGTTTCTAAGTCTACCTAATAATTCAACTACATTAATGTAAAAAGTTTCACTCTACCTAATATGTTCCTATCTACCGCGACTTACCTCCAAAATTGTAATTTGTTTTTCTATTGTACTTTGGTATATTGTTAATTGCTCAGGCCAAATATTAATATTTCAAAACCTTGAAAAGCAGTAATGTCGAAGAAGGATAAATAAATACGAGCAAACTCTACCACTGGTACTAAAAGTCTCGCTGGCGGCGGCGGCGGCGGCGGCGGCTGCTGACTTCCCGGCTGGCTGCCTTCCGCCGGCGACTGCTCTGCGGGGAGCGACGCGGGGCGGGAGGCGGTGATGTGCGGTGCGCGGTGTTGGCGCGGGGGACGGGTCAGCGCGTGGTGACGCGGGGGGCGGCGTGGGGCGTGGAGGCGGGGGACGACGGAGGTAACGCGGGGGGCGGGAGGTGGGCGACGATGGGGGCGGCGCGGGGGGCGAGACGATGCGTGGTGCCGCAGGAGGCATCGCGGGGAGCGGCGTGGAGCGGGGCGGGAGGCGGGGGCGCGCAGGGCGACGAGGGGTGACGCGGGGGGCGGGGCGGGCGGCGCGGCGCGCCAGCTAGCGCCGGAACCTGTTCTCCCGGAAATGGGTTCGTCCCGCGTCGGATCACCAACCTCTGCGTGCCCAAGGGCGCGTTCGCGGCCGCGGAGGAGCGGAGCGCGGCCACGGGCTGCTGGAGCGCGTGCAGGCCCCTTGTAGACTCGCATGTGTGTGCGCAGAGGCATGACGTAGCAACATGGGCTGTTGGTGTTGCCGCCTTTTAAAAATCCAATATTTTTTAAAACATGCGGGAAGGAAAGCGGTGTACTGAGGCCATGTTGTAATGAAAGAAATGTAGGTAGATCAAAGAAAAAATAATGAGTGGATTGAGATGTCTTTAGCGATCTTAGGATGAGCAGATTCTGGAGAAAGATAATGGTGATGAAAAAAAATTGATAATAAATGAGGCAAAGGTCATATTGAAATAACTTGAGAGATAGGACAGAATCGTCAGTGACGGAAACGGCGTGGCGCGAGTGGTAGTGGTAGTGGTGGTGGTGGTGGTGATAGTGGTATGTTACACGTCTTTCAGTGATCACAGGAAGCACTTGATGAGTTACCTATGAGACCAGGGACCCAGTGTCTTTGAAGGAACTAACACATGTGAGGGAGGGGATGTTTGCTAAGAGAAAGGTTTGTAATGAAAAGGATGTTCCTTTTTTTATTGAGTCAACTTTTTGTTCTGAATCAGGAAAGGTCTCCGCACCCTTAGCTACCCACTTCGTGTGTGTGTGTGTGTGTGTGTGTGTGTGTGTGTGTGTGTGTGTGTATAGCGTTCGCGCGCGCGCACGCGAAGAGGCGAACGCATGATGCGTGACGAGCTTGCCGACGGGAAGATGCGTGCGAGGAACGGGAAGGTGCGGCAGAGTTACCGGTCCTCTTGCAGATAGGGGATGATTAATTATTAGGCGTAACTGCTTGGATCGGTCTTGGAAGTACAAACTTTTGCTTAATAGTTGTATTTGTGTAACTGAAATGGTGGGGGAAGACACTCCGTTTGAAGAGATTGAGAATAAAACATGTTTATATGAACAGCGCACATAATCAATATTAAATTAGTAGTGCTAAATAGCACATACATTCTCGCATCATTTTCTAACTTTTACAGTGGTCGAAAATTGAGAGACTTCTAGGGCAATGAGTCCTGCTCCATTTTTGAAGCTTCCTTTGCTCTATCCCTCAGTATGTGTAGGGGGGGGGGGAATTGGAGTAGTTTTTGAGAAAATGATTTTTTTTTATAAATTGCATTAACGTCGAGAAGAAGTTATGCATAATAACTTTTTTTTCAAAAACTTACATGACAGCAGTTTTAAAAAAAACTGATTTTTTAGAACATTTCTTTGAAGATAAAAATCTCTATCTTCAAAATTGTACTGTTATAATTTCCGAAAATGCAGGGTCTTTCTCGAAAGTGAGACAAATACAATTTTTTTACTGTCTTCTAATACGTACGAAGAAAAAAATAAAGAAAAAACGTGAAGCAATTTTTGAGAAAATTGTTTCAAAATTGCCTAAATTCCACACAAAATTATGCGAAAACTACTTGTATTTTTGGAGACTTGTGCATGACACAATTTCAAAATATATATTTGAACAATATATTTTATGTGTATATTTATTAAATTTTCGAAAAATCGGGGATTTCAACGAAAATAAGTCCCATACCATTTTTGAGAGTTCTTTGCACTATCCGAGAACAAGTTTAATACACAAAATGGAGTCATTTCTGAGGGAATTTTTTAAATACTGTTGAATCTTCATGTAAACTTTCCCACAAAATATCCGTTTCAAATTCGCAAAGACCCGAGTTCGTTTAGGATCAATCTGGGAATATCAATTTTGGAAAAACTCGTCTGAACGGTTTAGAGCTAACGTTGACAACAGACAGTTAGGTAAATAGGCAAACAAGGAAGCAAGCAAGCAAGCGGAAAGTTTTGCCATCAATAGATATTTCGGTATTAAGGACCGACAAAACAGGGATTCTGCCTTCACAACATTTAATATTAATTAATTTACTACGTGTATGAACAAGGTTTACAGATATTTTTGTTACTAGGCTCACCAATAAGAGATTTCTTGTCGAAAAAACGCTGATTTTCCCCGCAGCATGAAGATACTTCGTCTATACTGCGTAAGCAGTAGCATGTGGTGCTACAACAGCACATAATATCTCGCATTTTTTGAAATAGTTACCAAATATTGGAATGTTGCAATTTCTACGCTACAGCTATTTCCAGCTCACTCTTCCTGTCGCCAACGTTGAACACCACATGCTTTGTCCCGAGGAATCTCTAGTAAAACCAGCTTGAAACTGAAGCAAGCAGTCGCGCGTCGCCGCCATCGGTGGTAACGCACGCCGAACACGGCCTTTGTTTCCGGAATGAAACTCAGTGGCACAAGATAATCTCCAAGATTCCCATTCCAGGTCCGCTACTTAAACCTCCACGTCATCGATTATGATCTTTTACCCGTGATATTATTTTTCAAGCTGCCTATTGTTGGAATTTGTGGCACTGAGGCGATATGTTTTTTTCCAGGAGGGAATTAATTTTCAGGACATTTATCTCCTACGTTCACTATAGACGAGGTTCAGAGTTCACTATAACCGAATCTTCTCGTGCTTATTTGTAATATAAATGAAATGGGACCAGTGACGTAAGTTCACTAGAACAGAGAGTTCACTATATCCGAATTCACTGTAACAGGAGTCACCTGTATTTTCTCTTCTTAAGAAGTAAGGCGAGAAACATATTCGATGAATCAATACCTAACCCACCTTCAAGCGATCACGAAAGATGCTTAAATAACTTTATAGCAACGAGAGAGAACAATAGAAATCTACAGAGTGGCCATGTACCCGCACGATTTGAAGCTTTTTGAAGGGGAGTCGTCATGTTTTCTGTTGGTAACATGAGAATGTTAGCGTAATTGTCAATTCGATCGAAGTGTATTTAGAAGAGAAGTAATATGTAAAACAGGTTGTATTTAGTCCTGATTAATTCAAAGAATAAAGTTTAAATTTCTTGTTCTTCATATAAATTTAATTTCCGCACTTTCTTCTTAGTAACACTTAATTTGAGAAAATGTTAATTATAGAGTGGTACAGGTCACATTATCAATGCTCTTTATTAAACTTTTGAATTAAATTGATATCTTCACCAATAGTAAAAAATTATTGTTTAAATATACATTATATATGCAAAATTAAGAAAATTATTCCCTCTACTTAGCATGCATCAAGTTGATGAATGCTAAAATTGATGCATCCTAAACTTGATGCGCCTTACATCAAGTTGAGCAAGAGGACGGCATTTTAATGTTGTACATTACAAACTCTCAAAGTGACAATATATTGACACAAATTTCTTTCGATATAATCACAATATATATTTTATAAATTACCATTCCTAAAGTTATAAACCAATATAAAATAGTGAATATGTTTTTTTTTTATTTTCTGGAGAAAGGAAGAAAAGAAGTAAATATTCCTTCTATTAGATACCTTTTGATTGTATGAATATAAATAGTTGCCATTTACTTATTGCACTATGGAATAACTTTTTTGATATTCATGGTGTGTAAAGAACTGTTGTTGCTACTGTACTGTTATTGGAGAATTCGTGAAGACTGTTTTTATTAAAATATTTAATTTATTGGAATGTTGTAGGAGAGTATTTTATTTGTCATTCTTGAGCAGTGTGTGTGCTACTTTTTGGGAAAACATTTTCTGTGATTTTCTACAACAGAATTTTTACCTTTACAGGCCAAAAGTTGAAATAAACTACGGGAATTGACCTGTCTCGAATGCAGTTTTTTCATTTGTTATATCATTAGTAAAAGGTAGTAAATAAATAATCTCCTAGTAATTAATGCCAACCAGAAATATAAATATATTGAATTCCGAACCATGCTACAGAGTTATTTATTAAAATCGTGTAAATCTTATTCTCACTCTATTCGCATCCACTAGTCTGAGCAGACTTCCTTAAAGGAACACTCGTCTTTTTGTTTCTTATAAAATAAATGAAATTGCTTAATTAAAATTCTTTCAACTGCCTCTAGTTACTGTTCAGATCTCGTAGGAACTCTCTGCAGGTGCCGAGACAGGATGCAGGTGTTGCGAAGGATGGGAAATATTTCTTCCGCAGCCTGCGGGGGAGTGATTACGTAGTCTAGTCAGAAGGATAAGCCTGAGAAGTCCAGAGTGTAGGTCAACCACATGTGCATCGAAAAATGTTTGTATATTGGACATAATGCAAGGCACAGTACTGGTTGTGTCACTTACTATCCAATTCTAGTAAAACAGTTGTAATCTATTTTTGAAATTTGTGACTCACAAAAGTAGGAATGTGAAGTTCTATCTGAACCTTTGGATGGAAGAAAGAAAATATACTACATTCCTTTTTAAAAAAGGCACCGACAATAAGAGAAATTGTAAACACGAAATTAGTTTTTTACTAGTGTAGTATACCTACGTATTTTTAATACTAAATTTTCATTTGCAAAGGTAATAAATTTTTCATGATAATTTGATTTTTCACATTTAATATTTCAATATTATTCGGAAACCTCCATTTGGGAGGCATTTAACGTACGCGGTGATTTAACGATACAACGTGTCTTGGACTTTTAATTGATGAATGTTAGATATAGAATAAATAATAACTCTTGAAATATCAAAATATAAGTATAAAATATTATAGTTTTTATTATTAATAGTATTTTATTATATTATAGTAATTATTATTTTAATAAAATAAAAATATATTGCTTGGTATTACAATGTTATTTTATGGAAAATAAGAAAGTGAAACTAGCATTTTTGTGTTATTTAATTTTGTTTCTCAAACTTCTTCCGAAACCTTTTTGTTCAAGTTCGAAGAAACGTATCTTTATAACTTGTTAACAGCCTCGCTATTAAAAAAATATATTGTATATTTTTAATTATTCACATCAGTTCACAATCATTTACATCAATGTACTGCAGGCAGTAATTAAAATGCATACAGGACAAAAGTGTCACTGATTCTGGAGTCTTTGCTCCTCAAGAATCGCGTATTAAGGGCGGAGCAAACATGGTCGTACCCTTTAGCAAACATGCTTTATCTAATTGGAGCTTGTGTCATTGCCCTTCTTTCAACGCGTTTGAAGATCTATCAAGGTAATGTACACCATTTTAAAATTACGTTATGATTGCAGTAACTGGCTGTGTGTCCCTAACTGATATTGATTAATGAAATGATAGACGATAATAATGTTTATGTATGAAAGGTGACAGAGTGATGGTGTATGAGAGGGAGGGGAAACGAGGGAATTCGAACGTATCTCACGCGAACCCCTTTGTCCCACTTGGGACAGGCTGAGATTTGAAACCCAATACCCAGAGGTGAAAAGAAATGGATTATTGCTTGGACAGACTAAGAATGAGCTTGGGGCGCTGCGCTGGAGAGAACTTCCTAATATATTTTTACAAACATTTTCATTCGAGTTCAATAACAAATAAAAATATTGATACTTTTATTAACGATACAAAAATAATTCCAATATTTACTTCAATTTTAAAACTTCCATCATTTTTTGCCGCACAAAACTATAAAGGTGAATAATTTGAAATTAATTTTATAGTATGTTTATTTACTTTTAATAGTAATTTTTTCAATAGCAAAGTATTTATTTTTTGTAATCATTTTGATTGTACACATATTCAATATTTCAGTATTATTTGGGAAGCTCCATTAATGAGGAACAGTTCTTCATACTTCGAGCCCCTGAAGATATCACTCCAGCTCAGGGAGGAAAACTAGCGTAGAAATCCGGCGAGCTGAGTCTCTGGCTACATACAGCGTGTCTTGTAAATTGGCGTTGCGTGAGAGGCGCTTTCGGCCCACCCTGTGCTTCATTACACGAGCGCTTCCTCGCGGCGGTGGAGGCGGCGTGGTCGGGCGCCACGCAGCCGGTTCTGGGGTTCGAGGTTGCGGCGCGGGAGACAGATTTACGGTGTGAACTGCGCGCCGCGGTGCGTGACGGTGAGAATTCCGGATCAGATTGTCTCAGCACCCCCTGCGCTTCCGCGTTCCCCACCGCCCACCCCCACCACCCACCACCCACCGCTCACCACCCACCGAACGCTCACCGCTCACCCACCCACCGCTCACCCGCCCGCACGCGCACGGACACCGCTCCTCGCGCTCGCCTCTCGCCCCTCCAAAGACTATTATTATTATTATTATTATTATTATTATTATTATTATTATTATTATTATTATTATTTATTAATTTTCTCAACAATGTTGGACATTACATAATACATCGGAATTCAGATTCAAGACATAGTATTATAAACAGTTCACACATTGTTTTGCTTCATCAGAACACAAATGAAATCAATTTACATATAAGAAGACGAGTCAAATTAAATTAAAATTAATAATAGAAATAACACATTCACATAAACCATCGTCTATCGTGTCACTATCACCATTCCTACATGCACATACACACGGCACTCACTGGCCCTGCACGATTCGTTAAACGGTAATTGAGTTAAATTCAGTCAAGCTCGTCTCCCAAGACCTTCTCACAATAAGGCAAGTGTCCAGTACCACAGACTTCTGATAAGTAGCTTGATTTCTGATAAGTAGCTTTGTAATTAAGGATTTCTGTTTCTTCGTGCTCTTGGAATTTAGTCCTGTTGTAGAAATCATAATGGGTCTAACATAAATATTCTTCTTTTTCCACATTTCCTTAACCTCATCTGCCAGATCCTTGTATTTGCTGATCTTGTTGTTATAGCTTTTTTCGATATTGTGGGAGAGTGGAATGGCAATGTCAATCAGATGGGCTTCTTCCTTTTTGCCTAGCAAAGTGATGTCAAGTCTATTGGCTGGTATGGTGACATCAGCCCTTATTTCTCTACCCCGATAGAGTTTGAATCACTGTTATCAACTTCTGGTGACGGTTCTTACTTATAATAAGGTGATGCTGAAACTGTGCCTCTTGCTAAATTTCAATGAATGACTTTTGTTACATTATTGTGTCTTTTGGAATATTGTGTTTGAAAGTGTACGGCAGGATCCTGTTATGCTCTATTATTTTTGCTGTTTCATTACATTTTCGACATTTATTATCTGAGATTGCTTCCTTGATTATGTATTTCCGATCATTTCTACTAGCTATTACTTTATCTTGAATCGCCATCATAAATTATTTATTGCCATTATTATTATTATTATTGTTGTTGTTGTTTTTTGTTGTTGTTATTATTATTATCATCATCATTATCATCATCATCATCATCTTTCCTTTGTTAACACCAGGTGAGAGGTAACGCGCGGCCTTACAGGCAAGTGGGGAACCATAATATTTCAGTTACGTATTACTGTTTTTGCCGTCAACAGTAATACCACTTTCTGCATTTCGACGAACAACTTTCCATTAAAGCCCAGCTTACTGTTATTGGCAAGCAAAGACTTCGGAGTAACCCTGACGTCGTCCAGTTTTCGCATAGCCTTCATTTCTTTAGTTGAACCTCAGATGGTATTTTTTTCCATTTTCATTTAAATTGCATTTTTTGTTGTGAGCAAGAAGCACGCAAGTCTATCAATTACGGTTTCTTCCCAGTTTTGTTTAGACTAGGCCCGGTCAGTAATATGGAACTGTGCAGTGTGTGGTCATTTTCGTTTTCATGCACAGTTTCTATTTCGAGATTTCTAATACATTGTCAGTTTTGTAGCGGTGGCATGTGATCTTCCTGACGACGAGACCGCGCATGGTAGATAATGCCTCTAACATCACCGCGACGCTCAGGCATTGCTTGGGTGCCAGAACACAGCATCCCGGTATA
This sequence comes from Gryllus longicercus, assembly GCA_038098605.1. Taxonomy (NCBI): domain Eukaryota; kingdom Metazoa; phylum Arthropoda; class Insecta; order Orthoptera; family Gryllidae; genus Gryllus; species Gryllus longicercus. The sequence continues at coordinate 8,243,796 of JAZDUA010000015.1, forward strand.
ATGTGCTCTATAGTATCTTTGCTTGCTCAGCTATCACGGAAGGTGTTATTTTCACTTTATATTATTATTATTGTTATTAATATTATTGTTATTAAACTACAAAGGTCAGTGAGGAACGTAATCCAATGATGATTGCAATATTGATGGTATATGATGATGGAGAAAGTAGAAACTGTCTGGTGGCAGAGAAAGCGTGAGAACCCCGAGAAAACATACCGAGAGATCGATTTGTCCACCATAAAATCCACGTGGTTTCGTCCGGGATCGAAGCTGGGTCCATGTTATAGTTGGTTTGTACGGCAGTACGAACAGCCATTAGGGCACAAGCCACCGCGAGACGCCCATTCCTCCACCTTCCTGTTTCTTGTTGCTGCTGTCCGGGGATTCTTAGAGTAACCAGAGAGTATTCAGGGCCGGCCATCTTGGAGTCTTTCTCTCCTTCTTCTCTCTCTTCTTTCACTCCTTCCATTGGTCTTCAATATCTTGGATTAAATGATCAAGTTTTAAAATGGTAAAATACGTAAAGATGAGAACTATAAGTGCTCTATAAGATACTTCTAGCAATCTATTGAAAGTAAAGCATTAAATTAAATATGTTTAATCACCTCCTCGTTAGCTCAGGGATTGGGAGCAGCATTCAAGTAAGCAACGCTGAAGGCTACGGGTTCCATTCGCAAGTCAAGCATGAGGGATTTCACCATGGTTGTGGCATGGTTCGTTTTCTCTGATTCTCACGAATCCCATCCGCAAAACCAATTATTCCATTATCATCCAACTCTCATCATCATTCACACATCATATCACCTGTCTCCATCATTCACCCAGCTGAAGACATTGAGAAACCACATCTGCCATCAGTAGTCCTAATCTAAAAGCAATCTAAAGTAATCTAAAGATGTCTTAGAATAAAGGTTTTATACTTGTAGTTTAGGTGGAGGGGACGAAAATGAGCACTTTTTGTCTATGAAAATGTAGTGGGGGATTTCGTACAACGGAGTTACAAGCATATACATATGTTACATTTCCCCAGAATTTTAGACAGCTCCACATGTATAGATGTTCGGCAGGCCAAGTTCTGACGCAGTAAAGGTATTTTCGTGTAACTTCCAAACTTCTGTCTATATGGGCTGGTCTAAAAAATGGCAAATTGTACACGACTAAATGCATACAACTCCTTTATATGCAATTTTTCAATATATATTCATTGGCAAAAAGTGATCATTTTCGACCCCTCTGCATGCTATAGTCCTTTGTAACATTTATTCCGAAACATTCTATATATGAGCAAAAACTGACAGTTAATAACTAATGAAACTAGAAATGTAAAATATTAAATATACTTTCCTATAAATATAAAGAAAGGATTTTTCAAAATTGATCTTTTAAAATAGTGAAAAAATTGTTTTTTGGTTTAAAGCAATTGCAGAACATCTTTTGCGAGTGAGACCCTGCGAACGGTCGGGGTGGAGTGGGACCGCGGAGCGGGGCGGCGGGAAACACGGAATCGTAGAGACGAAAATAACATTATTTCCTTTTTTCACTCTTTATAGAATTCATTCCTTTTCCTGGCTAGACACTGATTGCGAAAAAAAAGATCCTGAAAAACACCTGCTCCTTCAGCTACTACATAAAGAGTAATATGCATTTAGTTTTTAACCACGTAGTGATGATATTATTGTATAATCAAAGATAATAACGTTGAAATGATGGAATTTTTATTTTACAAGAATCGCTGAAAACAATTTATTAATGCGTCTTTTCTAAATGTAGCAAGCACTGCTTCGGGTGCTTAACCCTTTTTAGAATTTGTCATCAAATATTGATATTATGCTTAATGGAATACAAATAGAGGCGTAGTTACACTATTTACTATTATTGAGAAACTATTAAATTGAATACTTATTGATAGAGTTATTTGAGCTGTTTTACCCTCGTAAGAAATGTTGCCTTCTAGTAATGATACGAATTTAAAAAAAATCGTTAATACGATTGGTTTAATAATATAAAGAGAAATATCATAGGATAATACAACCGTTTCTTGGGGAAGTGTCTTGGATGAGTGTGGTCAGTGAAGACTTCGTTATGAGAAATAAAGAGGTGAATACATGAAACGTGTAGAAAAGATAGTAGACGAATAACGGAAACTTACGCCAAAATTGTATTTCTATTTGACATTACACATTACATTGCAAAAAGATGAAGAGGGAAGTAAAAACACTGGAAACTGTTTTAGATATTATTGACGTTGCATTCCTCTGATTTTGAAATACCAAATATGACCTTAATGCACATAACTCATGAAAGCGTGTTATTCCTGGCATGCCCAAAATAATAGTAGTAAAACCAGTGGTGTTACAGAATGTCAGAGACTTTCCCGTATTAGTTTTCTGTATTTCCTTTGGTCTCGGCATGATTTTTGGACTTGCCGTATAGTCTTCCTAGCTGATGTCTATCGCCGCCCAAAGTACATTTTTTTTAAAAATTTTCTTAACTTTTCGTCTTCTTTATAGTAAAAACGAATTATTACTTTAAAAATATTAAATAACAGTAAATTCTCGTCCCAAACGGCAATTTTTTAAAAAATTTGGAGCCATCTTTTAGAAAATGGCGTTTAAGCACTGCTGTAAATGCGAAATTTGATCTTATTTTCACAAAAAACTATTTGAGTTTTCGAAAAAATGTATGTGAAGTAATTTCAAGATATAAATGTTATTTCAGATATAAATGTTATAGTGTGTACAAATCGCTGGAAATATGCATTTTAAAGGCGTGAGAGATATTTCAAAAAATTACATTTGTGGAAAAAATACAGCAAAATCAATTCTACGTAATCTTAAACAATGCAATTAGCACTATCCGCTGGAAACGTTTGAAGAAAAAATTTGATGCCATGCCAGAAAATGGCTTGTGAGCGTTTCTGAATATGCTAAAATTCGAGCTCATTTTAACAGAAAACCGCTGAGTTTTCGAGAAACTTTATCTCACATTATTTAAAGCACATCTACTCATAAATAAATTAATGTGATTAAATTATCACTGATATAAATATTAACGTCGTGAAAGTTTAAAAAAATTTGTACATGTTTGTAATTTTTCACAAAACAAAAGAATAGAGCAATATAGCGTTTATGTCGTCTTATAGAGTAAATTTAATACTGTCTCTACCAAAATTTGAAAGAAACAATTTGGTGCCGTTTTCGAGAAAATCTTGTTTTTGTAATTTGTTTGAAATTGCAAATATTTACGCAATATTGCGCGAAAACTACTAAAAGTTTCAAATATATGACCTCAAGGAAAGAACTAATTATGGACAACAAATTTTATATGAAGAAAAACTCTATCTTCAATTTTATAGTTGTAGAATGACGCGGAAAAAATTCTAACTTTTGCAATTTTCGAAAATTTAGAGTTAACCGTAAAAATCCGACCTATGTCACCTTTGTAAATACAAGAAATATTCGTACAAGAAATTTAAAGAAAAAATTTGTAGCCGTTTTTTAGAAAATTTTGAAATTGTCCGGAGAGCTGCATGTAAAGAACCCCCAATTTTTCAAGAAAGTTTTCAAAAATCGCAGCGCCTCGAGTGGAGCGAGATCAACCGGGGAATATCCATTTTGAAATACGTAAATATGCGGGAAAGTAAAACTTATTTCACTTACAATGTAAGCTATAGCTCTCGAAAAATGAGAACATCGTATTGATCGCAGTTCAATGATTTTTAATTTTTTCTCCACCTCAAATCTTAGACTTCATCTGATGACTGTGGTCACAAAAAAAAAAAAGAAACAAAGATTTCTATTTCATTATTAGCTTAGTGTTAAGAAGATTTCATTATAAAGTAAAGAATATTTATTGAAGCGAATGTAGATATGTTATGCCAGAAAAATGAGCGTTGTTAATTTCAAAAGATAGAACACCCTGCGAAAAATATTTCGAATACATGCGTCTCTCTACCTCCCAATCTGTTCAGAATTATGGGTTCAGCAAAGAGGCTATTTTCCATCACAATTTTTCACTTTCTTTTCACATGCACGTTTAATATTCTCATGTAATTGTATGACACAAATAGCTACCGGAACGTTAAACCTGTTTTATGCAACAATGAACGCAAATTTCGCGCTTAGAAAGTTCACAGTATCGCCAGATGTAAATCTTGGGCAAAATCGTGCGTTGTCTTAATAAGTGACTAGATGTCGGCGTTCCCTCTGAAAGATTTATGCTTTTAAATGTGCTAAGATAGCTATAAATCAAGCAATGTTGGCGGGACACGACGGTTCTCGTAATCAGAGTTACGCCGAGAAATCATTCCCACTCGTTTGGAAGTAGTATGTTCTAACGAGATGTTTCTTCTGTGAGGTATATTACTGTAGAGCTGGTTTACTGATAATTTGTGTTCTTATTTCACGGTCTGCAGAATTTCTACAATTAAGTGAGAACATGTTCTGCAGAGACATCAAGATAAGCAAAGATTGTGGTAATACGCCCTGTGTTATATTTCCTTTTTTTAAATATATATTTTTAATTTTATTTTTTGAAGGTAAATATATGAAACATTCATTATGACAGTTATATACAAAAACACAATATTTGCCTTTTTAGGTTTTGGAGAATAATAGATTTTCATATGGCGAGTTAATTTCACTCGTTAGATTTGCATCTTAAGGAAATTTACTTCTTATGATTCACCACTTAAACATTGTGTTGGTGTCTAAAACTAAACTGTTCACGTACCTATATTACTCACATTGTTCACAAAGTGGTATAATCGTAATTCGTTCTTATTCTTTGATTTACGATTATTCACTTCATTCAAGTAAATATTATTACTTTATTACAAAATATTGAGTAAAGCGTCTCAACTATTTTATCTTTCCCTGTACATTTGTATCAACAAACCTGAATTTTTGAAACATGATATTGCATATCATCAACAGAACGTAAAATGCTTATTCATTCTTCAAACTACAAACGAATCTTCAATGAAGTATCAGATTCATCGACAGGTTGGAAAATTTATTTTTACCCTAAACTTTGCTATAGCGTGTGAATGGGCGTGAAACACAAAACTGAATGAGTCATTCTTGTTTAGTAAGAAACGTCGTCTTTTTAATGTCATTCTCAGTACTAGAGCTGGGCATAATTGTATTCTCATATTTCGCCACTCTGGACTTATGGGGTCGTCCATAAATTACGTATCGCTGAAGAGGGGGAGGGTGTTTGAGGCAGGGTTACGCTGCGTAACATAAGGAAGAGGGTTCATAGTTTAGTGTTTCGTGATGCTGATATATTTTTTTTTAATCTTTCAATATTAGCTGAAATAATTCCTTTTATTCAGTCATTACCATAGTAACAAATTCAAATAAAAATACAATAAATTAAAGAAGTTATCTTCTATATATTGTTACAATAAATGAAAATATTTTTCAACAATGTTATATTGATTGTATCTTATAGCTTACGAAGAAAATATTCAAAACTGATCTATAGAATATTCTAGAATCCAATTAGTGGCGCAATAGACTCGGAGCCTTGTCAGAAATTTTCTCGCGTACGCGTCCTTCTTTCATTAAGAAATTGTCCCCAAACATTGGCACGAGCAGTCCGCACTACCAACATATTCTCAAGTTTATTATAATTAACTAGTGGACTGCTATATGCTTGCTATAATGCTTCGCTGTTGAGATTCTTACATTTTACATGCCATTGATAACGTGATTGATAATCACATTTTACTCTACGCTCTGCAAAATTTTCAATAAACTAAAGAATTTCTCGAGTGTGATTAATTACGTCTCTCTCTCTCTCTGCATCTCTCCCTTTATCTGCCTCCCTAGGGAGAAATTTCACAATCGCAGGTGCAGAATACGCACTGATGATGTCTTAATAATTGTTTTGCAGTGTACAACGGGTTGCGTCAAGCATCGCTACATAGAGCGCCCTACTCGGAGCTGTTGAGTCAGCATATCATCAACGCGCGTATATGTGCGCAGGCAATCCCATCGTACTATGCCTACATTCTGTCTGGAAGTACAAGCAATAAGTTGACAAAGTTTTCTCGAAATAGGATGAACAGCACGGTAGTGCATTTAGTATGAACACAATCAAACATTTACTTTTATATATACGATTTAGTGTATAATGCAAATACAATTAATACAACTCGTTTTTGCTGTATAACTGAGTATTTACTTATTGGAATTGGGCGGGGGGCTTGTCGCAAGCGTTACGTAATTATTAAAGGAGGTCCAAACGTACCGTACAGGTGCGTTCAAGGAGAATAAGGAGGTATTCAAAATACTCTAAATGTGCGTAATTTATAGATGGCCCCTTAATAAAATGAATTAGCATTATACAAGAAGGCTGTAAAACATCATTAAGAAAGAATCTTAGAACAAATACTTTAGACAAAAATAAATAGAGGGAAGATAAGTCTATAGTTTGTCGTAGTTTAATTTATACTAATATCTCAAAGAAGCTGTTCTACATTAGGAAAAATTGCTAAGACTTTCGATTATAATGGAAAATCGCGAAATAAATGTCCAACTGTGAAATCTTGAAACTAGAAAGAGATTGGCAAATTTCTATACATCGGTTTCTCAATTTCAAATATTATTGAAGGAACCGTCAGATTCGATTTATGGTGGTCCGACTGTAGTTAAAATAAATGCATTTGTCTAATTTACAACAAGCTAGATCGATTGAGGAATATCAATTTTGGTGAATATCGGCCGAACGGTTTAGCCACTAGCGTTGTTCACAGACGGACAGACGTTTTGCATTCATTCAATTTTTCGGTTTTGTAGGACCCTCAAAACATGGTTTCTGGAGAAACCACGTGTTCGACCATTTTTCTCTCTAAATTTAGTAACTGTATTTACCCTCCTTTTTGTTACCAGGACCCTGCAATAAAGAGTTTTTCTGTCGAAAATTCGTCATTTTTTCGCTCAGCATTACATAACATTCTCTTTACTGCGTAGGGCGAAAGGAAAAATTGAATTGAAAGTTTTCCCGCGCGTTTGATTGTGCCTCTCCAGAAAGCGGTGCGTCCTAGTCCCTTCAAGCGGGGTTTTCTGGGCCCTTGGAGTTCGATTCTTAAGCCATATTCACAAAATGACACCTCCTACTTCCGAGCGCAGGTGGCCACCAATGTGCAAAATCTCGAATTCTATGTAAGATTAAACTTGCTGAAACCGTCTTCTGAAACCGATTCTTTTGCTCATTTGTAGACGCTGAAATACTCCCTTTGCAATTGCATGGTTGAAAATTTGATTTTATGACTTCACGTTTGTGAACATTACGTGAATTTGAGTGCGCTCGCACAAAGTAATTTTAGGGCCATGTTGACTAGCTTCGCATTCCCAGTGTCCGGCAAAACTCGGGCTATTAGGAAAGAGTTTCCATCACCATGTCGGTTACACTTGATGTTAACTTACGCAAACTTGGAATTTGGGTATCTTCCTCCGATAAAGAAACTGTAACTGTACGTTTGCGTCGCAGGCTACATACGAGTGCATTATTATTTTAATCGTTAATTACTAAGTATGAGTGATTTGAAAGGCAATTTCAATAAAAATCACAGATGTCCGTACAAATATGTATTTAAAACGGCTTAATACTTTTCTTAAACTGGTAAGTACTGCGGCTAGAAACGGGATCTATCCTTTAGAATTAATACAATTTTCCATCTGGATCCCAACCTCGGCCGGCCTGCCTCTTTTTTAAAATATTTATTGATCGTTGTTCGACAAAAAATTGTCTTTTAAGGGTATAAACAATTACATTAACATCAAATAGAATATAAGGAGTAACTTAAAAAGTAACCTCTAAACATGCTACTGACAAGTATAAGTGTTTTCTTTTTAATTTGATTTTGGAGAACCTTAATAAAATTAAATTGTGGTTATAAATAGAATGTAATGCATTAAAACTTTTACAATAAATAATAGATGCAGAGAAAAAAGGCATGGATGGGTAAGAGATCTTTTGACTTGATTGAAGTGATGTAATTGGCCGGCGGCCTCTGAACAGCATCTTAAAGCATTCTAATACGCGCCAATTTAATTTTGCATCGATTTGGATGATCTACTCGATTCTGGCCATGCATGAATGCTTGGAAGTTAGGGAACTCAGAACACCTAAATCTCAAAAAATGTGTTAGAAAGTTCAAACTGGTCTCATTTTGCAGAATACTGCCTATCGAAACATAACCACCCTCCACCTCCTCTTCCCTTGTTTTCCAGCATGTTCTCCCGCATATTCCCGGCACATTTTCAGTATGGTACCCTGCATGTTCTCCCGTATCCTCATGTTTTTCTACATGAACCCCCGCACATACCCGCATGTTGCCCTGCATTTCCCCCCGCATATTCTCCACATATTTTCGAAATGTTCCCCCGCATATTCTCCGCACATTCTCCACATGTTCTCGGCACGTGTCTTCATAGGTTGCTCCGCACGTTCCCTGCAACGTCCTCGCACCTTTTCGTACATTCTCCCAGCAAGTTTTCCACGTTTCCGGCATGCATCTCCGAATGTTTCCATCAAGTATCTCAAATGTTTGCCTGCATGTTCCCAGTACGATTCTCTACATTTGTCCTCGTGTGTTCAGTGCATTAGAATTTTTTTTATAATTTTCAAGTGTCCATTACTACTTAAAAATTGGAGTATGTAACTAAATTTTTAAAAAAGTTGAAAATTCATCATTTTTAAACAACGGGCCTATTTAGAAAGAGGTATGCTAATAGTAAATGAGTTTCATAGAACGAATTTAGTACTGTACCTTTAACCCGGCTCTGGTTATTTTCTGTGACCTTCGGTCTATTCCGTGCGAGCGGGGCGTACGGAGCCGGGCAAGTGCCGATGAAAAACGACTACCCGCCAGTGTCGTCGTCGTCGTCGCTGCTCTAGGCCGTTTGTTATGAGTCGGAGGCCGTTGCTACACGCGTCGGAAGCCCGAGAACGTGCGTCCGTGCTCCAATACGCGTCTGCGCTGGAATGGAGCGACGGCGGACGCAGGTGTGTCACCGCGCCCGGCTGCTCCTAAGCCCCTCTCCCAGCCTTCAGCCTCACAGCGCCAGTTTAGGAAACTCTGGAGTCTTAATGGCAGAAATTGTCCGAAGCACTATGCTATTGACACAGGATTCGGTTATAGGTAGTTTTTTACTAATTAGCATCACGAACGAATTATGTTAAACGTGATAAGCGAAAAAATTAAAATCTCTACCAATTGAGGGAGCGTATGAAGTTTATGTATCCTATAAAAGCTATTCTATTAAAACTTTTCTATTAACTCAATACGTTATCACTCAGTGCGTATCTGGCCTTTTGAAAGTTCTATGTTAAACGGACGAATTGACCAATATTTCGACCTCTACCATTTCATTTCACCGAGATATACACTAATGGTAAATAGAAAATTTAATTTCTTGTAAACTGCGATTATATATGGTTTGTAAATTATGAAAGTAAAAACGTGAAGTTGACTAACTAAAAGTGTCATTCTTTTTAATGTTAGATCAAAACCGTTATGTACCAAAGTACTGTAGCTCAACACGTTCAGCCAATTCCCTTAACAACCTTGAATGTATTCAGTGTACATCCTGCCACAGACTGTTCTCCTCTCACAGATAGCGTTACATAATCCTTGGAAGGAAATATTAGCGGCTTAGGAGCTTTCAGAAAGACCCAACTGCAGCCTTCTTCACGTATCCTGATGTTGGTAATATAAGATGGCCCTGTAACCTTAATCACTCTCTACTGTTCTTAACAGCTCTTTCTGGAAGTGCATCTCGATTGTTCCAAGCTCTCATTAACTTTTTTACCATTATCAGATTGGAAATAAGCTGTATCTCGGTAGGTGACTTCGTAAGGAATTTCTATCGTTTCGGAGAAACATTCTCCAATAAGGAACCCTCAGCCGGATGTTGAAATGTTTCTTTGTGATTTTGTGCTTCCCGACCTTCCCGGAAAAGCTTGCCTTTAGTCCTGATGAACAATTTCTGCGGTTGCTGGGCTTTTCCCCAAACACTCGTAATATTTTTTGTGTGCGGTTTTACAATTTTCGTGGGTGGGTCTCGGAAGATGTTTCTGTTTTTTTTTTTTTTCAACATATTCCCAGTAATTTTTTATGATTGTCGGCGAAAGGGATTTCTCGGACAATCAGAGAGAGGGTTGCTCTCCTGAGTATATGACGTAAGCTATCATGAAATGCTGAGCACGGTAACACGTAGGCCGGAAATGTCTCAGATAATGCGATAATCATTCAGCTTCAATAGAGACGAGTGTCGCATTGCAACGTCGACGCATTTGTCACCTGATGAAGTACACTTGCTGAGTTGGAATCAAAGTGTCTTACAGTTCGAAACAATGAGTGCTTGATATATTGCATTCACTTGCTGTCATCTTGTCTGCAAAACACGTATTGATTTTGAATTTAAATTGAGTACTTGAAAAGCACAGTTACTCGTGATTAAAATGTCAAATTCATTTCTGATGAACCGATGGTTTTGTACACAGAGAAAACGGCAGGAGCCACAATTACAGTCGTGAATTCTGTGAGCCAATATGTCATGAAATATCTGAGCCATTGCATTTTAATATATTATGAATATTATATTCGCTCTTTTAGTATCATTAGCACTAGAATGGAATAAATACAATCACATCTTCATATTTAGGATTTACTGCTTGCACGTGGAGGAAAAAGTTATTCATGTGATGCACAAATATCTTAATAAGAGAGGGTACGAAGGAATATTGTAATAAAATTAATCTTATCTTGTTTTTATTCAACAGCTTAATTCATTTTAAAAAGCAGTATTCTTATGAAAACTCACAAAAGTATCCTCTGTAGTAGATAATGATTAGTGTTCTGAAATAATAACTTTTTTAATGAAACTCTACCTTGGGAATACAATATTTATATTCTTCCCAAAAGTAGTATTTTAGTGGTTACTATGTGATAGACTACCATAACTCAGACACTCCAAGCCGAAAGGATTCGTTGACCGCTCAAAATTAAAAAAGAAAAAAATAAGGAATTTAAAACCATAGTGACCCTTTTCCAGAAATTGCGCGACTTACTGGTTTTAAATTTACGAGGAAAAAATAGTATTTTAAAAGTATTTGTCCACAAAAATATTTATTAAAAAGTATCCCATAAATAAATTAGATAATTGAATAAATTCCGTTGTGGTAACAGATATCTTGTGGTAATCCATAATGTGGTAAAGGAAATAATCGTCCACAAAAAGATTAATAATTTTATTAATCATTACCCAGAGTTAACTTTCGGAAAACATTTTTCCCATCCTCAGTGGTTCTCTAGCAAGGAGGAGAAAATTGAAACATTAACACAACATTAACAAGTTGAACAAAAGAAATACATTGAATTTAGTGAAAAAACAAACAAATAATATCTAATAAATAAAATTGAAAATACTTACTGCCAAAGCAACGTGGATCATTCACAAATGTTCACAACATGGTAGGAAAATATGAAAACTGCAAAACATGCTGGGTACAGGTGGCAGCCATCTTTTGAAATGGAAGAAGAGGAAACCTACCAATTGTGGGAGAGGGGGGGACAGAAGAGTAGAAAGGGTAGTCATAAACAGATTTAAAACCTTTTGTTCAACTTGTGTTAATGTTTCAATTTTCTCTTCCTTGCTAGGAAGGAAGGATGGGAAGGAAGGACCCACTAAGGATGGGAAAAGTGTTTCCCAAAAGTTAACTCAGGGTGATAATTAATAAACATTAAACCTTTTGTGGACGATTAATTCCTTTACCATATTATTAGATAATTGAAATTAGTATCAAATTCGTTTTCGTTACTCTTTCTTTTGGGGCAATATTGTAGTGAACTATTATCATTTTACCAAAAAAATAAATTTGAAAATTTAGGAAATGCTCTCTTTTTTTTAATTTGTATATTGCCCTTACTTAGACAAATAGTGAATTATACACTCCTAATGCTTGGCACCTTTTAGTGATACTGGTAGCACTTCACGTGGGCTTGAATGTGGAATGTTTTTGCATTCAGAATTAACTCCCTTTCACATGCCGTTGCTTCTTAGGAGCAGGCTCAAACTGGACTATGACGATTTTACCCTTGAAAATGGGTATTACGATTTTACCCGGGGAAAAGAGATATGAAATTTGAGAGGATGAAGAACTGGGGAGTAAAGTACTAAATATTTTTCACGAAATGTGAACATTTACATTTTTAGATGTGTGCTTACATATTTAGAAGACTTATGGTTATAGATGAAATACACAACAAAAAAGAAAAATCATGAATATTATGTACCTTACTTGAAGGAAATTTCGTAATTTGTCTAAACGATTGAAAGTATAATTGCTGGGAAATATTACATTCAACAAGATTGAAACTGTAATTTCAGGGCAAATTGAATTAGTATGTCTAAGTCCCCCGAAGCCTGACGTCATCTAGTTCCAACCGCCAGCTATGCCGCCGTGAGAGCAGTGGGCGTCATCGTCGACTTCCGCTTCACCGATTCAAAAATCCTTGTGCCCCTGCCGCTTGTCTAGGTGCCCTCAAAAATGTGACCTTTGGCAGTTCCGGCGCCGAATGCAGCGGAGCCGCGGGCGGGGCCAGGCGGGGCGGGCGGGGAATTAAATTTTTTAGGCAAGGACTAATTGCGCCCGTAGGCGGGCGAGCGGGCGAGCGCGCGGCGGGCGGGGCGGGCCGGGCCGGGCCGGGCCGGGCGGGGCGGCGCGCGCCCGCGGTGGGGGCGGCGGGGGCGGCCTGGGCAGGTGGGCGTGGCCGTGGAGCGCCGCCCCCGGCGCGGCATTGGTCGACGGGGGCGGCGGTGCTCCGCCCCGACGAGGCCATCCTTGCGCCGGCGCCGCTGTATTGATCGCCCCGCGGCCGCCCATCACCCGCCCGCTCGCTCGCCCGCCCACCCTTCCGCCGCGCGCGCAGGGCTCCGTCGCGTGAAGAATAGGCGCCCCCGCCGGCCCAGCCGCGGCGCCCACGCCCGAGCTCGCGCCCACGCCCACGCCTACGCCCGCGCCAGCCGCCCTCAGCCCCGCCCCCAAGCGCATCGACGTTTCTGCCGCCCCGCGTTGTGCGCCGCGGCGCCAACGCCCTCGCCTACGCGTGGAGCGGGGACGGCGGCCGCCTACGCGCGCGTACTGCCCCGCGCGACCCCGCCCCCACCCTCTCCTGCCCGTGCCACCCCGCCTGCTAACACGAAGCCCGCGGGCGGGCGGCGGCTCTGTTGACTTGGATCAGGCACGTACTCGGGATTTTTGTTTTCCACAAGAGAAAAATGTGGTTTAATCTGAAAATTGAGAAATCCAAATACCGGAGAAAATATTGAAATCTTTTAATTATTGCAATTCACTTAGGCAATTCGTGGGTATGAATACAAGATGACAAAAAAATTAAGTATTTTTTATTATTAATATAATTATTAAAAAATATTTCTTACACACAGTTTTAGACTGTATAGACACAAAATATAATTGTCACAAAACCATATAATGTAGGCCAGTATAATTTTTATCCTGACATAAAATTATTTTGAACATTATTTAAAAACAAGAATGTAGATTTTGGCCTTGAACAGGACAAACTTATAAAATGACCCGAATATTTTTAATAACAACTAAAAATGTGAATCAAAGGTGCACTTTCTCTAAATTTACTTCTATCAAGTAAATTGAAAAGAAAAACCATTTAAAATATCATTGTATCTTTGAATATTTATAAAAATTAATAATTGATTATTAGGATTTGAATAAATGGTTGTGATTATTATTAATATTCTATATTTTACGTGCAATATAATTTTCTAAAAAATAGATAAAATCATAGATGTTAAAAGGTGTATTCCGCATCCATTTGCAAAGATTAAACGCATGAAAGTAGTAATTACTCACAATTTGAAGAAATAAAATGTTTTTTGAAGAATAGGATTTTTTTTAATTTCTCAGAAATTTGAAAATAACACACAATATTAAAACATTTTTACAGTTCATTCCTTGTTTCGCAATATGAGAGACATCTTCAGAGTTTCTGTATGTGTTGGTTATGAATATGATTCATTAACGCTAAGATACGTCTGTGCTGTGGTCATGAAACAGCCGAAATGTAATGACTAGTGGGAGGATTTTCCTGATTTAAAACATTCCACAAATGATCTATAAAATGCTCGTTTTTAAAAGTGACCTAAAAGCAAAACCATATATATATATAATATGTAATATGTGATATGTGTGTGTGAGCTGTTCAATTATATTACTGATGTAACCGAGACTTTTTCCTTTCGTTCAACTGAACTCAGCTTACAAACTTTGGTTTGGACTCTTTTTTTAGTAGGAAATTTGTCTTTAGTTATTGCGAAATCGGCCAAACACAATGATGCTGATCAGCGTCACAGGAACCTTACATTACGTACACTCAACGGCTGACATTACCATTTCTGAGCAAAGAAATCGAATAGGCTAATTGGGAATTTGTGAAGAACATTTGTTGTAACTCGAAAATATGATTTGAAGCAATTACTATTAAAATTAGGGAAAAAATGCTTTAAAAAAACGGAAAAGAGTCAAAAACTAGACAAAAATGAAGAAAAATGCGAAAAAATTCTCATTTATTTTTCTCATAACGTAATTAATATCTCTACTAAAAGACATTGTTCTGAAATGAAAAGAAAGAAAATGATATTTTATTAAAACCCGTTCCTAGCAATAACCTTTAAATACACAGTAAAATGTAATTGTGTTGTTCATATACCACACATATTTCTTGCTGCAAACCGGAGAAAACTATTTGCCAACCTGTGAGAAAGGAAATAATTGTCCACAATCAAATCAACAATCTTTGTGGACGATTATTTCCTTTCTCACAGTATGGATTACCCCAAGATATCTGCTACCACTACGGAATTCATTTACCAACCAATATTACTAACGGTCTTCTTTCAAAAGATTGGGGGAGTGTGTTGAGTACTTGAACGACATCCTCGTAATTTGCGGATGCCTCAAATATTTATTTTTTTCACCTTATTACGAGACCTATAAATGGTCAAGGAATTGATGGATACGATCTTGTATTTTGAGAGCAGTAGCCAGCTATTTGTCTCATCCTAATAAATCCATCAACTATCAGTTCATAAATAGAATTATGCTTTTAAATTCTGTCTTTTGTTTGTTGCATTTATTGCCTGTGCCCCTCAATAAGGTTGTTTTTCGGTTAAGTTTATCTCCTTCACTATAGAATCCCAATCTGACTTCAAAGTCACGTTCCAGAGCTGGAGACATATATCGTAGATCTGAACTAGTAGTGCTACAGAATGGCACTGACTTTCCCGTATTAGTTTTCTATTTCCATTGGTCTCGGCTAACTATTCACACTTGCCACATTCTCTTGCCTGCTCCCATCTATCGCAAAGTACATTTTTTTTAAATGTTCTTAATTTTTCGACTTCTTAGTAGTAGAATCGAATTATTGCTTTAAAAAATATTAAAAAACAGTAAAACCTCCTCCTAAATGGCAATTTTTATTGAAAAGTTTGGAGCCGTTTTTTAAAAAATGGCATTTTAGCGCTATTGTAAATTCGAAATTGAATTTCTTTTCACAGAAAAAGACTATTGAGTTTTCAAAAGCTTCATATGACGTAATTTCAAGCACTTTCAATCGCAAATGCAATAGAGTTTACAAATAGCTGGAAATGTGCATATTAAAAGCATTTTTCAAAAACATTACATTTGTGTAATTTAGAAAAAACAAATGAATACAAATTAGTTCTATGCCGTCTTAAACAGTGCTGTTATCACTATCTGTTGGAAAAATTTGAAGAAATAATTTGGAGCCGTTTTGCGAAAATGGTGATTGAGTGTTTCCGAAAATGCGGAGTTTCGAGCGCATTTTCACGGAAAACTGTTCAGTTTTCGGGAAACTTTATCTCACATTATTTAAAGCATATGTACTCATAAATACATTAATATAACGAAATTGTCGCTAAATTAAATATTAACGACGTGAGAGACAGGTCAAAAAAATTACATTTGTGTATTTTTTTTTAAACATGTGATTAGAGCAATTTGTCATTTATGACATCTGATAGAGTGCATTTAGGTGCATCTCTACCAAAAGTATAAAGAAAAAAATTGAAGCCGTTTTTGAGAGTATCTTGTTTTTGTGATTATTTTAAATTGCACATAATGCACGCAATATTGCCCCAAAAATTACTAAAATTCTCAAAAAAATGTACACGACCTTAATGAAAGAACACATTACGTAGAACACATTTTATTTGAAGGAAAAAGCTCTATCTTCAATTTTGTAGGAAGACACCGAAAAAAATTCATACTTTTAACAATTTCCAAAATTCAGAGTTTACCGTGAAAATCGGACCTATACCACTCTACCACTACTATTGTCTCAATCAGAACTTTTGATACATTTTCGTTGACACTCGATTATTTTTTTCTGTTACTTTTTTCTGAAATATGTTTCATAAGCTTCTGACAATGTATATATGCATAAATGTAATATTATGACGAAAACTGATAATATAATTATTGTAATAAAACTTTGCAAATGTAGTGAAAGGAAAGTTTGAGAAATTGAAATTTTAACATTTCTTTTGGAGTTTTAATATAAGAATATCATTATGAATTAGCCTTACAATGAATCATACATTTATTAAAAACTTTATTTTTATTTTCAATGTAATTAATATTAAACAATTAAAATTGAAATATCGTTAGGAACATTTTAAAAAATTGAGCTTTAAGAAATTTAAACCATTGGAGATAAGAAAGTTGCCTGTTTTTCTATGTCCTGAACGAAATCCTCTAAAAACAGGAAATATTGTTATCAGGTACGTTATCATGTTGCTGATAACTTCTAAAGCGTTTTGTCCTGTCCCAATGAATCGAATCATTGATAGAGAGAAGGGGAATATCAGTGACGGATTAAGGATGTGATTGTATCCTGCGACCTGCCGATAATCAGGATGATTACAACTGCCACAATTAACCAAAGAGGGGAGTGGTTGTCCTAAGAAATAAAAATAAGGATCTATAGGGAATAGAAACAGCT
Source organism: Gryllus longicercus (assembly GCA_038098605.1). NCBI lineage: Eukaryota > Metazoa > Arthropoda > Insecta > Orthoptera > Gryllidae > Gryllus > Gryllus longicercus. The sequence continues at coordinate 8,260,870 of JAZDUA010000015.1, forward strand.
AAATAACAAACAATAATAATTTGGTTTATCTTGATCATAGGTAATCAAGTAAAGATAAAACGTTACTTTCACAAACCATTTTACAAAATTAATATTTAACTGTATAAAAGTCTATTCAGAATTGAGGTGTACATCGACCAATACTCCCCGTAATCATTTGTAACACTGATACTCCAAACACTAGCTTGCTAAATATCTAATAAATTCAACTTTCACTATAATCGATGAATATTTGTAATAGTACAATTCTGTTCGCAATGGACACTGCATATCTTGATGCCAAAGCGAAAAATATTCGAATAGTAAGTATCATATTGCAAGCTCGGTTTAATCATGCCCATCTGTATCCATGCAAAAAGTCCACACTTAGTACATTGTTTTAAAAGTAGAACCCAACTTCAAATGGCTAATCTCTGAACTGTGCGTTACAGTATAGTAGGCCCAGTAGAGTTGGGATTAAATTCCATAGAAAATCAAACCGACCCTTTAATTGTATTGTGAAATATCACTTTTTCTTCGATTTAATTTTGCGTTGATTTCCGATTGCTGCTCTTTTTTTACCATCTATGATGTGGAATGGAAGCAAAAATGTAACAGAAAGTTCAAGAATATCTTATTTTGTAAGACGCTGCATAAAAAACATTATTTGAACCCCATTTCCCCCCTCATCTGTCTCTGTCCCGCCTATTTGATTTCCCCACATACTTCCAAGTGTGTCTCTTCATTACCTTATCTGTCCCCACATAACTCGCTGTGCCCCACAGAACTAATGTCCCTCCTGGACACAAAATGGAGGTTTTAAGGGCCTAGGGACGCATCATGTAGAATTATGAGCAATTATAGTGTTTATTATAGTAATCTATTTATAAGTCATAATTTCCAAACTATAATTTTTTCTCTTTAATCTATTTGATTCAGGTCTGGGTAGTAAATTTCTATTCTGCCGTAACACATTTACACGACTTTCTGTCGATGATTTCTTGTAAATTCACCAAAACCGTCAAGAGTATATCCTGAGCATTACATGGAGTGGATGGTGGTTTTCTTGAACGATATATTTGATGAGTAATGACACTCACAATGTGAAGCTGAAACTAGCAGTAAAGGATCAAAATCGCTTATCTACAGTTTTAAAGAAGTGCGAGTTGGTTCCGAAGTTCTTGAATCGAGGTTTATTTCAGTTTGAAATCGATCTTTGTGCTGACAAAAATATATATTAAAGAGAAGAGGTTTTAATATGTGAAAATTTCCTTTTAAAGGGTGTTGCTATTGCGGCTCGGAGATAAATTGCTTAAAAATTGAGTAGCAATGTTAATTTATTTTATCAGTAAATCAAATATACTCATTAATTTCATGGTAAATCATTGATTTATCCCTTCATGAATTGCATGCGTGCTATGGTGTCACCACAGACACAAATGACACTAGTGGTGCTACAAGAGTACATACTTTCTTTCTCCCATTATTTGTAACTTTCGCGATGTTCTAAATTCAGATAGTTCAACGAAAATAGAATCTGCGGCATATTTAACAGCGTCCTTTGCTCTATTCCAGAAAAAAAATCAGTTTATCTAAGAGAAAAATTCTCTATCTTTAATATTGTAGTTAAAGTTCGATTAACCATTCATTTGTCATAATTAGTCCGGTCAAGAAACTGTTTCCCCCTCTGAAATATTCATGACTTGCCACAATTGATGATCGATAAAAAAATGTGTCTGGACCTCAATGACACAGTATAGACTTTATTATTATTATTATTATTATTATTATTATTATTATTATTATTAGAAGAAGAAGAAGAAGAAGAAGAAGAAGAAGAAGAAGAAGAAGTAAGTAATGATAATAATAACAAAGCCGATCCGATAACCCAAGACGGTAAGACCGACCACCCTAAATAATTCGGCTCGATGGCTCACGGGTTTGGATTTCGCCTTAGACATGAATGTCTATGTGTTGTCTAGAAGTAACAACCCAAGAATGAACATGTAGTCGGAAGAAATACATTCTTGATATGAATACTTACGACAACGTGAAAATTGACAATAGACATCGTTGTACGTAGAAGCCGAAATGAAAAACAACAACATGAAATTTCCTAACTGTTATTAGTTTTAAAATTTCGACTATAGTAGTTGTAGAATACTTTTTGACAAATTGTCCGAATACCCGAGCCCCTTATAGCTTATAAGGTAAAATTATTTCCACAAAGAAAAACACAACGAAACGGCGGTTCCCACAACATGGTGGCGAGAGATATACAAATATAACTGTCTCAAGCTAGGCTTACGAGGTGCGCTTAAAGGTGTATAGTATCATATAGAACGTGCCTTAAACCTCATCTTCCCGAATTTTTTTAAAGTTCATTACACCAATGTATAAAGAAAATTCCCCTCAAAGTTTTGAAATGCACATGGTGACACCTAGGATGTTACGGAAAACAACTCTAATTGCATCAATGCAACATGGTATTGTAAAGGAAATAATCTCCACAAAAGTTTTTAATAGTTTTATTAACAATTTTTCATAGTTAACTTTCGGGAATGAATTTTCCCATCCTCAGTGGATCTCTAGCAAAATGGAGAAATGAAACAAACATAAGTTGAACACAAAAACGTTCTTTTCTTTTCTTTTTGTATTTATATGATATTATTTATTTTTCCACTATATTCACAGTACCCCCCCCCCGTTTTGTGTTCAACTTATGTTTGTTTCATTTCTCCATTTTGCTAGAGATCCACTGAGGATGGGAAAATTCATTCCCGAAAGTTAACTATGAAAAATTGTTAATAAAACTATTAAAAACTTTTGTGGAGATTATTTCCTTTACAATACCATGGATTACCACAAGATATCTGCTACCACCACGGAATTCAATGCAACATTTTAAGGTGAAAGTGTGAACTATCTTCAGACTCGTACAGCACGCCCATAAGGCAGATAAGGGTTAATCCGCTTGCGCGCGAAACTGCGCGTCGCGGCGGCGTATTCACGCGTGTATTTGCGCGCGTCCATCAGGGCCCGCGGCGGAGGAAGCGCTGTCAGCACGAGCCGCGCCGCGCCGCGCCGCCACCGCCAGGCCACCGCCATCCTCCGGATATTGACGGTTTTTGCCGCTGATTAAAAATACCCGCGGCGCGGTTATAAATATTGCGCGCGGCGCGTGGGAGCCAATTAGAGGCTCCCGCGGAGGAAACATCGGCGGCGGCCGTGACGGGAATCGAGGCGCGGTCGCCCCGGTCACGTGCTGTCACGCGTCAACGGGCACGCGCGCGGACGCACTGGCCCCGAAGCCCCGCTGCCCGGGCACACGCTGCCTCCACGGGCGGGCTAATGGGCCGGGCAGGGGGAGGAATGGATTGCCGCCCCCCCTCCTTGAGTTTGTGGCTTGTTGAAATTTTATTTATTTGTTACTAATGCACCCGACATTTCTTCGCTATTGCACACATCGCACACTATTGGCCATGTGGTTGTTAATCACGTTTTACGCTTCGCTCAGCAAACATTTTCATAGATGAAAGATTTTCTCGCATGTATGGGTGTGTTCTATGTCCTGGTTTTGACACGGTTGTCAAGTATCCTATTGTTAAAACGTTCTCCCTCAAATTCGAGCATGCGTTTGCTATGACACTATCTTGAAGAAATTTGATTTACTTGGTCGAGATTGATGTAATAATTCCGGGCGATAATTTGCAATCGCAAGGACAAAATACTTGTATGTAATGAAGACGCGCTTGATCCGTGACTGTGTGGCGGGTTGCGTAGATATATATGGAGAGAGAGGGAGAGAGAGAGAGAGATTTGTTTAGGGGCCATTGCCGGTTCTCTCAGCTGTTGGGGCCATTGATGACTATAAGTGATCTAATTTACAGATGATTGTCATAGTGATGGAGCACTGTTGGAGTCAGGGGCAGGGAAAACGGGAGAACCCCTAAAGAAACTCCAGAGATCTTACTTTGTCCACACTAACTGAACGTGAATTGGTCGGGGATATAACCCGACCCCTAACGCTGAAAAGCCTCTGAGCCAGCCATTACGCCACGAGAACCCGTGTTGGAAAAGACATAATCACTTCCACTCTCTGAAAAAGTCTAATCAAGACAAATGGAAAAGCAAGCTTTCCCGAGATCATTCTGAGAATATATTTGATCTGTACAGATTTAGTGAACATGGTTCATGGTTTCACTCTTCAGTCGCCCCCATAGCGATTTAAATGTGATTCTTTGAATAAAATTAATAATTCACATCCTACTCTTGATTTGAATATTGGATTGTTGGAATATTGGCCCGTTGAAGATAAGAATATTTTACGGCACAACACAAATATATCATTCTTCTCTGTGGAAGTTGAGTCTATACACAAAGTACACTCGCTCAATTAGTGTGTTCAGAATTGAAGTTTCAAAGAAGAAAAGGGTGCACAAGATAGATTTACGTATGGTATTATAAAACGAACTGAAAGTAAACAGCAGCAGTAAAAACCTTCTTTCTCTAACTAGGCATTAAATCATTCCAGTTTACACATGAGTATTTTACTGCGAATAAATCTTACATCTTATAAAATTCAGAAAATGGTGTAAATATTGTCAGCAAAGTTTACAAATGCATTGTTGTTCCTTGGAAATTGATCTTCAACTTCCATTGATAAGTTTCATTGCAAAGAGATGTGCAGGTGAATAATAAATACAGATCTACATCCGTACATAGCTACACCCAACGGAAAAATATTTTGCAAATTTTCCTCTCAATACAGGGTTACAAAATTAATTTTTAATGAAGAATTTTTGTTCAGATGGACAATTTTCTTGAATTTTTGCCGTTTTTTTATGAACTTGAAGATATGTTTTATATAATAGTAAGGATGTTTTGGGAAATTTGAATTGTTTTTACCGAACCTAAAATATCTTCCGATGTGGAATTTATAAAATTATGTAAGAAAAAGTGTGGGTGTATAATTGAAAATATTTTGAAGAGAGTGTTGAAAATATTATAATAGTGATGATCACCGTAAGAAATTCATTTCGACCAAAATACGTTTCTGTTTATTTTTCTTAAGAGGTAAACAAACCTTCCTTTTAGTTACTAAACTTGTCTTCTCGTTACTTGAAAACAGAGTTATTGTGTGAGAACTGGAGACTCCCTTTTGTTTAATTGAACCGTCCAATGCAGAAACAGTACATATTACATTTTCACAACTTGACAAGGGATAAAAAAGAACAACTATTTCTAACAAGCTTTATTTAAGACTTTATCTAGACAAGAGATTATTTTATTTTGTAATACATGTACCCTTTCTGCATTGGACGGTTCAATTTTGAAACTGACGAAACGATCAAATTTTTACTGGCATATATCTTATAGAACATTCTGTAGCGCGAGATTTTCTTTATTCAGGTTTCCTGTAAATCGCACAAATATCTTCCTCACGCCGGGGTAACACTAAAGAAATGAAAGTCTTCCCGGAGGTAAAAAATTACGCAACCATACCATTGATTCCGAATATATTCGTTTCTACAACGTTTCTTGGGTATAAAACGTATTTTCATGTCAAATTTAAAGGAATTTGGAAAATTTTATCGAATATAATACAAACTATGAAATGATCTGTCAATTTTTGGCTCTGAATGAAAATTAGAATACATCAAATTGAAGAATACTTTGCCTCTATTATCTCTTCAGCCTCATTTTGCTATCAAGATTGGTAAGAGGAAATGGGAAAAGAAGTGAATCGAGCTCTCCATGCTTGAATTTTTTTTTCGGGACAAACGTTTTGCCTAAAAATATAAATTACTGACTCGTATGTTTTTTGACCAAGTAACAATATATCTACAGCTTCTCATCACCATGTTTGCATACAGCGTGAAATATCCTTCCATAGGAACCGAATTTTTCCTCAGGGGACGTTTAAAAGTCTTGGAGAAGGGGGGTGAACAAAGGAAAGAAACGAAGACCATCTTCGCTTATGAATTCTCTTTGAAAAGTTTAATTTTCCAATATTACTAGATTTGATCACTTCTCAATCGTAGATGATACAGTTTGATGGTTTATGTAGGTAGATGATAGGTTTGATTGATTGATGTTTCAGGCCACATCAACTGATATGATCATGAGGCACAATAGTGTAGTAAATGTGTGTTGGTGCTCCTTACCAGCTAGATTGTGAGATCAGACGCCGACGCCATCGGCCCCCTCCCCGGGTTCCCCCTCCAGGAATCTCGCTCCAGTGGGGCCCGCTACAACCAGGACAAACTGTGTTTTCCTCACTAATCTCACGTGTGTGGTACATGCAAGTGCGACTGTGTGACCGAAGAAGGAAGAAAAGAGAAGACGAACGATAAAATCGCGCACTTTCCATTTGTTAGCGTACTCCTCCAGCATTATATTATACGCTGCAGCATTCGGGAAACTACTCACTAGAGCAGCCGGAATACTGTCCCAGTAAGCGACAGAATTCGAGATTGCTGTACAGATAGTTTCGTAATTGCGCCACCTTCTGGATTCACCTTAAGGCGTCTCCACACATTCGGCATTCGGCGAATCCCGAGCAACCGCTCGCCGAACCCCGAGTAGTGTGAACGGGTTGCTCGCTATTCGCCGAGCGCCGAACATTCGGTATTCGCCCTACCCACCGCGTGTCGGTCTTTAGGTCACATCAAAGGGACCGAAAATTCGCCGAACACATCAGCTGTTCCGGATGGGGCGAGCAGTAGCTCGCTGCCTCGGCGAATGCCGAATGTGTGGAGCCGCCTTTAGGACCTTCCGGTCAGAGTTGCTGAAGAGGCAGCTCATAAGTACAGCTTAGGTGAAGCTTGTCCGTTGAGAATAAACTAATACTTTTCCTGCAGGGGACATCGGACTCTAAAGAGGTGATTCACATCCACGGTTCTGTCGCTGCCAGGAGGGGAATTCTAGCGGCCGGCTGCTCTGATCGGTAGTTTTCCGTGGTTTCTCCTGTCTACACCAGGCGAATGCCGGAGCAGTACCCTAACAAACGGACCACGGTCGATCTTTCCTTCCTCTTCCTTGTCTTATCCTAGACCCTTACTTACACGCACTTACTCTAACATGCACTACACTACATGTCGGGAGACCAGTCGCATCTTAGAGCTTGTTCCGGCTGTGGGGGAGATCCGGACCTGATTGGGAAAAATACCGCCAGTGGACATTAGGTCTGCGCCGGATTTCACCATCTAGCGGGGAAAGATCACCACCACCTCCAGAGCAAACTACGGTATTAATGACCTTAGTGGTTGAAGCTCCCGGAATCCTAATCAATCAATCCACCCCCCCACAACAATTCGCACACCCTCCGGGCTCCACCCTTCCGGCACACACGACGGGGGCCTTAGCGCCGTTTTGGCCAGGTGCGCGCGTGGCGCGAGCCACAGTGTGGGGCGACGGGGCGCGGCGCGTCCGCGTCCGCCCCCTCACCCCGCCACGCGCCGCCGCCGCCGCCGCCGCCGCCGCCGCCGCCGCCGCCGCCGCCGAGAGGCTGCGTGGAGGCTGGGCCGCCCGCGCTCGGCCTCCAAACGGCGCCGCTCCGCTCCGCTCCGCGCCGCTCCGCTCCGCGTCGGTCGCCGCCTCTGCTGGAATGCGCCCGTGCGCGCCCGCGTGTGTGCCCGCCGCCTGAATGCTTGCCAGCCGCGCGTCGCCCGCCGCACGCTATGGTGATTTTGACGTTCCCCACATTTGAAAAGAGAAGGGAAAAAAATAATGTTATTGATGGTAATTTTAGAAATTATCGCAGTTATAGTTTTAATGGAATAAAAAATGACGCGTTTTAGAACTTTTAGTTTTTTCTACTTTTTTTAACAGTAGGAAAAGTACAAAAGCACCAAACCCGGGTAATGAAAATGGTTATTATAATACACTAATATCTGTTTCATTTTGACCCCAGCGTTTGTCAAAAAACTTGTAATGGTATTTTATGGAGGTTATGCCACACTTGATTAAAGTTTGTGCCTGATTCAAAAATATTATTTCGTAAATTTTAGAAGAGAACAGAAACATTACATTGACAATGAAAATTATCGCTCTGGTTGGTGTCTTCGAATCAATGTATGTACATCAATTTGGGCAATATTTGAAGCAAAATAAGTTTCTTGTTTATCTCGAAAATTAGAATGTCGAACTGTTATATGGGGAGTTCTCTATGTTTCATTTCAGTACTGGATGTATAGTAGAAAGCATAAAATATTTTCGATAGCATATTTCCGTTGCGTTTTGAAATCTTATTTGAATCTTATTACTCGACTAGTTTTCAAATCAATATGCACCAAGACAGTAGGTTGAAGCTTCAAAACTCAGTTGATAATCAAAAGGTCCCTATTGTCCGCGATTTCCTAATCGTCTTAAGTTAACGACCTAACAGTAATAAGCGAAATCACAGGTTATAACAAATATCGAATATTATCATATCAGATAATGATATTTACGTTGTAATGAACGACATAGTCATTTCTTTTAACCACTAGTAGTAAAAAACCTTTCGAAAGTTAAGTCCTATAAGATTGAATATATAATTCTAAAGTTAGTGTTTTGAAGACAAAAAATAACGCAAATGAACTTTTTACATGTAGTTTTCATTGTAATTTGCATAATTTTTCAATTATATTTTCTTGGGTTTATACTTCCTATGGTAATTGTTTACTAAAGGATCCCTCACATCATTCAATGTTTGATGGTTCGACCAATCTTCATAGCTTTCGAAATGTTTAATGAAAATCATCTAGTGTTTTTATTACAATTTTATCTGATGGAAAATTGTGCTCGAATTCAAAAGTACAATGAATACTCTGTGAAATCGGGAAACGACTCGAATGTTATTTTATTTCCTTAACTTACTTTACGCACTTCAGCCTGCGATACGATATGAGAATCAATAAAATATCTATTGTTAAAACAATTTAATGTTCGAAAACGTAAGATCACAAACAAAATGTCCAAATAAATTAGTAACTGCATCCTAATTTTTTGTATGAACCCTTTCCGTGCAACTGTTCTCTTACACCGTCTTAACGCATCCAAACAGAGGAAGGAAAAACAGTCTTAAAGACCGACGACCGTTAAGAATTTTTGAAAGAAAAGAGTTAACAGCTAAATTTGGTGGTTGAGTAACCTGTTCCAAGCTCCCTGCTCCAAGAGAAGGAATTTATTTACATATATTTTTGTAAATAAAATTAGAATTACGAAAAATATTGAATGACACACGGCCTATATCACAAATAAGGGTCTCTGTTGGTTATAAACCTTGGTTGACAAACTTCAACCGCGTCATTTATTTGCTCCATTCGGCGTAATATTGCTGGTCGGGGACCCCAAAGTGGAGGACGGCCGTCTTGAGAGGTTGCGCGCGGAACCTGCGCTGGGCAAGGGCAGACCGGGGAACGCCCGGGGCGCCGCAAGTCAAGAGACGGGAGGATGGGACTCATGGGAAAAAAATAGTAAAAATTGTAAAAGAAATAATAAATTGAGAAAACGTTATCGTAATTTTATAAGTCGCAGTACAATAGTCTGATATTTCATAAAATTTTCAACTAAATGTTAACCTTAATTAGTTAATTATAGTCATTTCTTGTAATATAAGTCTGTATTAAATGAGTCAAATGAAGCTAACATTAATATTTATCCATATTCATTCATGTTTATTATGTCACTATTTAACGAGTAATTTTATTGAACATTAACTAAAAACAACACATTTTTAGCGCTTTTCGATAACTGTTGAAACTGTATTATTTGATCACTAAATACTTGTACTTCAAATTATTTAAAATATATTTCGTCGTCATTTTTATTACTTGCAGAAATAAAATAACCCATAAAATGCCTTGATGAAGCTTTCACATTTTTAATTTTTCGGGGGTCGGAGGCTACGTTTGAACGTGCATTCCCCCGGGCTCCAAGTTGTCTATCTCCGGCCCTGGTTGCACGGGTGCATCGCCGTTTGTCCTCGTTGCGGCGTCCGCGGCGCGGCGCGGCGGGGGCCGCTCCAGAAGCGGGACATCGCCGCCGCGCCGGCCGGGCGCGTTACCACATAAGGCGCGGGGCTGGCGGCATCAATGGGGCCGGGGCGGGCGGGCGGCGGCGCTCCGGATCGGGTGGCGGCGCGTGGGCGCAGGAAGTGGCGCGAGTGGGCGCGCTGCGCCGTGGGCGCGGCAACCCGTCGGGCCACCGCCCCGTCGCGCGGCCCCGCCCCCCTGCCCGCCCCAACCGCCCGCCCGCCCGGCCTCGGCCCCTGCAGGTGCGCGCGCGGACCCGAGGGCTTCGGACGCCGCGCGGAATAGGCTCTTACTTAGGGGCCACTGGACCGGGCTCGCAGCAGAAACTGATGGAACTGCAGTTCCTTTGGCCGGGAGGTCCTACACTCTAGTCTAGCAGAGATTTTAGATTTTAGCTACTACATAGCAAGGTAAAATTCAGCCGCTAAAGGAGAATGCTAGCGGACGGCTGCTCTGATCGGTAGTTTTCTGTGGTTTCTCTATCAATACCAGGCAAATGCCGTAGCAGTTCCCCAACAAACAGACTACGGGCCGCGCGCGATATTTCCTTTCTCGTCCTTGTCCTGTCCTCACCCCTTACTTAAACACACGTACACTTACTTGCACTAGAGTACCAAACATGCCGGGAGACCTGTTGGAAGCTAAGAGCTTGCCCGGCTGTGCCCCGATGTTGGGTGTTACCCCGATGATGGGGAAAATCCCGGCAACACAGGACTCGCCATCCAGCTGGAGAATATCACCGCCACCCCTGAGATAAAACATGCACTATACTTACGAGACTAATGACTTTAGTTGGCGCTCCCGGAATTACTAATCCATCAATCAATTAGATGCAAGTGGTACAAGTGTGTTTTTCTAGGAGGGAGATATAAGAGCCCAACTGACGCGACTATCTCGGCGCGACTATCTCGCTCAGTAATTAGTGTATTTATTTTTCCTAGGACATATTGTTATAATATAACTTTCACAGGAAAATATAGATAATTCAATGTTCCAGATTTGATGCTCATTGCAGTTTTGTCTTATGTCTGGGAAGTCCTCGATCCCTGACTACACTCATCTTGTGTCATCTTATGACTGGAAGAGTCTGTGAATGGATTGTAGTATCACTTGCAGTTGATGGTAGCTGTGTTGTACAGCCTTGGTTGTTTAAAAAAATAGCTATTTTCATTAATAATGGAGTCCAGAGAAAATATTTCTGGATGTTCAGGACAGGAAGTGCTTCGATATGAGACAGAGACCGAATTCAAAGATATATACTGTATGAATACATCAGTAATGTGATCGGTTGGTTCTTACTAAACGAAGAGCCCTGTAAACAGAATATAATCTCATTTTCTCTTCACCCGAGCAGTAACGTTCAACGTACACGGCGAGAAACGAAAACGAACGCACACTGCCAATGGTGTAAAAATGGGATCTCAATATTCAGTGAAAAATTTAATAATTTGATCTCGATCTATACCTATCTGAAATCTATACCTAAATTAGAATTTTCAATGTGATTTTTTTAATTTTAGTAACTCCTCATTAGTAAATAATAGCTTCTCCCACTTCCATAACATTTTGTGTTGAATATAGTTTTTTTCTGTAACCTATAAATTAATGTTCAAAATATTTTAAAAAAATCTTATGTTTAAATTTGAATATTTGTCTAAAAATATGAATGAAATTTCAGCATTTTTAACTAAATTACTTTGATTTGGTACAGAAAGTAGCAGACGGAGTGTTTAAATAGGATCCTCACATCGAGGGAGGGTGTAAATGTTTGTAGTTGTTACTAGGCAAGTTGTGTATAAAAAAAGCAAAATTATTGTAAAATTTTTTTGACTGTCCCCATAATGGTGTACTCTGAATAGGGATCTGAATTCAAGTAGAATAAACTTGGAATAAAATTGCCTCTGTCGAATCTCGCAGAAAAATTAACATTGTTATAGATGAAGAATCAGAGTGTGTGTTCACGAAAAAGGGGAATTTTCGTGCATCTGAATAACTTCGAGAAATTTAAAATGTTCTTATATCCTCGAATCTACGGAATATCGATATTTCGACTTCTTTCAAATAATATTAATGACAAAACATTGAAATAATTTTGTATAGGAAGGAAATCTTTGAGGATAGAATAGAAATAGAAACCTAATTCAGGAAGGGACGAGTTTTCCTGCTATCAAAATCAATATAGATTAAATGTAATTTTCAAAATTTTCTGGTTTATGTCACTGTCTTAAACAAACACTCTTTGGTATAGGAAATAAAATTTCCTTCCGGTTTCCAGCCTCCAATGTCAACACACAATTTCCTACCGAATTAAAATAATAAATTCTTTAAATCTTTATTTTTCGAAATGGTTTTTAATTGAGCTTTTGAGAGTTAACACTCCTTTTACATTAACATACTGTCCTAGATAATTCTTGCCATCAATGAGAATAAGACAAATTTATGATATACTCGTATTAATACTCATATTCGCGGGACCAAATGTAATTTTCTCACCGGAACGATTTAAAAAATGTGTTTATAGTTTAATTATATTCTTAAAAGGAATTGTTTGGTAATGAAATGTACAAGTATGGAGTTTGTAAACGGTTTCAAAGAGCTTGAGCATGAGGCCAGATCGGAGGACGCAGAAAGACAAAACTTATTTTACAAAGGGATACTATTTTGTCTCAATATTTTATTTTCTAAGATTGACCTTGTTGTTATTATCACGTAATAAATAAGATAAACGACACAATGCCGAAAAACGCTCAGTTGCATATCAGTTCGTCATCGGACAATATTCTAAAATTTTCACGAATACTTTGCTACCAAGTTCTCAAAGCCGAATACATCGCTATACATTGCATTCAATACAAGTGATGTTCAATGGTGATTATCTCTGAAAAAGAAAAGCAAGCCAAAGTCCCGTGCAGCAACGTCCCCCTCGACGCCGTGCGTTGTAGTCTCCGGGCTGCGCGTGGCGTCCAATCCACGTGGTGGGCGCCGGCAGGAAAAGCCTGTCGTAACATCACGTCCGGTAACTCATTCATGTTTCCACGTCGTTACGAGCCGTGTGCTTTGCTCATTATGACAGACAGAGTTCATCATTTTAGGATATATTCATTATTACATTGTCACATTTGTGATGACCTTTTATGCGAAAAGTGATTGCCGAATGTGAATGATACATGACCTTACGTTTTCACAATTACATTCGTGAATGTTATGTAGATGTGAGTAATGCAAGAATCATGTTCTCACTTTTGTCATGAAAATAATTTTACATTCGTAATCTTTGAGTGAATCTTTACATGTTAGAAATACGAAATAATATCATAAAGTTTTAGTATGTTTGTTAGGTATTATTTCAATATTATGTGAATAATCTATGTTTAAATCCTGGGCCTCCCACAATTTTACAAATTCATATTAGATAAAGTTTTAAATCCGACGGAAAAGACAAACTTGGGTGTTCTTTTTTTCTGAAGAATTAATATTGAAGTGAAGTTACGGTATAATTGTCAGATATTATGTCTTCAAAAAGTCACAAACATTTAAAATGTTTGGTGTCAACTTGATAAATCGTATTGATTGGTAGTGCCGGGTTACTGTTGCATGCATTAGTTATAAAAGAGAATATTCCAGGTGTATTACTTTCATTCGAATTTCTTGTCTCTTTCAGTGACGAGGATAAAAATGGGTGCAGCAAAATTCATAACGTTTACGTGATACAATGTAGCGTGACTCGTTGAGAGTACTGTTGAGGCACATTAGGGAAATGAGAACTGTTGCATAGTACTTACGCAATCACATTCTATGTAACAGAATTCGAAGGAGAATACGTAATATTTCATATTTGTTTGGTCAAATATTTCTATAAGGTTTTGGTACGTGCCATATTCAAAACGGTTGAAATAATTTTCATCTTTCAAAAAATCCCATAATTATAAATTGTGAAAATGACAAAGTTGTAACGCAAGAACGTTTCTTTCGCTATAATTTTAGTATAAGAAAAGAACGCATTTTTGCAACAGATATAATGTTGTTTCTATAGTAGCAGAAAAAATTTGATTTGGGTTGAAACCAAAAAAAAGTTTTATAAATCACAAAATCGTAAATAGCAGAATGAAATTCAATTCATACATTTATTGTGTACTGAATCTAAAAATGAACTGAAAGTATTTCTCCATTAACGTCTTTGTACCAATACATTGCAATAGTATTCCATGCCTTGCATGAAATTGCATGTGCACAAAGTGTGAATTTTAATCGTCAATAAGTGTAGATAACTCAAAAGCCACTTTATTTTCTTTCTGGATATTAACATATCCAAAATTACCGATTTTAAAGTAAACCGATTAAAAGTTAATGAATAAATCTGCATTGAATAATATCTCGACATAAAATTACAGTATATGCTTAATTTTCTCCCCATTTACCTCCCGGTGGAACGCATATTCGACGGTACACTAGACACCAACACATTTGCGAGCTCCTCTGCTCTGGGGTCAGCACAGCAGAAAGCGAGGCCCTCCGCAACAACATGTAATATTTAATTAATAAATATACTTAATTAAATACTGTTGTCGTTGATGCGCCATCGGCCATGGAAGAGCGCTGCCGGGCGTGGGGCGAGGGCCCCGCGGCTGAAGGGCAGCTCTCGTCGGCGGCGATGGTGTAACGCTTAGCATATCGGACTGTTCTACCCAAGTGGGCGGATTCAAACCCGATCGAAGCCGTGGATTTCTAAGGGCCAAAAAAGCCTTCCTTCGGAGGGGAAGTAAAGCCGGGTGTCCCATGTTAGTAGATTTACTTGCATGTAAAAGATCCTCAAGCCTAAATGACGCTAAAGCTAAATTCAAATCGTCTGTTTCGTCGCCCAAGAAATACTTTCTTTCTCCGCTAGTGGGTGAAAGGGGCGTAGCGAAATTTGCGTGGTCAGACGGAAGAGCGGGCCTGATGGACCGAGTCTCGCCACGTAAAATAAGGCATCAATTCAATTCAATTCACTTCAATAGTTCTCCTGCGGCCGCGCCCTCCGGGCTCCGGCGACGCCAGCGGCAGCCGCCGCCGCCACGGTAGCCGCTTTCTCCCAGCGGAAGTCTCGCGGGCGCCGTTTCCGGCGCGCGTGTCCGGATATCCTGCGCTACGCCGCCCTACCCCCCCCCCCCCCGCCATTGAGGGGCCGTTCGCCGCGCCGCCACGGGGCGGTCCTCGCACCGTGAATGGAGGCCCACGACCATTGAGGCGACGCGTAACCTTGGCCGGGGTCCTGGCAGCGGGCCCCGCGTACGGCGCGAGGGCCGTTGCCGTTGCCGTTGGCGCGCTGGGCCTCGGCTCATCTCGCCACTAGGGATGGCATAAAAACAAACATCGATTTTAAAACCAATATTTTCGAGCAGAAATATCGATATTATAACATCGATGTTTTCTTCAGACCGATATATATATATATATATATATATATATATATATATATATATATATATATATATATATATATATATATATATGTCCAGGAACATCAATGTTTGAGTTTTTTGCACGTCGAAATGTCGTTAAATTGCAATTGGAACCATGAACGGAATATTTTACTTCGAAATTTTACACCATATTTAAAACGATATTTTAAACCTGGATGTTTCTGTTCATATCTTCATCGACATTGAAACCCTTTTGGTAATGTATCCAAGTATCGATGATTTGCTGAAATTTGTCATTACTACCCATGGGCGTCGCTTGCAACCCAGTGCTGCTTGAAGGGAGTGGTTTCTCTGGAGATGAAGTCAAGGTTGGACCGGGATTAGTGCTCCCACGCAGGTGGCGGCGTGCATAAAGGGAGCGCCTCACGGGTCCAGCATACCAAGGATTGTTACATCGAGCGTTCGATCCTGAAAATGGGCGAGAAATATGCTTGATATCCTAAATATCGATGAATTCCTGGCGCCGGCCGGAAGCGAACTCGTTGGCCGTCTGCTCTCATCAGCGGTTTTCCAGATCACTTCTTCATTGCTTCTCTGCAATGCTAATGTAGCACTGTAGGACATGGGCCACAGACTGGGCCCGATCCTTCCTCCTCTTTGCTCACCTAAGGATGGGAATGAGGACGACAATCTCACGATAACCCATTCTCGTAATTCCCGTCCCATTTATTCGGAAAATCCCTGACAGGAATCGGTCATCCGGGGCGTAGTGAAAAGCCGCGGAAAATATTTCGTTCAGAAACGTGAGAAATGTTTGAAATTAAAAGTTATCTTTCCCCACTGCTACTCATGAGTTATAGCTACTTGCAGAATTTCTACTGTCAATGAGTTGCGAATCACAATTTCTGAGCCTTGGCTCGCGTCCATCCAAATGTTAATCCGGAGGAAGGTCAAGTGTTGAAAGCAGCTGCGTCAAGTCTCCATTCATTACTCAAATCTATCTGCTAATCGATTGAAAAGCATAATAGCAAATTATGAATAAATTTAAAGAATAATTATATATTATGCAACTACTTTATGTTGTTAAGCTTTATTGTATAATTACATATTCTGACAACGAGCGACATTAGGAGAGTTTTCAAATTGGCACGAATCCAATTAAGTAACATTATAAACGAGTTGCAATTTTCAGTTTATAAACATTTGCAATTAAGTAACATTACAATCGAGTTGCAAATCTCTTTTGGTTAACTACATTACTAATGTATAAGAGAAGCAAAGTTTTTGAAAACAAATTATGATGTCATGGGTATTTGATACCTGTGCGAAAAACGATGGTTCGGGTCCCCCCTCCCGAATTCACGCGCAACGACTGATTGAATGTGTGATGACGCATTTATCCGTGCCATAAATGGAAAATACATCATAATCTGTGCCATAATATTAAATTTTATGAACGGTTTCTAACAACGAAAAAGGTTACTTGTATTGCTAGGACACAAAACATTCCGTGTGGGGAATTGTGATCTTTGTTTTACACTTTATTTCTGAAAGATATGCGAATGTTTCTTAGAAATCGGGGGTTGGATTGACGTGGAATGAAGCATTAATTAATAATATTTTCATAAAAATTACAGTAAATAAAATTTTGGCTAACTAAATGATTATTATTAGTTAGAGGATTCAGATTCAGTAGTATCTCCTCACTCTACAAATTGTAATATCAACCCCCCTAAAATACATGTAGATGAAATCAAAATGTGCATTGTGTTTGCATTATGCAGAAAATTAAACAAATTGTGAATCACATTTCAAAATAGTAAACTCTTTTGATCTCCATCCTTATCGTGAACAAAAAAATAAATACGTTCAAATATGAAAATTACAACGTTATTACAAAATATCATTGCTGTGGTGGGGGGTCTATTGAAAATGTCTGTATTCCTCGCATGGTATGCCGTATGTCACTTCTGATTAACCTTTTGCAAATGATATCATGCATTAAAATAAACTTGCATATTTTAACTCAAATAAGGATACTATGTAAAAACACGTCAGTTAATTATATGAAAGTCACGAGTTCTGAAATTATGCAAAACAACATGTTTTATTACAGAACCAAATCAGTGTCGCTACTCATAATAAGCGTGGTGTAATAAACATTAAACACCTATTAACACCAAATTGGTCATCTAAATGGTTTCAGACATGTGGCTGACCGTTAATAGCTCGTGCTCTCATAACACGTGTATCATTTCGTCATTTGATAGTTTGTTCACAGGTTGAAAGTCGTATCAGTTATCTAAGTTGCATATCATTAGGCCAGTATTTCACATCTGCTCAAGAAGAGATTAAACAGATAAACCTTCTACACTGCTCCGGAAATAACAGTTGATAAAAATTATCGAAGACGGAAAAGTATGAAAAGTACTTTCAAGTGTGACATTTCTTGTGATAGTCGTTCAGTTCAAAGAGAACCAGTTAAATCATCTTGTACTAAGAGTCAAGAATTATATCAATCCCATAGGACAATATGAGGACCATTATTCAAGAGGCAGTCACGTGTCATTTTCGTTCCTAATCTTTCCTTCGCAGTTGTGCAATATGATTTTCAGATGTAATATTTTCATTTTTGTCGGCAATCATGGATTTTATAAAATGAAATTAATGACAAATATATTTAAGAAATTAATATAAATTTTCATATAGTTTTGAATTAGTTTCAATATTTAAATAATAAAGCAAAGTGCGCATCTAGATTCAGAGTCCAGACGTGACGCAAGAGTATACGTTCCCATTCTAAGCACCGCACTTCACACGGTTGTAAAAGGATCTCACAATGTCCGTGGTCATTGAATTGCGTATTCTGGATCCAGATGTACGAATGTACTGGAGAAGATCGATTTGCACGTAACGATTTGCTGGTCGGAGGAGTAACGTTGGTACTCATCGGGCCGTGACACACTGAGACACTACGGGGGTTACTTACGGAACCCTTTATTGTAGGCTGCTGGTATGCCTACCTAGGTGTACACCGATCGAAATGCTAGTGGTAAGAGGATTGTAGTAGTCGATGGATTTGGGGATCAAGGGTGATCCAGGATCCGCTAAGAATTCGCACCATACTACGACACACACCGTCCATGTGTGTTGTACCCATTAGAACACGCTTTCTGGATGCAACGTTTAGTAGTATTAATGCGTAGATCACATGTGATCCTTTGCGATCTCCCAAAGAGGATATCCAAAGCAGTTGGACCTCCGACGCTGGGGACCTTTCGAGCAGGCGCCCCTTGCGGGCGGTCCCCTAATACGCCTGGGGGTGACTCACTTTCTCCGCCAGATGTCGGTCTCGGTTAACTCTATCCGAACTCTCTGTGAGGGAGAAAGTGAGATCTCGTTAGGGCGGGATATTGTCGTAGGGATTTAATATTGCCGGGCATACGCCAGGGTTCTTTAAATGCCACAAGTGTGACATGGCAACTGTGGATTTTCCGCCCTTCGAAATCTCGGCCGGAATCGAACGCGTGCACTGAGGATTCAGAGGCCAATAAGCGAACCTCTCACCCACCCACCGAGGATGTAACGCGTACTTGGGCACAAATGCCCGAGATCGCTCCCCATCCGCCCGTCCTGCCAAAAATGGAAAGGTAGGGTTCAAACGTGATACATGGTGGTTGGGAATACCTCAAATGCCACAACAAACAAGTAAACATCAACGCTCGTGGGATTCGAACACGCTATCCTTCGACCCTTCGCCTGATCGACCTCGGCTGTTGGTCTGTCTTATTACGGTCGGAAGCGTCGTCACCAGCGCTGCTGTTAGAGGCCTTAGATGCAGAGAGAGGCACAATCCATTGTTCCACCGATCCCGCCATTCTATATCCAGTTGTCAGGAGAAATGGAAATATGTGGTATTCTCTGTGTTGAAAACCATACATCTATTCCAAATCAATATTAATGTTCTTGAGAATCTTCATAACGTAACGTTTCCAAATTTTATAATTTTCCCCTATCTCCTAATTGCTGCCTGGCGGGGCTATCGGGTTCGATGATATTGAATGGCGGCAGAGGCGCTACTCCCTGTATCTAGGGACCCTACGCTGCCGTGGCATCTGGGCGAGCTCTGGCCCTTCGACCCGGAACCACTGGGCACTTGCAGCTCGTGCGTTGCGGCCGTTGCCCGACTCCGAAGTAGGGCCTCGCGTGAGGCGCTCTCCGCCCCGGCCGGCGTATCTCCTGAAAATCTCCCCCTGGAGGAGGCTGACCTTCTGTGGACGTCCGTTCCGGATGGATGTGCGGGTGTCGTGTTACCCGTTGACACGGTTCTCCGACTCGGGAGATTTCAACGTCCCGTATTTGGAGACGGAGACGAGGAAACTTCGCATGCATATCCTTGCGCAGACGGTCTTGGTAATTTTACGGCCGAGTGGGCGAGACATGTTGACGACTTCCAGGGGAATTTGAAATTTTTGTTGGCGTTTCGCGCCAACTCGTTGAGGACGGGTAGGATTGATGGACGTCTGGCGGATTCAGGTTGCACATAATGTTTGTGGACGACGACGACGTGGTCCAGGTTACGGGGAGTGACGAGAGGCGGCAGGTCTAATGCTACGAGACTACGGCTGTGGTGTTGTGTCGAGTCAGGGGACGTGGTTTCAAAAGATGGTGCTCTGAAAATATAATCAGCTTCCAAAATAGTTATACCATTTTGTTCATAATGACTACTTAATTAAAGTACCACTGCTTATTTAGACACTCGTTACACGTTCCAAAATCATCACTGTTATTATTATTATTATTATTATTATTATTATTATTATTATTATTATTATTAATATTATTATTATTATTATTATTATTAATATTATTATTATTATTATTATTATTATTATTATTAATATTATTATTATTATTATTATTATTTGCATACGATTAACGTGTGTCACTATGGAGATCATCTTTTCGGCTGTATCCCCTACTGGATTGTTACGCCTTGAATCGTGAATTATGAGGTGATAGGATGATGATAAGGTGTGAGGGAACAATCACAAATACGACCATACCTACGAATGGCTCAAACCTGCAGCCTCCACGCAGACGACGGCTGCTACAACCGTCTGCGGCTTGGGGCTTATTATTATTATTATTATTATTATTATTATTATTATTATTATTATTATTATTTTATTATCAAAGCCTACTGAATTCCGTTAAATGCAAAGGTGTCATTTAAGGACAAAACGAGAAGTTCATTCTCTCCTTATATAAAATACATAAAACTCCTATTGTCATCTCTCTTGCATAATAATTGCAAATTACAGTAATACATTTTCATTCTAAAAGTGCATTCATTGGATTCATTAGTTTCTTATTTTCTCCAAAATACATTTTAAGTCTCCTTTAAGACTGTAGGTGGTCTCTTGTCTCTACATTTCTGTACCTAAAAATATAAATTAAGTAAATACCTTGAAATGATTTCAAATGTAACGTTGGATACGTGAGCTAGAGGTAATAGCAAGCAAATCCACATTCCGTTCTTCATTAGTTTAAACTAAACGAAATTTTTTCAAATAAGGGTTGCTTATTAGCACATAACTTTCCCTCCGTTACACTCCACATTCCGGAAAGGAAAATCCACGACGGCGGCGACGTTGCTTTGCGAACCAGATGTCAGAGAGCGGTTCTCCTATCTGTGAAATATCCTTCCCATGATAGGGGCTGATAAGGCTGCTCACAGCTTCCTTGTTGCTTCAGCTTCATGTGACTTCTGCGGTTTTCACATGATACTTCCAAGCTGCAAGAGTGGGGTGTGTTGCACTCTCTCATTGCCACATATAATACTTTCTCATCATGGGCACCCACTTCCGATGTTTCCAAAGCCATACTGTATTTACTTTTTCCGTCAGATGAGGAAGCCAGAGATGGCTTCATGTACTACTGCTACCTGGTAATGGCATACAGTTTTGAAATATAATTCTTAACAAAACGCTTTTAAACAAAAATATGAAATTATAGGTTTTGAGAAACGTAGGTATTTCTCCAAAACATTGAACGGGACACTCTACGTCCCCTCTCTTTGCCTACTTCCATGCAGAAAGCCACTGTCATCGATAGTTAAGCCGGGTATTTTGAGGAATATTAAAAATAAATAAAAGACTAATTTGTGTTTGAACCGTTCAATTAAGGTCTGGTCATAATTTATATTATTAATTTACATCGTCCAAGTTGCCGCCATTTATTTCTTTTGGTTGTGTCACGAACATGAGCTCAGCGACCACCCAAGACTCACCTCTTGATGGTTTTTAGTAGTGCTACAAAATGGAATCTGAAGCCACAAAGGCAGCTTTTGAGCGTGAAATAGATAGAATGATGTTCAAACCCCAATGATATATTTTATGTAGGCAAGAAAATTGAATTTCATTATCGTTAGAGAGCTATTTTGGTTCGCAAAACTAAAAATGATTTAAACACTTTAGCTAAAGCAACACTCAGGGTGGATTTAACGTGAGTTCACTAGCGGATAGCGTATAACCGAAAACACACACAGTCAAATTTTGGAGTGCTTTTGTCAATTAGAATGGCTATGAACAAAAATATTATGATTTGTGAGGTAAAAGTAAAACTAGAAGAACATTTTAATAAGTATGAATTATAAAAGGCAGTTAGAAATAGAAATATACCTAAAATGGCATTTATGCCAAAACTGGCAAAAAACGGGGGGGGGGATGGCGAGAACATGTCACTTTCCATGACATCACCACAAATACTAAAAGGTTTCAAAGGTATTCATTGGAATAATATAGGCATTTTCATAAACATCCGATGTGCACTCGTGGTCACTGCCGGCGCTAGACATGAGCAGACCGGGCAATTGACAGGGCCCCGCAAGTCAAGGGGCCCTATGACAGGACTGATGGAAAAAAAGATTAAAATATTAAAAAAGATATTAGAACTCGAGGAAACGTTATCGTAATTTTATGTCTCAATATAGTAGTCTGATATTTCATTAAATTTTCGATTAATGTTTTATCTTAAATAGTTCATTATAGTCTTATTTATAAGATATGACTCTTTGAAATGATTCAAATGACGCTAACATTAAAATAGATTCTACTGAAATTGATATTTATCATTACATGTATTTAATAAGTGATATCATTAGACACTAAATAAACAACACATATTTTAGTGTTTTAAGCCCACTGAGGAAATTGTATTATTTGATCCCTAAATACTTTTACTTAAAACTATTATATGAAATATATATCCAAAAATTTAAACATAATTTTTGTTATTTGTTGAGATAAAATAACTCAGTTTCCTAATACAACTTTCACTTTCTTTTCGGAGAGGGGTGGGATGGGGTGGAGTCGTTTCAGTGTTGCCCCGAGCCCAAAATTGCCTAGCTCCGGCACTGCTCGTAGTGGTGCAGCGGCTCTGTAACGGCGCTCATGGCGGTGAGCGTCTTTTGAGCGTCGGCGGCGCGGCGTGGCCCAATTCCCATGCGCCCGCCCCTGCGCCTCCCAGGCAGACGGCAGGCGCGAGCGCATAATGGGCCTTTGTCAGGAGGTCCACGCTTCAAATCCCTAACGAGGCCTCCGTCACGGGTCCAGCGCCTTCGCCCGCGCTTCTCATGCGAACTCACGCGCGACAGCGTCTCTGGTTTCCGCGGCGGCCGCGGCGGCCGCTCCGCCCCGTACGTGCTTGGGCGGCCGAGAGTATGCATTATGTGCCGCGCCGTATCGGCACTTCTAAGAATCCTACGACCCCAGCGCGGGCAGCGTCGAGCCGCGGACGTAGTAAGAAGCATGGGCGATGCGTTGCAGTTGGCTAATGAAGAGTTTCCTCCTCTTTACGACCAACACGTCGCCGTGAAGGCCAAAGGTTGCAAACTGCCCTGGCTATGGGTGGGATACGTTGATTTATAGATTTCCTAAACAGTTTGAACGTGTTGTTTTGTCGAAATTTGACTTTCTCTTTCAAAAATATAATTTCCCCAGAGTAAAAGAACATTAAATGTTGAATTTGGTGCGCCTATTGAAAGAATGGTTTCCATCAAACATTCATCGGTTTGAAATTGAGACCTTACGGAAAGAAAATACTGGACTCGGATTCTTCAAATTGAACATTTTTTAGTTGGTATTATTTTTTTAATTATTCAGAACTGAAAATGTCTCCCCTCTTGAAACACTTTCTTGATTTGTTCTGGATGAAATGTTCATGAGGTGAAATATCCAATGCGCACTCCAATTTTTTATTATTATTTATAGTTTATCATAGTTCAGTTTATTTCATCAAAATATATTTAGCGGTAATTTCGAAGGTCTGACCATATAAACATCACCAAGTAGGACGTTATTCTGTAATTAAATTACATATATTAAATCGAAACTAAAAACGTGGAAAACAGCCACTTATACAAGTCACGCCTCTTGGTTGTTGAAAAATGTTGCTTTTCAATGCCTATAAATCGTAGATTGTTTGCAAAATAGGTTGACAACGATTCGATCGACTCCAAAAGATCAGAGATAGCGGATATGTGATTCTCAACGTTACCCCTTGTGGTGCACATTACAGGACCGAACTTTTATCAGTGGGTCATACATATACCCAGTTGACTCACTCTGGTTCGTGAAATTTGAGGGAGATGTCAACAAAAATACAAATGTGAACCTCCCTAGAATTTGAATAAAGCCACGGCCATATTTTTACTGATTTATTGAATAAAGACAT
Organism: Gryllus longicercus; assembly: GCA_038098605.1. Lineage (NCBI taxonomy): Eukaryota > Metazoa > Arthropoda > Insecta > Orthoptera > Gryllidae > Gryllus > Gryllus longicercus. Next base: position 8,285,006 of record JAZDUA010000015.1, read on the forward strand.
TCCACCCGGCAGTTTAAAAAGTGACATATTAAGTTGTAACTCTTCATGAATTCAATAATATTCTCTAACAATAAACTTAGAAAAACCCGTAGGCGCGGAAAAGATAGCGGCGGCGGCGTTTAAAGCAATAGTGGTAGCAGGCATTGTGCTGATTGGTCCTCTTCGTTAGATATGGAATACAGGCTTGCGGGGAATTCCTATATCGACCCATTTCAGAAGCATATTGAAATAGAGCAAACTTATTGAAACATCTAGCAGAACTTGATGTTAAATGCAGATATATACACAGTTAATACAGAATTGATAATCTTGATAGCTCTTGTAAGATTTTATCAGTATTTGATAATATTAGGGGAGCGACGCCTCATTCCTGTCACCTAATAACTACATGAATGACTGTTGTTGACGTCCAGACGGCAGGAAATCTTTTACTGTTCGCAACGTTTCTCCAGTGCTGACAGTTTAGGGGATTTAATTTGGATGTGTAATCCATTTTATAGGTAACTTTGGGAGGGGATGAAAAAGAGATTCCTTTATGGTTCATCACTTTATTATAATTTTGAGAAAATATCTATTATGTTTCGCTATTCGATAATGATTATGTTTAACATATTATTTATATGTGACTAAACAATAAAATAGAACTCATTTCAGAACTATTATTAAAATGGAAACAGGAATTTAAGAACTATTATTAACATGGAACAGTGAATTCAGTTAAAGGATAACAAAAGAAATAACATTATTCAAAGTTTTAATGTCAAGTCAATCGTCAGTTCTCAAACAGTATCTTTATACGCATTACAAGCAACCCATAAAAAAAGTCGTGTGAGTTACATAAAGCACGTTTAAATCTCACATGCGATAGCGCTCGTAATTTTTTAAACCTCTCGATCGGTCCGTGGAGTGGCAAGGGGAGAGGCGCGCTGGCGGAGAGTGTGCGAGCGGAGGGGCCGAGCGTCGCAGGAAGTCCCCGCTGCGGCGGCGGCGGCGGCGTGCAGCACGGGGTCGTGAGGCGCATCCCAGAGGGTCTTCTGCTGCGCAGAGGAAGACACGTCTGCCGCCGCCGCCGCCGCCGCCGCCGCTGCCGCCGCGACGCGCGTGTCCTTGGCGAGGGGCCGCACCGCCGCCGCCGCCTCCACCGGAAGCGCATCGCGCAGTCGCGCGCTCCCGTGCGTTACGCAACTCAACAGCCTGATTACCCGCTGACCAAAGGGAGCGATCCCTGCTGCAGCGGGCGGTCCGCACACTCCGTCATCACTGGGAGTTCGGAGTTCTAATCCCGGTCGATCGATGTCGAATTGGTAGGGGTTCCAGTCCCGATGATGGTGGCAGGACGTTCGACACTAGCCAGATAGCCAGAGTTTTGTCACTGTTTGAAGGAGAATTCTAGCGGCCGGCTGCTCTGATCGGGAGTTTTCCATGGTTCCTCCGGTCAACCCGAGGCGAAGGCCAGAGGAGTACCCTAACAAACGGGCTACGGACCGCGTGCGATACTTCCTATTCCTTGTCCTATCCTCATCCCTTACAAACACACACTTACATGCACTACACTACTACACATGCCGGGAGACCGGTCGCAAGCGTAGAGCTTATCTCGGCTGGGGCGATACTTCGCTGGTGGGAGATACCTGGATGAGGAAAAACCCCACTAGCCGACAGTAGACGGGCGCCGGATCTCCCCATCCGACAGGGCGGGATCACTACCATATTCCAAGCAAAAAACATGCACTACACTTACGGAACTAATGAGCTTACCAGTGTATGTAAACGAAATCACTAGGAATCAATCAATCAATCGAATTGGTGGTGGGCCAAACGCGTTCGCAGCTGCTTTTCTTGAGGTTTTCTCTTTTCCCCCTTCCACTTATTCCACCGTCCTTCTATTATTAGTATTTGAATGATTTCGTAATAACCATTACCCGTCCATCGAAAGTATTCAGCTCAGGCGCAGCAGAAAAGCTAAGGACTGTAGACTATAAAAGGGAATATTTTTCGCTGATTACACCGGTGGACAGACGCATAGAAATCTTCTGATTTCTGGCATTACGTTTTACGATGTTTAATCTGTATCTCCGATTTTACTACGTGTAATACATAACCATCAGAAAGAAGGTAGAGACGTGTCGATAGTACCTGGAGTATGGATACTTCCCATAATATTGATGAAATGATACGCAACCTTCGTAGACTTTTCAATCTAAATACATTAAAATGAAAAAATATTGTTCAGGTCAAATTACATTATATATAAAAAGAGATTTCTCACTTAAATAACAAGAAATGCACTCACATATTTATTGCAAGGTAATGTCGTACAAACAGTGTGAAGCTCCAAATAATGAGAAAATAATGAGTTTTAAAGTGAAAACGTGTTACAAACTGTGTTACAATGTTACCAACAATCGATGTATCACAACACATTATTTTCAATTACTTCCGAAATCAATTTTGCAGTTTTATTATCGATGCATCAATATTATCAGATCGCTTGTATGGAAGTCGGTACCTAATATGTGTAAAAGAGATGTATCGGTACCCGATACGGAAGTGCTGCCGCCTCCTTACCGACGTGTCGACTGCGACAGGTGCTCGGTGCGGGACACGGTGCAGGGAAGGCGCTGGAGAGGTACACGTGAGACAAAAAATTACGCGGTTCAACGTAATTTTTTGAAGCCCTCCCGTCTGCATCCAATTAGCCAATATTTACATCTGCAAGTTAGGAGAGGGACGCGTGGGCGTGGCTACAGAGTAGAGGCTGTGGAGAATGACCAGCGACCCGTCTTAATAAATTGCCTCTACTGTAGTTTGCAAGAGATATATTGAGGAGAAACAGTTGGGCGGCGCTGTGCGTGGAGCTTGCGAGTGCGAGGGCTACAGCGCGCGGTGGTGAGACGCTGAAACTGCAGCTGCAGGGAGACCGTCGCCCCGTTCCAGCAACATGTGTCTTGATAGGAAATAACAATTATTTTGAATAATCCAGAGTTTGATGTTTTAGTACTATAGTAATACGGTAATTGCCTCAGAATTCGTGTAGTACACACATTACATTTAGGTAGACATTATAAATATCTTAAATAAGGAAGTAGTTTGTATTGCTACACCAGTTCCGTAACTGCGATATCTCTACGCCATTGAGAACGTAACATGGACAATAGTTGTAGGATTTACACAGGTTTATGACGTATGTATTGCTCCAATTACTTAGTTTTCTCCATGGAGATTGAAGGGCACCAAAATCAGACCACGGGGAGGGGGAAAAACTGAGAGTGCTGGAAACTTGCTGGTTTGCTGACAAGGGGTCAACACCGAGCCCGAGGACATCCACGATATTCAACACGAACGTAATTTCACCTCCATGAGATTCCATCACGCTATTCATTGGGATGTTTCTCGCCGTGAAACACGCTCTAACCCCGACCGTCACGATCACCTGTTTGTATGTTTTCCACAAAGTATATACATCTCCTACAAACGCTAGGAAAGGGTTTCGTGGACAAATGGCGGCGCATTCGCCCTCCACCGCAGCACCATTAAGGCAATCCGCCACTCATTTCATCATGTCCACTGAGCCTTAAGGATCTTAGCAGTTGAATACTCCTAAATTCCGATAAATAGTTAGTTGAATAAATAAAAGAGATTAATTAATAATAAATAAATTAATATAATATAAAATAAGTATAAAATGAATATGAAATAAATAAATAAATAAAAAATAAATAAAAAATAAAAAATAAATAAAAATAAAAAATAAATAAAAATAAAAAAATAAATAAATAATAAATAAATAAATAAATATGAGATAAAGAGTTAAATAAAAATCCAGCAAATACAATAGACATTTCGTACCTGAATGCTCGTTGTCTCTTTAATCGAAAGGGAAGTATACGATCTTACGGTGTCATCTACATCACTCAAGGGGCTGGTAAGGACGCTGCGCAAGACGTTACTCTTTGCCTCGTGTCGCCCTCTGAGGAGGTCGCTTATCTGCGCCGAGTGGGCGCACGTGCCCGACGGAAAGGGCGGATGGGCGTCGTCCGTCAGCGCCTCGACACCACTCGTCAGGCGCACGCGCACCGCTGCCAACCGATTAGCCTCGGACATCTGAACGAGTGCTCAAGATCACCCGGCCGGGGCACGTGCAAATCATCACCCGATGATGAAATAGTGAATTTCAAACATAAATCAAAGTGGAAATAAAAATCTGATTCGGGGTCTTTGTCGGGGGCGCAGGGTCAAACCCCTCTTCATTCGAAAGTATAGTCTATATTCAGAGTGTTCAATACCACAGTGTTATGAGATTGCTGTAGAATTTCTGTATTGCTCATATCACATGACGACAGCCAATAGAAACGCCCAGAGTTATGAAATTGCTGTAGAATTTCTGTATTGCTCATGCCACATTTAGATAGCCAGTAGAAATATTTTAAATAAAGAAGTATATTGTATTCTCACTCTTCAGCTACGTATCAGTGATAATCTAAGCAACTGAGAAGGTAGTAAACTCAGAAGCTTGCGTTTAATAGAATTATTGTATTTGAATATGTATTGTGTTGAATATATTGCTTGTGGAATTTTTCATTTTGCATTTGACTTCTTACATAAAGTATTTTACTTCTTCGAACAAGGAACATTTCGTTTCGCGCCACTCTTTTTTCCAGCATGAATTATTCAAAATTATTCCGATTTACTTCTCTGTCACGTCCATAGTTATACCCTCCCGGAGTCAAAAGTGGCATTTCCTCGATAACAACAGATTGTAACATAAAACTATTTCTGTACTACGCGTTGCATACAATGAGCCATTAACATGTTCACCGGAAGAATGAATGAAGCTAAACCAGTTTCTTGTCTGAGAATGAATCATGGCGTCCTACGTCGCATATTCGCCTCTCGCCGCTTTCCCGCCCGCGCGGAGAGAACATGGGAGAAGAGCGGAGAAGAACTGAGTCGAACGCAGCAGAGCGGCGCAGAACGCATTAAACTGGTGTAGGACGGTGTAGTGTGGCGCAGTATAGCGGCGTAGGACAGAGTAGAACGGTATAGGACGGGGATAAATGTAGAACGGGGTAAAACGGTATAGAGCGGAGTGGAAAATAGTAGAGAGGAGCAGACCGAAGTAGAGTGGGTATAACGGAATACAGCGGTGTAATACAGAATGGAGCGTAGTAGAACGTGTAGTAGTTTAGACTGGTGTAGAATGGTGCAGTGTGGGTATAACGCAGTACATCAGTGTAGAACGGAATAGAGTGGGAAAGAACGGTGAAGAGCTGAGTTCAGAGATGTAGTTCGAAGTGCAGGGGTGTAGTACGGAGTGCTTACGACCCAGCTGACGTTGGAGGCAGGCATACTCCAAGGAAAAAGTCGCCGCCATAAATTGCTTTTCATGTGTTTCCTTACGAAACATCTTTTTTTATGTTCTTGGTATATAAATGACTGTTGTACTTGCAGTATTCGTGAAGTTTGTTTTGTTATAATATATAATTTGTTACAGTGCTAAGAAGAGTATTTTATTTGTTGTTCTTGAGTACTGTGAGTTCTAAAAGTACTTTTTGGAAAACCGTTATGTGCGGTTTCGTTCAGCAGCTGGTTTCCTGCTGCAGGCCACCATCCTTGTACGAAATCCGTATGATCCCAGGAGGTTTGAATCAATTCACAAAGGGCGGCAAAAGCTTTTTTTTTCTTCAAAAGTTAATTTTACGTACTGATCAACGGCAACGTCGAACGTTCAACTGACCAAAAACGACGTCAACGTCAGTGTTTGCCTGCCCTCTCGAATTATTTCCAAAAACGATCCTCTCTCTAGTCATTTATTCGATTTTTCTCAGAAGTTCAAGTCACGTCTTTCTGGTGAGACACCATCCATTTCCCTTGATCATCCGCCTCGAATATATCTCCTTATCCCTCGAAACCCCCTGCTTTTGTGAAGAATCAAGAAATTTTTTTCCTGTTGAGCTCCTGAAATGACTCATGACGGAGTCCATCTTTTACGTTTCCTACGTTTATAACAGTTGGTAACTATTTAATCACAAGACACATGGGATACTCAATGTCTTATGATACTCATCGTATAATGAAACTACGGAGCCATTTTATTCCTTTACTTAATTTCCTTTACTAAAATATATAAATTCCTGTTTTGTAAACAAATCCTCACTTTCAGTCGCAACAATTCGATATGACTTCAAATTGGAAATGCTTGAATCATAATAAATCGAAACATGTTATTTCTCAACATCAGCACTACTTTTTTACACACAATATAATCGTATTTTCAGATTAATAAGATATTAATCAGACAATTTCAATCCAAGATAAGTCGTAGATTTCGCACGATCAAAACAAAATTATTCTGAAAAATAAATACACAGGATGTACAAATTTGGTGCTGGCAATAGTACAGACGTTGCAATAAAGCAAATAGAGACAGGAAATTTGGGAACGTGCATTTCATCTGAATGAGCGTTCAAGTCTATGAAGTTTCCCACACTGCTTCTATCGTATGTTGTCATCTCCAGCACACACCCAATGCCTTACCATCTGCAGCACACCTCGTGGCTTGCATCAAAATTGAGGTAATTGCGTATGGAGCACCATGCCCTCGACGACATTAAAGAAGACATCGTACAAGGACCGACAAACCGGCGAATGAAACACCACTATTCCTTTTTGGACACGTTGATCGTCATCACCCTGTCATCTCTTCATGTCTTGCTTTCTTCCTTGTTCAAACAGATTTAAAATCTATATCTTCTTTTATTTGATCACGATAATTTTCAGATATTGTAAACATAAGGCGTAATTACTTCAAACAACATCAACTACTATACCTGCGAGTATTTTAAGAAGATCTGTTTATTTTTTAAAGTAAAAGAGACTTTTAGGATGTAAAATTTCTTTTCCACAAAGTTGCCAATTTTTGTACTTGAGAGGGATTTTTACTATCTTGCATACCATATACCTGGTATAGATAAACTCAGGGAATGCTCCAGCGTAAAGGATGATTTTTCGGCTGAAAAATTCATTTGTAGGTTTCTGAAAACGACAAATTGGTTAATTCTTGATCCCGTGTGTAATAAATTACTTCCTCTAGCACATTGTGTAGTCAAATTATGTGTTTTGTGGGCCTTTGATACTGAAAAATTGATCTTCAGCAAAACGTCTGTCAATCCATATAACCGCCTGTGAACAATGCTAGTGGCTATGGAGTTCCACCAAATGTGTATACCTCAATTCAATTGAATGCAGTCACGACCCCTTTAATTTGAAATGGATATTTTAATTTTGGGGAGTACATCACGTAGCCTAATGTTCAAAGACATTTTCAATGTTTTGTCAAAATCTGCTCCAATTTGTTGATTAAATCTTATTAAAGTGTAGAGCAAAGTGTGTTTATAAAAAGGCAATAAGTCAAATTTTAATGCAAATGTTAAACGTTTTTTTCGGTGACTTCCTACAGCTACAACATTGAAGATAGAGATATTTTTTTTGATATTTGCTGTCTACAATTAGTGTTTTTAATCAATGTCCTTTTCAAGAAAACATTAGTAGTTTTTGAGTAACTTTGAGTGAAATGTGGACAATTTTTTTGAAAATATATGGACAATAAAGTTTGTATTTGTTTCTGAAAAATGGCGTCAAGGTTTTTCTTTGCCATTTTGATGTATTCTTTCGATTTTTCAAAAGTTACACGAATGTATTATTTGTATGTTCCTCTCTCGTGAAAAAGTGTATATTGAACCATGTTTTACGCTTCTATTATATTCTTTAAGTCAAATTTTTATTCTACTGTTAGGAGACCGAAATTAAGAACGCGTCAAAAATTGTCTTTTAGGCGCCGAAAAGTAGCAGGAAAGAGGGTGGGGCAATACCAAAAGGCTATAGCCTAGAGAGATTAGAAAACTAACTAGTGCGAAAGAGTATTTGTCATTTTATAGCACCACTACTTATTTTACTCTGTCATCGGTTACATTTTTCAGAACTTTTGTTTTCGAAATGTAAGAAGTACAATTTATATTTCGAAGTTTATAAATTTTCTAACATTTCACTAGTAATATTGGGAGGTGAGTCCAGTCTTCTTTAATTATACAATGAGGAAGATCTCATACTCAGATGATGACTCAAAGGAACATTCTAAAATGTGGAATACTTAATCACGGATGTTTTTCTGTTACGATGCCAGTTTATCATATATATATATATATATATATATATATATATATATATATATATATATATATATATATTTGGACTGTATTCGGGAATATGTGTATCTAAACAAACGCTTAGATGATAAGAGGAAAAAAACAAGAGTTAAAATAAACATGTTTTTTCCTCTAGGATGGCCGAGCGCTCTTCATCCCTGTGAAGAGGAAGTGTGTGCTTCCCCTCTTGCGTCGACACCGCCGGTTCCCCAGTTTCCGGACGCTCAGACGCACTCGGCCTCCGCCCCCAAACAAATCCCTGCCTCCCACCTTCCAAATCCCACATCAACACGACCGCTCCCACACACCACTGTCACACCCTCGATCTATGCACTCTTCACCCTCTGTATCTCTGACACCACCCATATTCTCCGTTGCCACCACAATTTCGGTTCAATGAGGCCAGCCTTTACGTGGGGAGGTTCAGACTATGAGGTCTGCTCTTCCTCCTGATCACGCGAATTCGGATACGCTCCTTTTGCCATGTAGCAGAAAGAGGTATCACTCTGGCGCCGTAACAGGTGATTTGAATTTAGCTGAGAGGCTTCTTATGGGCTTGATGATGAAGTAAATCTACAATATAGGACAGCCGGGTTTGCTTCCCCTTGAGAGGCAGGCGTACGAAGGACTTTTTTTTTTGCCCTTAAAAATCCACGTTTTCGACCGGGTTTGAACCGCGTACTTAGAGAAAACAGTCTGATTAACCGTTAAAACTTTGAATCGAGCAAAATCACCGTCTTCTACACCTATTTCGGCAGTTTCCCTTCTGCATCTTTCCTATCAACACTCATCTCTTCCATCGCCCTCATCCACGGTCTTTTTCGCAGTCCCTGTCCCCGCACCATACCTGTAATGCCGCTCTCCCCAAAACTTCCATCGCCTCCGCCTCCCACACAACCATCGTCTGCGCTGTCGCTCCACAACCACAGTCTCTCCACGCCCGCCAATTTCATCATCTCCAACGCCCCTGTCAACTCCAATCTTCCCTTCCGCCCCCACTAACCACCGTTTTCTCTGTAGTCCCCGACGCCTCTTTGTAACACTCCCATTTCAAACTACCGTGCCACCTCCATTTCCCCCACATACTCCCATCTCACCCGCTTCCCCACCCCTGCTATCACCGTTCTCATTACCTCCACTGCCTCCGCCGTCCCCTCATCCGTCTCTGCCGCCCCCCGCCAATCCCGCCCCCGCTCCGCACCGTCTCTGCCGCTATCGGCGCGGCATCTCCCGGCGCGGCAGGACGCGTGTTCAGCCGCCACGCGCGTGATCAAAGCGCGGCGGCAGCGTCGGCGTCGGCGGCGTCGGCGGTGGAGGTGGCTACGCGCTGAGTAGTTGGGCGCGTCGTCAGTCGAGCCCCCTCCGTTCGCTCCGCGCGCGTTTTTTTCGAAAAGCGGATAGAAGGCGACTGTGGCGCCACGGCTGTTGCCGACAACCTAGTGGTGGCAAATTTTACCCAAACATCGATACATCACAAAAAGGTTTTCTATGTTGATAAAAACACAGGTGGTATTTTACCATCCTGTTTCCATTTTAATAATAGTTCTTCAATGAGTTCTATTTTATTGTTTAGTCATATATAAATAATATGTTAAACATAATCATTATCGAATATCGAAACATAATTGATATTTTCTCAAATTTATAATAAAGTGGAAAAACATGAATCTCTTCCTCACCCCATCCCCCCAATTTACCTATAAAATGGATTAAACATCCATATTAAATCTCCTAACCTGTCAACAATGACAAACATTGCGTACAGTAAACGGTTTCGTCCCGTCTGGGCATCGACAACAGTGATTCACTGGCTATTGGGTTTTTAGCAATTCATAAAATATTTGGTAACTGGAGATTTTATTGGTATGAGACTTTTTTTTTGAAAACATCAGTGTGGAGAAAACATCGAACACAAAACATTCATGTTGGTTAATCGATGTTAGTGGTCGAAAATATTGATGTTTTAAAAACATCGATGGTTTTTGCTATCCCTAACTCAAACTCTGCAATCGCCCCACGCCACACGTTATGATCGTAGCGAACGACTTCAAACCGGGCGTGGGATTCGCTGTGCGATTTGTTCGCTTGGCATCGATGGCCAACTTCATTTGTCTACGTCCATATCTGGAGGCTGATATCTGTACTGGTATATGTCAGATTCGTCAGTATTTTCCAATTTTTAAAGTTTACCCAGCATTTGTCTGGCATTTAATTATCCCAGTCGCCTATTAGCAGACTTACATGACGTTGCCCGGATTTTACGTGAAGGTGCAAATTTCAATATTGGAGAAGCTATCGTAGATGGGCTGCATATAATCCGAAGAAATTTTGTAGTTTTTTGCCAAAAAAGGAAAGAAACACATTTTGGGGTAACATATTGTATCGAAATTATATCTTTCATTCTATATCGTTCAAATGTATTAGTGCAGAATTGGCAATCACTCCAGTGTTGCTATTTTTTTATAAGTGCATGCATTGTAAAAAACTTATTTTTGTAAATTAAACTGTTATTCGTCAATCTCAGCAATCTGTATTCACGCTATCTGTGAAGCCAAATAAAAAATGAGGATCTGTGTAAACTGGAACCTAAAAACGCTGATGAATTTGACTAATACCAATATGTATTTCAGCCTTTCTCTCGCTGATCTCTCGCAATATTTCTCTCCATTTCTGTTTCTCATTATTTTTCTCTTCATTTCTGTGTCTTTATTTCTTCTCCAGTATTAAACTTGCTGAATTATCGAACGAACATTTTCTTCGTAAATTACTTTTCTCTAATCATATTCTAATTTTCTACCTTTTCAATCTTTAACTGCATTGCCTCCACATGTACTTCCTTTCTTAGCATCTTTTCCCTTATCACATCTCTTATCATTTTCACATTCTCCCTCAACTTCCTTCACTTTTTTGTATTAACTTACTATCCGTAATTTTTCAGTAACGTTTTCCGTAACATCTGTATCTTCCACATTGAAGTTATTCAGTGAGTTAGCGTTTGGCTCTGCCTTTACAATAAACGGATTATTCCACACGTTCACTTAAGTGAATCATTTTAATTATTCTGTCGCACGTTGATTTTTTGTTTCCACAACACATTTGATATATCTTTGCCTATCTCTTCCCACACTATGACACAAAACTACTACATGCCAACGCTTCAGGGTAACTCCACCATCTACTCGTCGTTTAGTACGTCATTCGTGAAGTTTTCCCTCTCGCCCTTTTGCTCTGGGCTGCGACGCGCCGCGTCGCCCATCGGGCCCTCCCATCGCAGCCTTGGCGTCGACGGCCGCGTGCTGGCGGGGCGCAGGCGCGGGCGGCGGCGGGGGCGGTAGCTGGCGAAGGGGCGAGAGGGGAGGGGCGCCTGGCAGCCGCGCCCGAACCTGCGCCTGCCGCCGCCGCCACCGCCCGAGGAGAGGAGGCCTTAAAATAGACCGGAAGTGACTGCGAAATGGAGGAAGTACGTAGCTTACGTATCAATATGCGCGCCTATTTTTACACTTCCTGTGTGTGTGACAGATGGAGACCGCCGCCGCGTCGTCCGCCCCCGCGGCACCGCGCCTGTGCCGCCCTCGCCGCCCTCGCCGCCCGCGCCGCCCGCGCCGCCCGCGCCGCCCTCGCCGCCCTCGCCGCCCTCGCCGCCCTCGCCGCCCTCGCCGCCCTCGCCGCCCTCGCCGCCCGCGCCGCCCGCGCCGCCCTCGCCGCCCTCGCCGCCCTCGCCGCCCCCTCGCCGCCCCCTCGCCGCCCCCTCGCCGCCCCCTCGTCGCCCCCTCGCCGCCCCCTCGCCGCCCCCCTCGCCGCCCCCTCGCCGCCCCCTCGCCGCCCCCTCGCCGCCCCCTCGCCGCCCCCTCACCGCCCCCTCGCCGCCATCGCCGCCCTGGCCGCCCTCACAAAACTTATTGCCTTCATAATCTAACAAGTTTTATGACCACTTATAATGGCAGATGTCACAAAACAATCTGGATGTAATAAACATCTGGGGACAATTTTTTTGGTTCCGATAATCTCAAAATATAATTTACTATTTAAAAAATATTTTATTTTATTATTTTAGAAATACAGCAAAGTATCCAATCGCCGAGAATTCAAAATTTCAATATCTTCGTGCTCTCTTCGCACTAGATCCTGCATAGGCCAAACAGTCTAACAATCTTAGATCCGTCTTATCAAGCCGCTTGCCATGTTGGAGCACTTTCTTCATTTTCGTTTCCTCTTCGTCATCATACTCGTTTTTCACAGTTCTGCAAGACCCATTCACCTCATCTATGAATCCTTAAGCTGCAGGGAATTGACATTGAGTATCTGAATCAATTCCCTCAGTGGCATGGTTCTTTCAGTCCCTTTTAACTACCGTTAATCTTACAAAAATATCTCACAAAACCCTATATCTTTACATGGAATTTTACATGGATTCACGGTACTGAGGCATATTCCTCCTGCACGTTGTAGGTATTTCCTAGGTTCATTATTACCGATGTTGAGAGTTAAGTATAAGAGTATCTTCTATTAGTTACTAGTTATATGAATCGGGACCAGTGACTTCATTTCACTGCAACCGACAGTTCACTATATCCAGAGTTCACTCTAGGGTGGAAATACACTCCTCACAATACAAGGTACTGGACTTAAATTAAATTAGGGGTTCAATTCCCGGTCGGGTTAATTAATACTCTGAACACTTAGATTTACTTCAAAGTTCTCATTTACGCATTCATAAAGGGATAAAAAAATTTCATTGCGGCAAGAACAGGTTCTTGGAATCTTTATTTCTATCGTACTAATGCTAAGGATGCATCCTCTTGTATTCAAATGAACTTAATAGCATTTCCTGTACCGCTTAAACCTTATAAAAGGAACAAAATAGCCACGTACCTTCACGCATGTAGCATATTATGAGTACGCCACACTAAAAAGGAAACGAATACTACGTATTTACTTGGCTGCGCAAGCGCAGAGGTAATTCTGTTGGATTTGAGCGTGATGGCCGTTTGCAAGTGAAGTACGCCTCATTCTCAGAAGATGGTTAGTGTTACGTGGGTGGCACGTGTCGGTCCTTGCGGACGCGCGTGTCTCCTCGAATAGGTCTTCTTCTGAGACAGACCACGCGTAACCAAGACGTCGTCGGTTCGAAGAAACGTCTTTTATTTTCTGTTAGCGCAAGTGCGAGCATTAATGCTCGTTTAACTTCGTAAACTGCAGGCATCTCGTCATGCTATTGATGGATGGGAGTATAAATCCTTGTTATGCGGTGTCGTGCGTGTTAATCTTCCATTTCCGTGTATTTCATGCAACCTCAGGTTCTACGCATACAAGAATGCTCGATGGGCAGATTCCAAGAAAGGTTTCGTAATTTTTAAATCTGTTCAATACGCAACAACACTGTGTTGGAGGCATGAAATTGACGAAGATTTTGTACTGAGATGCAAATCGTACAAGTGGAAAACTCCTAGAACTCCAGAGACGAAGGCTCGATGCATCCAACGTTTAATAGATCCCGTTTTAGATCTTGAAGAACGCTACCAGGGAGAACTAAAACTCACAGTTTTGAAGATTGAAAACAAATATGGGTGCGAATTTGTACAATTGTACCTTAATTAACAGCCTTATAGGTAAGAAAATTGATGTATATAAGTATGGAATAAAATTTAACCTCTTATTTTTAAATTGCATCCCGTTACGGTTGTGAGTAAATGATTTGAGGTATATGTTAAATTATTTATTAAGCATTATTTCAAAGTCACTCAGGATTTCTCTATTACTTATGAGGTCAACGAGGTGACAAATCGTGATCGAAAGAAAATATATTATTTTAGAAACAATTAACGTCCCTTGTTACAAAATTAAAGAAATTTGTATCATATAATCCAAATCTTGAAGAATATTTGGAATAAATTATATTTTTTTCGACTGATGCCACTCAGTACAGGCTTGCTTCCATAATGTAAATCAAAACTCAATTTCATATGCAGAAGATCGTAGATTTCGCTAACTGGTATACTTGTCACAGGGTATGTGAAGAAAAATGAGGATAAAAGATGAAACGTATGAAAATGTGGGAAACTTATGTGTAAATTCCATTGCCCGACTGTCTGTACTTTATTTAAACAAATGGAGAATATCTCAATACTCGTATTTATGTTGCCCTCAATCTCTTGGAGTGGATCTTCTCCCTATGATAAAACGAACGCACTCCTGCTCTTACTAGTTGTAAGTAACTGCTTACATGCCGACATTTAACAATATTATTAACTCACTAGCAGCCCAAACCCTGCTATTCCGCGAATTTATATTCGTAAGCGAGAAATGAGAATGAATCGGATTCATAATTACCTAATGAATGCAAATCACACAGTTAGGCACAGTGAAGTCAAAAGTTTTCTTGTTCTCCTTCTTTTTATCCTTCTTGTTCTCCTTATTCTCATATTTCTTCTTCTCCTCTGTCTTCTTTTTCTTTCTTCTCCTTTCTCTTTCTTTCTTCTCTTTTCTTTTTATTTCTTCTCTTTTTCTCTGTTCTTTTCTTCTCTTTTTCTCTTTCATTTATCTTTTTCTACTCACGTTCTCTTTCTTCTCTTTATTTTGATTTTCAATTCATTTTCACTTTCTTCTCTTTTATTTTTGTATTTTTTCTCTATCTTCTTTAATTATGTCCTACTTCTCCTTCTCTTTTTCGTTTATCCTTCTGCTGATTATTTTTTCTTATTTTTATTCTACTCCTTTTTCCTTCTTTTCGTCCATCTCTTTCTTGTCAATCCCCCAGCTAATATATAGGTACCGATTTTAATGTTACATTACTAATGCCGGGGGTGATGCAAGAGGAAAGCCCTTAACACACAAACATCAAGTGAATTGCCGAATTGGCAACACACACAACAGCGTTCACGGTTTCCTTCTAATCATAATATCATTAAAGCTGTAAAGAGAACGACTTTGGTGTTCCTCCTATTCGGCTTCCAGAGAACGGTTTTAAACAAGTAAATTAAAAACAAGGTGTGGAGATCACTTTGTATTGAATTGATCGTAGCTTTGCTTTATTAATAAAATCTACGAAATTCGTGTTAATTCGAATGCGTGGCTAGAAAGGAAACGGGAAGGTGGCGTCATACGCAACTTGGCAAGTGTGAAAGAGTTGGGGATGGAAGAGCTGTTGATCTTGCTTAGAGAACATCGTGTTGTGTGATCGTTAAAACGATTATTTGTGACTATCCATTGTAAATATTCAATGCAATTTCTTATATATCATGCTGTTGATATAAACAGAAGCATCAAAGAGGTGAGGGAGTTCTGATTATTATTTGGAAATTGTATTTCATACGTTTTGTTACGTACATTAAGGTAAGGTTGATAGTAAGATTTCCTGTTATAGCCGAAAACAATATCCATGTATAGGGGTGTAAAGCTCTTGGTCAATATGAAAGATGTATATTCGTGGATATGCAGTATTTTCTGTCGTAACTTTTCCATAGCACATCCTTCTGTGCGATGGAATCGCCCTGGTTCAGCTAGTGTTGTTACATGATAGTAACTTGCTCTACCGATATATGACCTGATAAATGTCGGCATTTCCAAGCCAAATAAAGCGCAAGTATGCCTACAATGTAACCCACAGCTGGTACCGAAGGGGCATCACTCATTTGAGGTTCGCTGAAACCTCGTGCGTTCCAGAGGGGTCGCCTCAGCGGCGACAGACAACGAGCGCACCCCAACCACTTCCTCCGCTCCCGCCCCCGCCCCCGCCGCCGCCTCCGCTTCCGTCGCACAGGAAGCCGTCGCTCACGGCGGCGGCATCGGGGACTTTTTCGACTCTGCTCCGCCTCCTCCAAGGTGATCTTGTTCTTCGGGCCAGATCGGTATCATCTGCTAATTCTATTTATTAAATCATTAATCAATGTAATGGGGGAAGGGCGCTCGTTCCTCAGGGAATCCCGACCGCGTCCCCGCGCGGGGCGCAAAAACCCCGAAGCCCTGCGGCGTGCGGAGCGCCGCCATCACGACGACGTCTGCGGAGCACCGTTTGAGAGAAGTGCGAATGAATGGGAAGAATGAATGGTTATGTATATAATGAAACTAGTATGAATGATGTGTGAATGTAGAAAAATAATAATAATAATAACAATTTACCAACAATACAAAATACAATTTAAGTAGAATATATAAAATAGAATTACAAAAATGATTTTAGTGTAAGTTAGTAATGCCAAAGTGCAATTAAGATAACTTTAGGTCTAGATTGTAAATTAGTTGTAAGAAAAAGCCCCACCTGTAGCTGCTTAAGCCGCAAGGCAGTAGCATAATATAAAAACATTCATAGATAATATATTCCCCTTCTTCACAAGGTTACTGTGGAGGGGACAAAAAAAAAACATTTGAGAGAAAGAAAGAACTATACAAATAAATAAGTTAAATAAACGGATAAGTGCCTGGTTACGTTGTAATTGGCAGAAATATGCTTCTAAGGCGGCTTCACAAGTGAGTATTTGGCTTAACGCTTCCAAAGTCCGGTGCCTTTTCGTGCCGTTAGTAGTTGAATGAGGATGTCTGACAACCCCACACTTTTATTTCTAACGTTACTAACAATTATCGCCGATCCGGTGGCCGAGATCGCTAAGGCAGTAGTACCGTAGCGATCTCGGACCGAAAGATCGCGGGTTCGAGTCCCGCCTTGGGCATGGTTGTATTGTGTTTGTCCTTTCACCCGCTATCATCATCATTATCATGTCATCCTCACTGTTATCATACTATTACATGCTAATAGTGGTCGCTAATGACCTAGAAGTTGATGCGACCTTAAATAACACAAACACGTTATTGTTTTGTAATTTATTCTTCGTGATATTCATTTTCCGTGAATAAATGTCATTAATTTATAATATATAATACTTATAAATGACTTTTAATTCTTTAAAATGCAATGTAACCTACGTGGCGGTCATGTATATTACCAAACTAATAAAGTGTAAGTTATTTTTATGTTTATGTTTAAGTTATGTATGAAAAACATAAATTGTATTACTATTTTTTATTAAGTTTCGTAGTCACCTAACCTCTTCATGTTCACAATGGTCACAAATAATTAAATTTTATATACTAGTGGGACCGCCAATACTTCCCTATTCCGGTATAATACATATCTCACGCTGGTCACGTGATTATAAATCACGTTTTACGCTACGATGTGCAAAAATTCTAATAGATGAAACACTTCATCGCAAGTATGGGTATCTTCTATGTCCTGGTTTGGACATGGTTGTCAAGACTCCTATTGTTTAAACGTTCTTCCTCAAATTTGGGCATGCGTTCGATATGACACGATCTTGGAGATATTTGATTTACTTGTTCGGGGTTCACGCAATCATTCCGGCCGATATTTCATAATCGCAGGGGCAGAATACTTGTGTGCAGTAAAGACTCTCAATCCTTGACTGTGCGGCGGGTTGCGTAGAGTTCAGGGGCGTGCTTCATCAACAACGCCCCCGCATGAACGATGTATTTTAATGTACTCTTTAAACCGTTCCACTACCAATAAGAACAAAGTGTGAATATTTCAGCGAAAGCGCTGGAGTTGTTTTTGCGTCTATGTGCGACACACATATGCACATTCTCTTATACACACACACACACACACACACACACACACACACACACACATATATATATATATATATATATATATATATATATATATATATATATATATATATATATATAAGATAGATTCGGGATAAATTTGTATGATTTTTTCCTAGTATTCATGGGATTCTAAAATCGATTCAAATACGTCCTCCTACAGAAAGCTGTTGACGGTTCTGTAGTAAGAACTATAAAAATCTATAACTCTCATTATTTGAAAAGCAGCATTTCTATATCCCACATTTCCTTGGTTCCTACTTCGGTTTGAACATTCATGATAGAATTACAAAAAAACTTTTCAAGCAACATTTCATTGTAACCTGGCAAACCTGGATGTGCAATATTGACACGTTTTCTTGTCAATAGGCGACAATATCAAATATTTAAATGTATTGTTTGTACACTCACCTCTAAACTTACATTTTGTGAACTTATTTGTCGTCCGTAAAATTGACATTTTACCACTAAGGACAAATCAAATTATTAATGGAATGTCAACTTGAGCACAAATAATGGCACTGGTTGCGCCATTGAAGTGACAATCTCATACCTCTTTGAATCAAACGCATGCTAGTTGGTTAATTAGAATTCTTTCTTCCTTGACGATTGGCGAATCAAATCCTTTTTACGCATTTTTTTTCCTACGAGATTTTGGCTCCGGAGATGGAGGTTTTAATTATTCACAGCATTCTGTAGATTAAATGAGAAATCGAACGTAACGATTCTGCTTACCCAATAATATGCTTATAAATTTAAAAAACTTGCATTTACCTTCCGTTTCTTCATAACTCTTTCCAATGGTGCCTAATAAAAACGAAAAGAAGCATTTTTTAAAGAAAAAAGACCATCACGTCATGAAATTCACTTCTAATTTAATATGTGATGCATGAAAGCGCGTAGTGTGGCCGCCAACGATTTTTCACGAGTTTTCAGAACGCGGTCCATCGTCTGTGGACAAAACGATTATAGTTTCCACCTCCGGAGATACTTCTTGCGGTCCGCACAAGAATGTTTGCTCTCTAGTCTGCGACCGGAATGCCCCCTTCGTTCTCCTCTTCTTATGAAATGGTAAGTTTGCAGCGCGAAGCGCAAAAAAGCCGCCCTCCGGGGCTGCCATGTGCCGCGGCGCATTCCGCGCGGACCTTTGCCTTCGCCTCTTCCTCGACTCCCGAAGAAATGTGCTGCCGGTAACAGGTTTGGATAATTGACTTCCTTTTTACGCCAGGAAATAGTAGGAATACTTCTGACTACTTTTCGCATCGGAGATTGCCATTTCGAGAGGTGCAACGAATGAATCGCGTTGTTAAGTTATGGCTTTTATGAGTGCACGCGGTCTCGCAATACTGTCTTAAATGAAATCGTTGAGGAGATTTAGTCGTAGTTAAAATACAATTTTCAACAAATGAGTATACCCTCATACTCGAGGACCAAGTAGTTGCATTGAGAGAAGAGACAATTAAATTGTTCAGTGATGTTGACATGAGAATCCAGACGTATTGTTTAAAACAATTCCCAGAACGATATTATATATTTCATGAATTTCAATACATCTTTATGGTGTTAAGAATAATGTGATCTGTCCCAAATTATTCGTCAATACTCGTCAATATTCGTCAAACTAATAAAATCATTATTATTATTATTATTATTATTATTATTATTATTATTATTATTATTATTATTATTATTATTGATAATATTGATATTAATAATAATAATAATCATAATAATAATAATAATAATAATAATACCGAGCGAAGTGGCTCAGTGCGTAGCGCGCTGACTTCGTAATCGGGAGGACTGGGTTCGATTCCCGGGCCGGCCATCCTGACCGGGGTTTTCGTGGTTTCCCTCGGTCATAAGGCGAATGCTGGGATGGTTCAAAAAGTCCACGATCACCTTTCACCAATATCCTATCACCTCCTAATCCATTAATGTCCCTTCACCTATCATCATCCTATCATCTCATAATTCACACTGCAAGGCGTAACAACCTTGTTGTAATCCATGGATACAGCTGAAAAGCTGATCCTGCAAGAACTACACACGTTAATCATGTAGCGTGGTCAGTAATGGCCTATACGCCAATAATAATAATAATAATAATAATAATAATAATAATAATAATAATAATAATAATAATAAACTTACTTCTTTATATATCTCTGTCAAGGTCAACATTATATCTTAATTCCAGCTATCAAATCTTGTCAATGAACATCATTCTAAAGCTTATCATGGAGCAGCACGTTCTCGTTCCACCTCGTGTTCGCAATAACACGAAACATTCCATGTGTTAATTAACGAACTCTCTCTCAGTATAGTTACGTAGTCGCCTGAACAGAAAATCATCAATAGTTCACCGAGAGACTGTAAGTACCGTGGTGAAACGCAATTGTAGGAAAACTGATCTGAAACATCACTTAATGCTACATGAATTACTTACGAATTTGAGTTACGGGAGACATACAAGAGCCCGTTTCCAAGAACGACTTGTAGTGCTTATGTAGTGCACCTAAGCATACGGCGACACTCCCTGCGTCATATTTTTTCCCATTCCCCATTTTCAAAAATAAAGCCCTTCGAACAATACTCGGCAAGCAGTGAAGGCGAGGCGCTGGAAGTCGGAACAAACATCTCGAATGAGAAGAAGCCGTTTGGGAGCCATATTTAATTTTGAGATTAGGGGATCCGGAACGAATGGAAGCGTCGGCGTGTTAAGTCAGCAACGGTCTCTTTTGTCCCACATCCTGCTGCCCAAAATAACGTTTACAGAGGCGCGGGGCAATGAATGAACTTCCCCTGAGCCGGGGCAGGGGCTGGGGCTAGCGCAGGGCAGGGCTGCGCGTGAAGAGAAGGGCGGCCCGTGGAAGGGGCTGGAGGGCTAGTGAGTGAGTGAGTGGGTGGGTGGAGCAGGTAGTGCCCGTTGCCTAGGCCACACGGGGAAGTGAGGAAATATGCGGCTTTGTGGCAGGGGCTGGGGCCGCGTCCGCCCCGCGCGGCCATTCAGTCGATCCTATTCTGTGGCTATATATATGACAGGAAGTGCAACGACCGTCGCCTCGCTGCTGCGGCAGTGGTGGCGGCAGCGGCCGTGGCGGCGAAGGCTTTGGGGATGGCGGTGGTGGTGGTGGCGGTGGTAGGGATGAAGGAGGGCCGGAAACCACGGAGGCGAGTTTACGGTGGAAGCGATGGCGGTTGAAGCAATGGTGATGGTGAAGAGACAGTGGCGGCGGTGATGGTGAAGAGGTAGTGGCGACAGTGACGGTGGGGGTGCCAAAGGCGATGACGGTCGTAGCAACGAGTGGAGGGCGCGGCCACGTAGTTGTTGTTGTAGATGGTGGTGGTGGAGTGGCCGGAGGCAGTGCAAGGGGTGGCGACGGCAGTGGTATTGGTGGTGGTGGAAGGACCGGAAGCGGCGGAAGAGGTGTCGATGACGATGGCAATGGAAGCGATGATGATGATGACAGAGGTAGTGGCAAGGATGGAGATGTCGGCGGGGCTTAGGGCTCCTTCCCACGTGAAGCGGGTGGCGCGCCACGCAGCAGCGGGCCGCGTAGCAGAGCATTGGTTTGAATGGAGGCCTTCCCACGTGCAGCGGGTGGCGGCTGCTGCGGCAGCAGACGCCGAACTCCGGCCACCAGAAGCGCAGGAGTGGCCGCGCGCCACCGCTAGCAGAACACAGCTTTAAATGGGAGCCTTCTCACTGTGCCGCCGGTCGCGGCGTTCTACCTGCTCGGGTCCCTTTGTTCGTCGTCGCCGGAGGGTCGGCGAAACCTACCCCTCCAGACCCCACCCCCTTCCACGGCGGGCGGCGGTGCGGCCGTGACTCCGGCGGTGGCTCCGGCGGTGGCTGCGTCGGAAGAGCTATGCTCCTTGAACGAAGCGCGCGGCGGCCGCGCCGTGTGAAGCGGGCCTTAAGGCGACGAAGGTGGTGGTATCGATAGAGGAAGAGGTTGTGGGGGAGGTGACGGTGGTGTTGGAGCGTCTGGAGAGGCTGATGGAGGATGTGGGCCTGAAGTGCCCTAGGATTTCAGTTGAATGGTGCCGTTGGCTGCTGGGAGGGGAGGAGGTAGGGCGACGGTCCATTGGATATTTGGATCGGACATTTGGATATTTTTGCCTGCATTGCAATTATTTACCTTCTCAAGTTTATTTTCGTTTAATTTAAACATCAACAACACGGCCATTAGCGACTACATTAAATACAATAATTAGTACATATATTGTATGTGCTTAGGTATACAATTCACATGCATTATATTTCAAAATAAGTGCATTGATTAATGTTTATATTTCTGAGAAATTGTTCAAAAATTGATGATTTGATCTTGATGGGCTGAGGACTATAGTAGACCGTTGACATCTAAGTCCCGTGATATGTTTATTCTCTGTACTGAAAGATTAGGGCATGTGGTTATGGTCAGTGTTAATAATACAGTTACATGCGTTGCATATTCTGCGAAGATATTTTTTGTATGAGGGGAAGATGGCTAATTTTGGAATGTTTCGTCCGAATTCGAGTTAGTCACTCCTTCTATTTGACAAAGTTCTCAAGTGTTAGTCGGAGTTATTTTCCCACGTTTTATTCTTTCGTCTTTTATTATTTCTCATCTCCTTCTTTGTCCTCTTTCTCTTCCATCTAGTCCCCCTTATTTTTTCGTTTCATTCTCATCACATTCACCTTTGGGAGAATGTCCCATGATGACTTATTTTAACAATTGTAACATCTCTTATCAATACAACTACTGCACACTCTGGATATTCAGTATTAATGAATTTTTAAAGGAAACCGTCCTTTAACGTCGTCGTCAATGATAACGCGTAAAGTTGGAAGAAATAGAGGTGACTATGGGTTCTAAAACGTGATTAAGAAAGATAAATGAGTAAGCACAAACAGGCATGGGCATGGTTGAATTTAGAGAACATATGCTTTAGGATCGTCAACGACTGTATATCGGATTTTTATATTATATTAATATATATATATATATATATATATATATATATATATATATATATATATTACAGTTAAGAATATTGTTCTTAATTTTTCATTATTCGACATCTAATTTTTCATTCCTATTTCCAATCGTGTGTACGCGCGTGCAATTGTAGATGGAGGGTGGTGTCGGTTTCTCAGGCCCAAGGTAGGAGCGACGGAGGCATGGGCAGAGGCGGGTTCCGAGGAGGGGCTGCCGTCTGCACCCCGCCCTTGACAAGGTCGCTCGCCCCAAGGCAACCCGGCAGCCTCCGCAGCTCGCGCTCACGTGATCGGCCCCGCACCCACCGGGCGCGTGCTTTCCTGATGGCGGAATTACTCAAGTATGTGTCCTTCCTGCACAACGGGCCTCGTCCCCCTGTTCTGCCGCGTTCTCCCTTTCTTTCCTTTGCGCCCCCCCCCACTCCACAGGAACCGTGTGGAGAAGGGGAATTTATTTACTTTTGATTTGTATATTAAGCTGTTGCCTTGCGGCTTAAGCAGCTAGAGGACGGGCTTTGTCTTATAGCTAAGTTTAATATTCTAGTCCTAAAGTTAAAATACTTGCACTTTGGCATTCCTAACTTACATTATGTGAAGATTATTACTACTTTTATTATGTGAAGGAAATTTGAAATCTTTTTTAACGCTTACATATCTTAATGTACACTTCAGGTGAGGAAACATCAATTTTTTATAGAATTGGACATAAAATGATGGAAATAGTACAATGACATATTTATTAAATGTTTCGAAAACTCTCAATACGTATTGACTCATTCTGTCAGCAGTTATCTCAATATCGCATTCGATGCCGGAAAATCGTTATCACCTTTGACGACCTCGTGAAATCGCTACTTACCCACTTTCGCGCGACATAACAAACAAAGGAAGACGGGTTTACTAGAGAGCCTTAATCCGGCGACGAGCCGATAAAATTGCGTGAGAACAATAGCGGCGCGGTGGGTGTGCCCAGCAGCGCGGCTCCGGGGCGCCTGTGATGAGCTCACTCCGTCAGGCGCAGGCCGGGCAGCCCGCCGCCTCTCGCACTCACCTGCACTCCCACTGCCCGCCCCGCCAGCCGTCTCGCCGTCCCCCACGCCCTCCGCCCCGCCCTCCGCCCCGCCCTCCGCCCCGCCCTCCGCCCCGCCCTCCGCCCCGCCCTCCGCCCCACTCTCCGCCTCGCCCACCGCCCCGCGCCGCCCTCCGTCTCGCCGTCCCTCACCGCCCTCCGCCCTCCGCCCCGCCCTCCGCCCCACCCTTAGCCTCGCCCTCAGCCCCGCCACAGCCCCGCCCTCCGCCCCGCCCTCCGCCCCGTCCACCGCCTCGTCCTCCGCCCCGCCCTTCACCTCGCCCTCCGCCCCGCTCCAGCCCCGCCCTCCGCCCCCCCCTTCGCCCTGCCCTCAGCCTCGCCCTCCGCCCCGCCCATCACCACCACCACCACCACCACCACCACCACCACCATGTGTCTACCCGTCCAGGCCGTCAGTCGCAGATATTGACTCCCTTGCCTTCACCCACCCAATATTCTCCCACCAAAATGCCGTTGCACCATCTTCCAACCTGCAGTAGTGACATCCCAGAACCACCATCACCTGAACCGCCATCACCAGCACAATCGGAACCACCAGCACCCCCATCACCAGCATCACCATCACCACCGCGAGTACAAACACCATGATCACATCCACTATCTCGCCCACCTTCTCAACCACCCTTCATCATAATCAAGCGCGGCTCATCACTCACTCCTTACAATTCACCACTCATCACCCTATTCTCTATCTCCCATACGTATCCCCGAATCCCCACCCAGCCCAGCTCTACGTTTCTCCTTGCGACCTGGCACCATCCTTCCACGCCGTTCCACAGCTCCGCCCCCTCGCTGTGGACGCGCTGTCCTCCGCACGCTCTCCCTGCCCCCCTCGGCGTCTCCGACATCCGGTGAGGCGCGTGTCGAGCAGGCCACGTGACGATAGAGGCCCGAGCGCACGCCGCCTAGAGTGGGTGACGCGGAGGACCCTTGTCCCGACTGGAGTATGACTTTACTTGAATTGCAGGTGAAGACGTGGTGTGAGGTTGGGTTTTTATTGAATCGTATAATCATTTCGTCTCTTATGACTTTCTTCAGTTCCGATGGTTTTACGTGATAAGATCTTACTGAATCATCCTGTACAAAAAATATACACTGTCACTAATCATCCTGTACTTTTTAATGAGAGGAGATGTATTAAATTACAATGAGACTGGTATTAGATTGGAATTACATGGTTTCTTACATTATATTATTTATACTAATCATGCTCAAAAATATTAATAATTCTTTATACTTTCAACGTCAATTAGAATAAGTTGTTTCTCAATAAATGTCTAAAAACGTTATTCGTTTTTTTTCGAGTACAACTCTAACACAGATCAGACACCACCAAGGAAGAGTCGTTATAAAATTATCCTTTGTACATGTATGAATATAACCAAAAATGATCACTTTTATTCGTAGAGAAAGTATAGGAAGATGTAGTTTCTTTTCAGGTAGCCTTTGACAATTGAGTTATTACATAAATTGTCATTTCTTCAAGTGAAATTTTAGTAGATGATGTATAGCATGCGTTCATAACATTTTTTTGGAATTCCATTATACGTTACATGAAAACTTGTTCGAAAATTCCTACATCATAGACGCGTCTTTGATAATTCATTCCAATAATTCATTAATAGATACCTTACAATTATCTCTTTAATTTTAGAAAACAGTCAAAAAACTACTTCGATAAGAACACCTGAAAGAACTAAAAACCAATATACGGTATAAACAATTATCGGCCGGCCTGGAACTCCTCGTCTCGCGAATTGTGGAGTTGTAACAGAGCGGAGTCTCTTTCGAGCGGAGGAGTGTTGTGTGGCGCAGGTGGTTGTTGGCCGCCAGGAGTTGCCCTCTTATCGCTGGTTAATGAAGCGAGTGTGGCGCGGCAGTTGCGGTGCACGAGACTTATCTGCCGGCGTTATCGCCGTCTGGGAGTAGTACGTGGGAGAAGAGGCCTCCGCCAGTCGTACAAGACGTAATGACCTCATCAACTTCCCCGGTTCAGTAAGCTGCACGGCTCCATCGCACGAGACAGCGTGCGGAGAGTGAAAGACTTGGAGTTTGGTTTTAACGGTTCGTGTCTAATTGTAAAGCGTTGCAAAAAAAAATTAACTGCCTGTGTTCCAGAGACCACGCTATTGGTAAGCAGCTACGCGTTTACAACTGTGGACGCAATGGCGATGCAAGTCTGAAGTGACTTATTGTAAATTTGCTCCTGGTTATGGTGGCTGGATTCGTGAATATTTACGTTGACGTCGTTTTCGAAAATTTGTAAGGTGATTCAGAGTAGAATCATTGCATTCAGGATTGCCAAAGCTCTTTTATATTACTTCATAAACTTTAGGAAGAATTTTTGTATTGCCGCCGATTTTTAGAAATTAATTTGTGCTTTACAATTTCTTTCTTACAAATAAAAGGTCTTTTTCCATAATGAAGTAAATTTCCAACCCTGCACGTTTCAGCATATTAATCCATCGCTTGTTTGAAATGAACTGTGTGGTTCAGAGAGCCAAAATGCTAATAGCCTTTAAGTTCGTTACAAATGTCTATCGTTTACTGCCCTCATCCCTCGTCAGCGGATCACTCGTAGTGCACAAATATCTGGACCCAGGTCGAATGGAATTATTCTTCATTCTCCCGATCGAATGTATTATAGTACCTTCGATATGATGACCCATAAAAATAGTTCTCGAATTTAATTAACTCATAAACGTTGTGTATGATAATTCTCAGCATTCCACATCGAAAATTCGTTGTTGTAAATTTATTTCAAAGAAGAAACTGCAGACTGTCTACCAGTGCTGCCACTGTCGCCTTCGGAAAGTGTTCGACTGCATGCCAGTCAGTTTTATCTCACCCCGCTTCCCATCTAATCCCCTTCAGTTAACTTTTGAGAAGGCATAGTCCGACTACGTTCATCCCGTGATTCGTAAGGAGTAAGAATCTGAGTTAAGTTTGTATTCATAACTAGCCGAAATAGATGTTCCTGCACCGTTCAGAGAAAACCTTGGATACAAGTGAACATGGAAAAATCTTCGGAATTGTGTATGTAAACCGGGATAACAAGTTGCAAATGTCGTTTCCACAATATTTTCAGTGTGGTTTTCAACGTTGCTTTAAAGGAACGTGTAAACATTTCTTGAAAACAGACACAACTGGATCATTTATAACGATCAATAAAATACTTAGCAGACCACGATAAACGTATCACTTACCATACATCAAGATAGTAAACCGTATCACTACTAATCCTTACACTGAGGAAAACTGAACGGAATGCAGTCGGGCTTTGCTTTTGGGGGGAAGTAGGTAAACTACCACTACTACCACTGCTACTACCGCTGCCACCACCACCCTTACCCCCACCACCGCCTCCGGCAATTCCATCATCGCCATCGAACCTCCATCCCCGCCTCCAAACTATCTCATTTTTCTGAGATCTCCATTTCCCAGTCATCTCACCCCCTTCTGCTACAATCACCCCACAATTCTGCCTCCCAATTTCCTCCGCTTCCTCAGCCACTTCCATCTTTTAGTCATCCCCACATGTGCGCCACCTCCAACTCACGGGCCACTGTAGCCGACGCTCCGCTTTCGCTAAGACATCGACCTCTCGCCTACGCGCGAGCGTTTGATTGTTTAGTGTTTCCAGGCGAATCAAGTACAATGGCCATTTGTGCCGTAGTTGTAGTACATGTTGCAAAATGGTAATGTTCCTCTCCCGCTGGAAATTGAGATCCGGCGACGACATTCACGCAAACGTGCCGGGTTTTGCCTGTCCAAGGTATCTCTTTGAGAGGCAACTTGCCGCCTTGTAAGGAAATGCTCTAAGCTCCCGACTGGCCTTTTGACATATAGCAGTGTATTGCATGTATGTGTAACGGTGTGTGGGGGGAGAAGGGGTCACGGATGAAGAAGACACGATCGCGCGGCGTACGTGCACCATTTGTTAAGGTGCTGTTTCGGGATTCGCCCGGCCGAACTGGAGACACCACGAAAACTACCGATCAAAAATGCTAGCAGATTGAATTTACCGCCAGACAATATTTGAATTCAATCTAGACTGGGGAGATGATTGGCCTGATTACTCATACACTCACCGCTTAACCTTTGGCTTCAAATATACTAACACATTGTCCTTTTGAGTAATGATCATCGGTCCGTATGGTGTTTTAGAAAATGTAAAAGTCTATATGTCTGGTGTCGAAAATCCTCCGCCGTCAGCACTGGAGCCCTAGGATCTCCAGGTGAGCGAAACTCCAGAAACAACGGCAGTCCTCCTGGAGTTTGCTCTGTCCACCGCCGCTTGTCTCCGCCGCTGACGTCCCCCCCCCCCCCGCCTCCTGCGCCACCGCTTTCGCGACGTCCTCATCGTCCTCTCGTCCTCGACGCGAGCGGCCGCGCGCTCAGCCAGGAGGAATGAATGAAGGAATGAATGGGCGGCACGGCGCGGCGCCGGGCTCCCACGGGCGGCTCTCACGAGACCGGCCCCGTCGCCGCCACCGCCGCCGCCGCCGTCGTCGTAATTAGCCGCATTTAAATAACGACCGGCCCCATTGTCGGCGCCGCCGCCAGGAGCTCGGGCGCCTCCTGCCTGCCCGGCTGCTCCTCCGGCGCCGGCGTTCCCGCGGCCCGCTTTCGCGGCGCGCGCCCGCCAGCCCGCCTCCCCGCGGTACTCACAGCCCAGGCCTGCGCGCGGCCACTGGGGACGATTGGTTACATTGCGACGCGTGAATTTTCTTAAGCAACCTAAATCAGTGAGCAACCCGTAAGGAAATAAATATATGTAAATTAAATTTTTACCAGCCCGCCTCCCCGCGCCATTTGCAGCCCCCACCTGCGAGCGGCCAGTGGAGACGATTGGTTGCTTTGCATCCCGTGAATCTTGTTTAGCGACCTAAATCAGTAAGCAATCAGTAGCCTGGTATACATTTGCATCGCCTCAATCTTGAAAAGCAACCTAAATCACTGAGCAATCCGTAGCCTCGTATATCTGTAAATTAAATTTTTGCCAGCCCGCCTCCCCGCGGCTATCGCAGCCCCGGCCTGCGAGCGGCCACTGGGGATGATTGGTTGCATTGCCTCGCGTGAATCGTGTTAAGCAATCTAAATCAGGGAGTAATCCGTAGTCTGGTATACATTTGAAGCCTGGTTAAATTTTTGACAGCCTGACCCCCCCCCCCCCCGCGCCATTCACAGCTCTGACCAGCGAGCGTTCACTGGTGCTTCTTGGCCAGTGATGGAGAAGGTTGGTTTGCATTGCATGGCGTGAATCTTGGTAAGCAACCTAAATCAATGAGCAATCCGTAGATTTACATACATTTGTTAATTATATTTGCCAGCCAGCCTCCCCGCGTCATTCAACCCCAGGCCAGCATGCGGCTACTGGCGCTGCTTGGCCAGTGATGGAGAAGATTGGTTGAATTGCGTTGCGTGAATCATTATTAAGCAACTTAATCAGTGAGCAATCTGTAGCCTGGCCTACTCTGTACATTAAATTTTTGCCTGCCCGCCTCCCTGCGTCATTCACAGCCCCGGCCTGCGAGTGGCCACTGACGCTCTTGGCCAGTGATGGAGAAAGTTGGTTTGCATTGCGTCGCATAAATCATTAAGCAATCTAAATCAGTGAACAATCCGTAGCCTAGTATACGTCTGTAAATTAAATTTTTGCCAGCTCGCCTCTCCGAGTCATTCACAGCTTCGAGCGACTTACTGGTGCTTCTTTGCCATTGATGGCGAAAATATTTTGCATTGCGGCGTGTGAATCATGATGAAGCACTTAAATTTTTGCCCGCTCGCCTCCCCGCGCCATTTACAGCATACCAACTAGTTTTAAATACGGATTGTACTGGCATACATCAAATATACTTGTTCGAAAGCATTGCAGAAGTCTCACGAATATGAATGAGACTTTCTGGCCGTTAACACAAGAACTTATGCATCAGCTTCGTATTTCAGTACAAAAAAGCAAATTTAATTCATTGATGCCACCAATACAAGACTCATAACATTGGGTCTTATACTTGGGGATATATAAATGCCGTTTCTCAGCCACCTCATGAGAGCCCGTCTGTTCTTCAGCTTGACACGATGGTGATGTACTCCATCGATGAAAGTGAGGGAGTCGCGTTGGTCACATTTAATTTTTAAGCCTTTTTAAGTTCTTATGTTTATTACGGTATAACGACTATATAATAGTGAATCTATCATAAATAAGAACATTTACTGACAAAGAGAAGGAAAGTTACGTGTCTTGTCGAGGTAAAAAAATAGATTTCCGTAAAGAGATTGTTATGAATAATTCACTCTTCTATCATGAAAAGTAACTGGAAATATCGCATACACCGAAAATATTTTTGAAAGTTATGACATTTTAGAACGAAAAATATGATATTCTAAGAAGAGAAAATCATTCGAATCTGTATAAGGCCGTGTTTCGAGATCTCGAATTTATATTATTCGTCATTCTAATCTTATAGATATTAACGAATTTAATAATTCTATTATTATTTTCCCCTACAACTGGTAATCTTTTAGTTGTTGTAGTACATTAGACATGTGCCTTTACCTACACATGCAGTAACTCTCCATATCTTAATTTTTACATTTAAGAATTTGGATCATGAAATCGTATTATCTCGTTTAATCGTTGTAAGTTCTGTTACAGGAATCGATGATGACGTCACAATTATTTATCCCTCTCCTGCGAGTGGAACTACACCATGAGGCGTCTCTCGCACCATAATCTCCACCGTCTTCTATGTAGTCAATGATCATCTTTCATGTGACGATCTCTCATTGACAGTCGCACACCATCATCATGTAAGTTATAATTGATTGTTCCCTCACCTTAGCAGATTCCCTTGTTATAAAATGTTTAAACGTATTATTCCTCTACTTTACGACTTCAGATGTAATGAGTTGGTTGATTATAAAATCTTCTCAGGTTGCAACCAGCTTCCTAAGGAGCAGGTCTAGTGACTGTTGCTGCCTCTACAATACTTTGCACAAAATGTGGACTGTCCCAAATAAAGCAACGTCTTACACTTCCCGGTGTTATGTATGATCTGGGAATTTTGCCAGTTCTTACACAAATTTTGCAAACCAAATTCCAAATTCCAGAATTATCGGGACGTCCTGTGATTTTACGCCCCTCATTCAGCTGGTCTCAATTTCCAACCCCTTCTATTTAAGAAGTTTCTCTGCCTCCTTAGCTACGTTTTGGTCGCAAGGCACAGCTACGTCTATAGTAGACACGAGTTTTTTCAAATCCAGGATAACAATATCCGCTTTGTTCGCCGCTATCATTCGATCAGTTTGAATTTGTTAGTCGTACAATATTGTACACAGTCCAACAGACGTCACCGGTTTTGGTGGGTATTCGCACCACTTTGTGCATGTGTTAGGAACTTCATGGGCGTTACAGACCTATCAGAGGAGGTAATTACACGCCCTATTGTGTCTTCAGTAAACGTACGACATCACTTCCTTCAATGCATCTTAGGTCCATCTCTGTCGATGGCTTGGAGCTTCTGCCGGCTCTGAGTCCCTGGGACTAACATCCGTGGGATGGCCAGACGTCGGCAAGGTAGTATTAGCTCGGTTTCTAGACAGGTATGGGACATAAAACACAGCACATTAAGATTCATTACATTTCTTGTTATATCCATTGTTTAAATTTATCATCATGATCATTATTATTATTATTATCATTATTATTATTGAATATGTGGAGTTTAGTTTAATAAGAGTGACTCGGAAAGCTATGAGGATTCGGATTGAAAAGAATTTAGGATTCGGGCCACCTCTTGGCGTTTGAGCACAGCAGGAAACCCGGCCTCACATGGTGCGTAGGTCCCATTACGAATCATTTGGAAGAAATTGATGAATTTCCCGCGTAGTGCAGCTGGGCGGAGAGGCAGCGCCCGGGGCCACGAGGGCCTCCGACGAGGCGACGCAACGGGGGTGACGAGGGAGGCCGAGGAAGCCAGCAGGCACAGGAAAGCGAGCTTTAAACGCCCATTCACACGGCCTGGGAACCCACACGGCGGCTCGGATGCACAGTGGGCGACGCTGGCAAACGGCGGAAACCTACAGAGAAGGATGGTTCTGTTGCTTCTGTAGTGTCGTTGATGTGGAGGATCTAAGGTTGAAGTCAGGACGATTGCGTATTGTCGACAGTTGCTATGCTTCTGGGATGAATTAAAACAGTGTCTAGAGGAGAATTGTAGTGGCCGCCCGGTTTGATAGGCAATTTTCCATTGTTTATCCGAACAATTCCAAACGAATGGTGAATCCTGACAAAAGCGGACGACGATCTGAGATCTTTCCTTCCTCTTCCCGTTCCCTTCCGCAGTTACATTTCCATGCACTACAATAATATACATGTAGGGAGTCCAGAAGGAGTATTGTTTCCTCTGAAGCGGGGACCGCCGCAATGGGGGAGATACCCGAAAAAAACAAACAAAAAAAAAAAGCAAGTGGCAGTGTAAAGTCATGGTAAGTGAACTATTAGGCGGCTCAAATGCTAGAATTCGGACCAGACTGCTTGAGGTGGCCCGCTGCAATTGTCGGCCTGCCACTCGCCGTTCACTAGACTAGAGCGAAGAACCACAGCGCCTCGCCTCCCGTGCCGCAGGGTTGACTCAACAAGCAAGCACGCACTTGAGCGGTGCTGCAATAGGCCATAGGTCAGCAACGCGCGTCTCGCCATGCTATTACAAGAAGCTCGGGGAGAAATGTTTAATAAAGTAGATTTTTTACTTGGAGCTGGAATTATCATGGCAGGAAGGCAGCGCATTCCAGAGAGATTGATGAGAGTTCAGCGCTCACTTCACATTAAAATGATCAAGATCAACAACTTTGCAATAAAGTGTAAGATTTCTCCAAATTTCAATAAAATACTGCTTTTAAGCTGATAAATGTATGCTCAATATGAATGATCAGCTTTGGTCTTACATTTGGCAGCAGTTCTTCTACACCAGACATCTTCAAGCTGGGTTCCGCGGCACCCTAGAGTTCCCTGGAACACTGACAAGAGTTATACAAGTTATCACTATTTTCTCAGCCAAAATACACGAAAAATGGAAGTTATCTATGCAAGGACTTTTTCATTTGAAAAATTTTAAATTAACATAATATTTAAGTAAAAATTACAAAGTTAATTCAAATTGAATACAAAGGCAGTTAATTGTCGAACTATGTGATATTGATCAAACAATTGAAAAAATATAATGATTAAACCAAAATACTCCAAAGCAAATATTTTTATTGAATTGAATTGAATTGAATTGAATTTGCCTTATTTTACGTGGCGAGACTTGGGCCATCAGGCCCGCTCTTCCGTCTGACCACGCAAATTTCGCTACGCTCCTTTCACCCACTAGCGGAGAAAGAAGGTATTTCTTGGGCGAGAAACAGGCGATTTGAATTTAGCTCAGAGGCGTCATTTAGGCTTGAGGATCTTTTATATGCAAGTAAATCTACGAACATGGGACAGCCGGCTTTACTTCCCCTCCGAAGGAAGGCGTACGAAGGATTTTGTCGCCCTAAAAATCCATTTATTTTAATTTTTAAAATTTGTTTTCGTGAATTTATATAAATTTGTTGACGCCAGATGAGTGGAACTACATTATTCAAAAAGTTGTGTTTCAGGATATCAAAAACAAAACATTGCTTTGAAATTTTGTACTGTTTCCAAAAAGAAAAGAAAAGAAAGATATCTGAGTGGTCAATTATTAATATTTTGTGACAATCACTCCATTTTGTATATTTTAACTCATTAAATAATTTTGCGAATTTCAGAAGAAAAAAAGCTTTGATAAACATTTTATCTGCTACTTAAACATGAGGTTCCTTAAAAAAAACATGAGTTTCAGGCATTCCTAAAGGCCTAAAAGGTTGAGGACCCCTGTTCTTAACCATTGTAATAGGAACGTAGTTCAAACACATTCATAATACAAATTCATATGCCGGTTATCCAGCTTGGAAAGATATTTTCATTTGACTCGATAGACCCACTTACTTTAGTAGAACGGATCACAAGCACAAAATTCAGTTCAGGCCACAGAGAGCAGATGTTGGAAAATTTTCATTCACAAATACAACAATAACGGACTAGAATAAGTTACCTGCGACAGCCATGGAACCCTTCCGTCTAGGTGTACAAAGTTTTAAAGGTAGATTAACTAAGGGCATTTGTATAAGTTAGGTTTATTAAAATAGTTATTATTTTAGTTATAATTTTATTATAATTGTTATTTTTTATTATTAGTAGTATTGTGATAATCATTATTAAATGAATTGGTTTGTTAAATATACAATTATATTTAAAATAGTAGTTGAATTGGAGTGTCGTGACGTGTTGTGAAGTGTAGTGCAATAGAGAAGTCAAGTGCAAGTGTAGTGTAGCGAAGTGAAATGCAAGTGTAGTGAAGTGAAGTGAAGTGTAGTGTAGTGAAGTGGAGTGAAGTGCAGTGTATTTATTACTTAAAAATTCCATGCAGGACAGTCATTAAGTGTATAGTTAATGCTGTTATTATTATTGTTATTATTGCCTTAAAATGCTTTAAAATTACAGTGTATTAGTATTCCTAGTTGTAATATGTAAATTGTAGTGTTCTGCCACCAGGTTCTATACCTACCTTCAGAAATAATAAATAATAATAAGTTTGGTTTGGTGGGCCTCCCGAGAATCGCCTTTGGGCCAGTGTGTGATGGGGATGAGGCGACGGAGGCGCCGTGAATGGGCCTGGGAGACCGGAAACACGGCGCTTCCGGATCCGGCGCGGCGCGCTCCCAGCGCCAGGTGCGACCAAGGCTGCTCGCGGCCCCTTCGCGCCTTTGCATCCGTCCCCTCCCCCACCCCACCCCACCCCCACCCCCACCACCTCGGACGACACCCGCGGTGCTCGCTGGAGCGATCCGCCTCCAAACAGCCCACAGATCACGACTGGGTCGACTCGGAGTAAGGCTCTCGAATTGGAGAGATATTTGACTGAATTTGGATGACTTAAAGGTTAATTACACCTGTCGATTTACTCGTTTCGGTCTTCCCCTGCAGCTCTTCGCGGCTCACTCGCATCTGCTTGTCGCAATGTACGCGCATCGGTCTACTCGTATCTGTCTATTGATATTGCCTAATCACACTCATGGCGATCTATTCGTACCGGTCTACTCGTGACGGTCTACTCTTATCGATCAACTCATATCAGTTTATGCCTGTCAATGTTATTAGTCGACTTGTATCTGCGTATCCATCTCGAGGAACTCATCTTGGGATAGTCATCTCTGAATATTAATTATGGCATACTTATCATGGCGTTATCTTGGGTTACGTAGGCTCCATTATCTCGAGATCCTTCTCCACATTGGATATTTTTCTGAATGAAGATATCATCAGTAATAAAATTTCGAACCTATTTTCCCGAATCTATTATCCCGAATGGTTTCCGAACACAGAAAATTATCTTCATTTAATTTGTATATAATATATTAATTTTAAAGTATTAACTGTTCACTATACACTTAATCAGTTTTGATCACTTCTTTTTATTTCATTATTTTTCTACTTTCTTATTTTATTAGTCTTTTAATATGTGTGAGAACTGTACTTGCGTTCTTAAATTATCCACTCATGTACTTCAGGTTTTCAATAATATGATCATTCCATAAAGTAGCACTCCGGAAAATGACCGGCAATGCAACCTCCTTTTCAACTAGTCTATATTGCAATGTCGCAAGTGGGCATAAATATTTCAAATTCAAAGCTCCAAGAGTCTGAAACAGACATCTACGTTCGCTACAGCAACCTTCCATCATCTTCACAATTGTAGTTGAAGGAAGTCGCCGATGTTTTTTTTTTTAATTTTCGCGAAATTAGGCATTTTAACAAACATGAGACCTGCACCATTCTCTTAAGCGCCCTTTATGCTATCTAAGGTCCCAATTTAATAAAAAAATGTTGGGCGCCTTTTAAGAAAAATGGTTTAAAAAAATTAAAATTTCCTGTTTGAAACAACATTTGGCAAAAAAATACTCATGTTTTTGAAAAATTGAAAGTGATCTTATTTTAAAATATGTTTTTGAAGAACACATTTATTTAAGAAAAATGTATCTTCATAATTGTAGTTGTAGGAAGACGCCAAACAAATTTTGAATTTTTTCAATTTTCGAAGAATCAAGATTTTCAACCCACATGAGAACTTCACCATTTTCTTAAACATTCTTCGGACTACCCAACAACAAATTGTTATCAAAAACGATGGAGCCGTTTTTGAGAAAAATGTTTAAACAAAATAAAAAATTGCCTAGATTTTACTCAAAATTGCG
Source organism: Gryllus longicercus (assembly GCA_038098605.1). Taxonomy (NCBI): domain Eukaryota; kingdom Metazoa; phylum Arthropoda; class Insecta; order Orthoptera; family Gryllidae; genus Gryllus; species Gryllus longicercus. Next base: position 8,321,232 of record JAZDUA010000015.1, read on the forward strand.
CGAAAAATACTCAAAATTTCGGACAATTGTACAAGACCTCATTTTAAAATCTATCTTTAAGGATCAGATCTTATAAGGAAAAAAATACCTATTTGTATTATTTTAGGAACATGCCGAAAAAAAAGAATTTGTGGCATTTTCGAAAAAAAATAAGAATTTCGACTAACATGAGACCTGCGTTATTCTCTTAAAAACGATGGAACCTTTTTTTTAATTGAAAATTTCCTAGAGGCTTCATGCAAAGTACCACCAACAATTTAAGTATCAATTTCAAATCCAAGGGACCTCAACCTCAGCCAGATTCACAGAGAAATATCAGTTTTGGAGAAAGTCAGAACAGTTTGTCCGCTAGCGTTGTTCACAGGTGGACAAACTGACAGACGGACAGTCATAAACAAATCCTAGGCATGGTTTAAGCGCTTGTTCACAGATGGTCGGATGGACGGACAGATGGACGTTTTGCCATCAATCGACTTTTCGGTATCAAGGATTCACAAAACATGGATTCTGGCTACACCACGTGTTAGAGGATTTTTTTTTCTAAATTTAGTAACTGGATTTACCCATATGTTCGTTACCAAGGGCATGTAATAAGTTTTTCTGCGGAACATTGGCCGTTTTTTCGCGCAGCATTACATAACTTTCTCTCTACCGTGGTAGCGGCAGCGAGAGAGTAAAATGCGTTGTATATAAACGATACTTTTCCATATTACCAAATGTTCATACTTTGCAAAATGTTTAATTGATTTCTTTCGCGCTTCTCCACATATTTCAATAATGATTGATGATTCAACATTGATTTTACATTTCATGCGGATAGCACGCTTTCATTTATTGCGATGACCTAACTACATGAGATCATTATCGTAGTAGAATCAAATCTTAATTACAAATTTTATTACAAATTATCTTCATCAAAATACAAATTTCACGCAGATTTTAATACCTTAGTCACCAAGGATCCAATCTCGAAACCCGTAAGTTACCAGAAGATGTTTCTTATTTTTTCTAACGGTGAGGATTCACATTAAGAAATTCTCATATAAAGTTAATTTCTCAAAACACTTATTAACACTTTCGCTTGGTTTTCAAAGCTATTTCATATATCAACATCTTCGTTGATTAGTTCCTTTTCTAACGTGTGCGTCAGCTTCGCTGATTTATCTTTGATTTCTGACTTTGTTTCTCTTCCATAGCACCATCTTCGTCCTTCCTAAGTCATTACTTGAAGGTCGTTGCAGATGTGTGCTTTACTACGGTATTGTTCTATTCATTGTGCCTTCGTATCACGGGTTCTATTAAGAACTTCATACACCTTTATCTGTGTAGATACCAGAGTAATTCAGAATTCTTTCTATTCACAGGCCAAAGCACTTCTACAGTTTGTTTCATTCTAGAGGCTCATGAAACGCTTTTGATTGCTCAATCAACTTTAATCTTCCACAGCCTGTCACGCTCATCAATCTAACGCAGTTTAATGCATAGGAATATGCCTAGAAATTGAAGTATTACTTACTATTATTTTTACTTTAGTCTTTCAATATAACGATAAGTGTAATGCACTTTTTAAAATAATTAGTCATATTTTTCTTTAAAAATTGAAATGTAAAATACAGAAAGTAGACTATTAGAAGGCATTTTATCCGATGCGAAATTCTTCGTACATAACAATTCTATTTGTTTCCCCCCAAGGGATACAAAACTTGCTCTTTTTCAATTTTTATTCATAATTTTTCTTATTTCCTCCTCTTCCTCCTCCTCCTCCTCCTCCTCCTCCTCCTCCTCCTCCTCCTTCTTCTTCTTCTTTTTCTTTGTCTTCTTCTTTTTCTTCTTCTTCTTCTTCTTCTTTTTCTTTGTCTTCTTCTTTTTCTTCTTCTTTGTCTTCTTCTTTTTCTTCTTCTTCTTTTTCTTCTTCTTCTTTTTCTTCTTCTTTTTCTTCTTCTTCTTCTTCTTCTTCTTTTTCTTCTTCTTCTTTTTCTTCTTCTTCTTTTTCTTCTTCTTCTTTTTCTTCTTCTTCTTTTTCTTCTTCTTCTTTTTCTTCTTCTTCTTTTTCTTCTTCTTCTTTTTCTTCTTCTTCTTCTTTTTCTTCTTCTTCTTCTTTTTCTTCTTCTTCTTTTTCTTCTTCTTCTTCTTTTTCTTCTTCTTCTTCTTTTTCTTCTTCTTCTTCTTTTTCTTCTTCTTCTTTTTCTTCTTCTTCTTTTTCTTCTTCTTCTTCTTCTTCTTCTTCTTCTTTTTCTTCTTCTTCTTTTTCTTCTTCTTCTTCTTCTTCTTCTTCTTCTTCTTCTTCTTCTCTTCTCAAAACTACTCGAACTCTTACAACTAGCCACTTCTATACTATCCTTTGATTTGAAACCGGCATACGGACAGTAATTTTATTTACTACCTAGTAACTCTTCTTCGATCGCGACATGGAAGCAATCTCGCCACACACAGTACTCAGTCGCCCCAACGGTACACCACTTCTTTTTTTCTCTGCGCGGCGGAGAGCAGCCCGCGTTACAGGACGTGGGCACCTGAACAGCGGCGACGGCGGGACCAGGGCGGCCTTCACGCCGACAGGCGCGGCGCGGGGAGCGAGGTGCGAGGCGGGGAGAGAAGGGGATGGGTGGGGAGAGGCGGGGAGACCCGCCAACGCGCGCGCGGCGTGTGTTGCGTAGGTCGCGGGGCGGCGGCCATCTACAATTCATTGTCTCCCATGGGCTACGGCCCGCGTCTACCCGCCTCCGCCGCCACCAGCCGGCGATTGGATGCGCTCGTTGAGCTCAGGGTCGGATTAAGGCAAGAGCTTCGGGCGGACAGGGGAGTCCACTTGCGAGAGATACGCTTGGGAAGTGGAGGAAAATTGATGTTTTTTCAATAAAATTACTTGTTGCCCTAGACATGAAAAGGAAATGTGAAGATTAAGTTACGTCGGTCTTATAAAGGTGTAGTACATAACGGTTCCGACGGAAACGGAGTATTAGAGGGTGAGTCGTATGCCCAGAAGCCCCTTAATATTTTTCCACCTCTGGTTTCCCAGGGCTCAACCCTGTATCATCAGGGGTTATTTCTTTTCTGGGCAAAGCGGTTTTCCTGTAAGTTTTCTTGGTGGCATCTCGCTCCTCTTTTATAGGCGCTCCTCTGATTATAGTAACATCGCTTACTCGAATTATTCATCATCGTATGAATGACTAGGAATGGCATTAATTTAATAATTGTGATTAACCTAAAGGCTTCATTGTATGTTTTACTATCATTTATACTGCGAGTGTAAGTAATATTGATGACAGCAGGACAGTAGCTGGAAAACTGCAGAAAAATGTTGGTTGTGTGTGTGTATGTTGTGTGTGTGTGCCACTGAAGCCCAGGCGCGTAGATCCCAACTAGGCCCTGATTGTATGGGGCCTGACAATACTTGCAGGGCTCTCGTGCGATGAACGAAGGACAGCCGGCCTGGGAATTTACATGGAAAAATATTCAAATCGTTTTTTTACTTCCGTACACTTAGTTCTCAACAAATTGCAGAAGCCAATCGTTGAGTTTTACAACCAGTGTTGTAATACTTGTAAGAATATTTCTTTTAATCAGATATTAGTAGTTTTCCTGTTAAAGAAACTTACCATATAGCATAGTATATAGTTAAATTGGGCGAAAATAAAGTTATCTTTTGGATAGTTTATCCTAAACTAACGGCCTGGGTAGTCAATATGTGGATCCTAACTTCATCGTATACAGATCAGTGTTTTATGTAGACTATTTTACTCTTTAATGTGAGTCGCAATCATAGTTTTAAAATTGAAATCACAGAAATGTGTCATACTACTTTACTATTACTCATATTCTGTGTGTGTTTCTTAGAATGATGCAATAAACATCATCAGAGAGTAAACTTATTTGAATATTGACAGAAAAGCAGGTATAGGCATATAGCATGAATTACACTGGTGTGGAAATTATTTCCTCATAAGCAGGTGGATTTGGTTGAAGTTTGAAGGTGAACTAATATTTAAACTATCGTTCGCAATGAATTTTGTCTAAATCTTTGCCAATCGTGTTCATACAGACACTAGGTTACAGCTTTTAAAAAAATAGAAAGAAAAAAAAAAGAAATGGGATCCTTGCATCGGTCATTTGCTCGCACTGGATGAGTTAGCTGAGAGCCAGCATGGCGCCGTTGTCTGTGTAGCAACTCTCAGTGGGAGGGTCTAGGCGTTGACGCATTTTCGACACAAACTAGAGAGATATGTCAAATTTAGCCGCTGTCTGGAGACGTCTAGAGGCCGGCTGCTCTAATCTGTGGTTTCCGTAGTTTCTCTGATCAATTTCATACGAATTCCTGAGCAGTATCCTAAAAAACGGGCCATGGATCGCACGCGATCTTTCCTCCATTTTTGTCCTTTTCTCTCCCCATACTCACAAGCATTTATACTTGCACTTCACTTCTACATACGCCGGGAGCCCAGTCGGAAGCTTGGAGATTATTGCAGCTGGGGCGGTGTCCTACTGGGGCAGAGTCTTGAAGGAGTGAATTCCCCAAAAGCTGACGTGTAGATCTCTGCCAGATCTTGCCATTCAGCAAGGGTGGTGCACAGCCATTCCAGACTCTTGATATAACTCTTAAGTGTCATGTATACGTTACTATATTCCACAATGAAATAAATATGAATGGAAGGGATTTGAAATAAATGTATGCAGTTTTTCGCGTTTACCAAACACAAAAATAATACTTTCTTGAGAAAGATAACATTCGTGTGATACAAATATAATAAAGCACACATATACCCGCAAAATAATAAAACATTTGCACACATACTACCATTCATAGCTGCGTATCCTTTTCAGCATTTATCGCGAAAAACAGCCCTGGTAACACATGACATCGTAATATTCTATGTATGTTTAATTGATTATTATGTATTTCCAAACGCGTCAACTACAAGATCGGGCACTTTTCTACACGTCAGCTAGCTGTTCTCTAGGTATTTTCACCAGATGGGTACTACCCTTACCGGGTCAAGGTCTAAGTTTCCGACTGGTCTGCTGACGTGTGTGGTGGTGGTGGTGGTGGTGATACATGTATGTGTGTGTGTGTGTGTGTGTGTAAGGGGATAAGTGGTGTCTAGGATGAAAGATCGCCCACAATACGTAGCCATTTGTTAAAGGTACTGCTGCAGCATTCTCTTGGCCTTTGAATGGTTAATTTGTATTTTCAAGTGAATTATTGTGTTTAGGTAAACAAACTCTTGATATTTTGTTAGTCACAGTTTTTTTTTCAGATTCTAAAAATGTCATAAATTCGAAACATCAATAATAAATTATTTTAAAGAATGGTTATTGTATTAGCAATGACATTTCTTGTACATTACTACATATGTTTGAAGTTATATGAACGTTGTTACCAGTATAGCACACTGTGATTTATTTTATACTCATTCTATGTAATATAGAAAAGTAATATTGAAATATACTTTATGAGACTTCGTAACACTGTACAGTGTGTTCGTAACGGCTTAATTGGTTTTCCTGTATGTAAGCATACGAAACAATAATTTACATCGGCGGCTTTAAATCGGAGCAATACTTGAATCACGAAAAGTGTATTACTTCGTGCGTGAAATTATACTGTGTCCGTGAATGGCGAAACATTAAACGTTCGTGACTAATCGGCCTGCAACTCTATGCACCGAGCGGAATCGCCTCCGGTGAAGAAATTCTGATCTAGTCTACCATATGGCCTTCCCTCTCGCCCTATTCGTATCGAGTACATTCTCTCATAGGCAACCCGTTGTCTTGATCAATTACGCTTCTCCCGAGAACAAATAGCTGATTCCCCGTACTTTCAGACGCGTAACACTGATGTCTTAAGATGAGTGGGTTATTTCACATTTCGTGAAAAGGAGGTAGAAAGAGCAACGCACCTAACGCGTGATAAGATATGGCATGCGCGTTCGTGGGAACAGATGGTGCGGCCCCGCGAGGGAAATGTCTTCCGAGGGTGTGCGCGTGAATGCCACTTTCCCCGCCAGAGCCAGTTGCGTTCGGTGGTGGGCGCCCACGCGCCAGATGCCGCTGTCCGGAGGCGGGCCGAGCCCGGGTTTGTTGCGTTCCTTATTCCCCGAGATTCCATCGAGAAGAGGATATTCCGGGCTGTCTCGCTGTTGGTCAGTAAAAAAAGACGTCCAACGCCACGCTGCCACTTTCTTGACAGCGCGGAGATCTTTAAGTCATCCTGACGTGTTCAAGAAGCGTTTTAGTTGTGTTTTTTTGAGCATATGAACTCAAAAAGAAATTATTTTACTTATTTATTAAATAAATGTTGCGGTTTATGTCGACATTCTGTGCAATTACATACTGTTATGTTGATATGTGGTAAAATTAATATTCTGCTGCAGTGAAGTTAAACACAATGTCCAATTACTTTCCATTATAGGTTGTTGTATTTTTTTGCGTAACATCGATTCCACTCTACTGTATCATAAATATGTCACATTTTCAGAAATAGTAAGTGATCGTTTATTTTCAGTAAGGTCTAGCTTTTAGTTTTGTAATAAAATAATAATAATAATAATAATAATAATAATAATAATAATAATAATTTGTTTGACTTTCACTATTAGTTACATAGATAACTACAAAACACTACTTTCTTTCTTGAAAAACATGGACATGATGAAGTTTACAATATAAAATACCTACTATGCTCAATCACTTATACGTATTACGATCAGTATTTAAAATAAATGTTACAATAAAATTAGTAACAGATTTGTATAAACTCCTCGATTTGAAGGGATAGAAATATTAACAGTCTTTAACACTTTTCCTAATTTACCTTACATTTTGTATACAATTTTGTAGATTCTTCAAATAAAAAAACAACAAAAAGTTCAGAGTTTAAATTTCTAAGCCATAACTACCTTGTGACAACTTCATATTTTTATAAACTATTTTCGAGAGAAGTGCAATTACGTATAATTCGTGCTGGATATTATTTCGATGAATAGATTAAGATAAGAAAAACAAAATAGTTTATATTTTTGATAATGCAATTAAAAATAAAGAGTACATTCTCCTAGCCATTTATTTTTTATAATTGATACATTTATTTTTAAAAAGAGCCAAACGATAATGAGCCAGAATTAGATAATGTAGTAATTACTACCTGTGATTGTGTGTTCTGGAGGTTGATCAATCAATCCTTTCTTAAAGACACCAGGTTCCCACACAAGAACATCTCTTCGTCTTTACCATTTTATTGTGTGATTATTATGTAACCTGTAACTATCAAAGGTTGACACGGATACCCAAGCATGCTACATTCAAAACGTGCAGGCAGAACCTACTCCAATTGGTTGGGAACCTTGATTAATGTAAATACTCTTAGAGAGTTGAAAATATATCGTCTCTGCCGACCTAGGTGGTAGGGACACTCAACAGCCGAGAGAGGTAAAGAAACCGAAGCAGGCGGCCATTAATATTGGATCGTGATCTAGAAGAAGAATAGTATTGGATTTTCAATATAAGGTATTTGGTGGATTTGCTAAAATCGTGTCGCCATACTCATGGTGAATAATAGGAAAAAGGACAACTGAGCCAGATCGTGGGGCCATCTGGTTGCTGGAACTGCACGCACAAACAGCACAGAGATCTCATTAACATTAATCTGGCATATCAAGTGATTTTGGGAGGTTTGGGTACAAGGGTGATATATGAGGTACTGGTAACGCATCCATGTCACAAACACAACTTAAAATCATCCAAGTCTAATGCGGAATTCAAACCATTAACCTGTGTCTGCTACTTCGGTGCGTCTTCCCGGACTTCTTGGGCCACACGGCCGGCCAAAGTTCAGAAATAATAATTGTAATTTGACAGTCAAGGCTAAATCATGCTATTACCGCAAGAGCATTGTGATGATGAAAGGTGAAAAATTAACGTGACGTGCACCGAATTAATGCGACTATTACATAGTTTTAAAATCGTAGGATTTGTCATATCACTAAATACATAATTTATTCAAATTAATAATAAACATATTAAGATTCAATTTTTTTACATATGCATTTTTCGGTACTTCACTCTAATTCACTCGAAATCTGACACAATGTAATGAATAAATATAGGCACTTGATTTGATTGGACATTTAACTCGAGTTTTAACTGTTTATTTTAACACTTTACTCATATGAGTTTACCAATGTCCTCCGTTGCTAACTTACTTCAGAGCATCAGCTTCCGTCGAAAAGATGGTGACCTATTTCACCAGATGGCGCTTCCCTCTGCCGCCATTGAAAATAGATCCCAACGCGGAGTTGAACCGTGTTCATCACCACCTCTGTCGACAGAGACAAGTTTCCGCTGATCGTCGTGTCTGGAGCGCGCTCGCACTCACACATCCGCGCGAACTATTTTCGCGGGGGCCTAAACCCATCGGCCGCCTCGCCCGCACATCGCCGCAGCGCCGAGCCAAAGCGCAGCGGAAGAGGCGCTGAAAGACAGGAACAAAAACAGAGCGGAGGGCGGACAAGAAGCTGACGCAGGTGAAGCGGCGAGCGTGGCCGCGGCCGCGGCGAACACCTGGACGCCACGCAGCCGCCGCCGCCGCCGCCGCCGCCGCCCCCGCCGCTGCCGCTGCCGCCGCCACCGTCCCCGCCGCCACCGTCACCGCCATCACCGTCCCCGCCGCCGCCCCCGCCGCCCCCGCTGTCCCCACCGTCCCCGCCGTCCCCGCCGTCCCCTCCGTCCCCTCCGTCCCCGCCGTCCCCGCCGTCCCCGCCGCCACCACCGCCACCGCTGCCGCCGCCGCCGCCACCGCCGCCGTCGGCTCTATAACAGTCACCGCAGCCACCCTGCTTCCTGCCCGAGAGCGTTTTTGCGGACGCTCTTCACCAGCGGATCCGACACCGACCAAGTGACTTTATGGTTGTATTGCGTTTTCTTTGTTGGCCCCCTTTCGTTATCGTGGTGGCCGCCGCTGTCACCGGTTTTAATATCTACCACTCCGCATTCCTAAAACCTTCCGATGTGTCCTACAGCTGTTTGCGCCTTCAATCGGGTTAACGTTCTTTCTGTTGCGTCATTTTGTTACAGTCATTATTAGTTCTTTACCTCACTTGCTGAAGTAGAGTTGTTACTTTTGTAATTACGAGAAGATCAAACCCCGCTCTGTAGTTAACTTTCATAATAACGAAATGAACTATCCCTTCAAACATCTTTCACGCTAGTACTTGCACTCCTGACTCTCGATCTACCACTACCACTGCCTCTACATCTACTCTCTCTCTCTGTCTCTCTCTGTCTGTCTTTCTCTGTTTGTCTGTCTGTCTGTCTGTCTCTCTCTCTCTCTCTCTCTCTCTCTCTCTCTCTCTCTCTCCCTCTCTCGCTCGCTCGCTCGCGCACGTTTCCACATGGATCTAACTCTGTTACCTCGTTTGCCTTTCCATTACCCTCTACACCGCCTCTACCTCTACTCTTGCCTTAGCTACTACCCTGATCTCCTCTTTCTACCATGCCTACACCACGGATCCTATTCTACATTTGGCCTCCTACATCTGCCTCTACCTTTACCTCTACCTCTACCTCTACATTTACCACTGCTTTTATCTCTGACCCTGCCTCTACCTCTAATTTCATCTCTGTTTCTGCCTCTATCTGTCTCTCCCTCTCCATTTATCTCTACCTTTCCCGCCACTTCTGCCTCAGTCCGTAAAGCTGTCTTTACCTCAGCCTCTACCTCTACTTTCTTCTCTGCCTCTATCTTTCCGTCTCCCTCTGCATTTATCTCCACCTTTCCCGCCACCTCTGCCTCAGCCCGTACCGCTGTCTTTACCTCAGCCTCTACCTCTACCTCTATATTTACCTCTGCATTTATCTCTGCCTCTACTTTTTGCTATTATCCCGACGTTCACGTCCTACCTTGCGTGCGCCTCAGTCTCAGCCTCTGCCTCTGCCCCTCTGCCTCCGGTGGCGCGGGGGCGGCGCCGCCTTGTTCCGCCGCCTGATTAGTCGCGCCGCGTAAATATAGGCTGTGGCGGCCATATTTATCCGGTGGCGGAGGGTGAGCGGAAGCCGCGAGGCGGAGGCGCGCCTTCAGAGCTGCCCTCCAGCCGCGCAGTTCACGGCAGCGAAGGCTGGAGAATCGAGACAGATACTCCAGGGGATGGTCAGGGTTTTTTTTTCTACTTCACAGTAACCCCGTGAAAGTGAATCTTATTTGTCTCTTGGACTGGACTTTTTTTTTTCATATTACTGGCTTACAGCTATAGTCGTTTGAAAGAGAGTTTCATCGTGAAAATGATAGCTGAAAATTAGTTAATTCTAGTTTTAATATAATATCGATAGGCTCCTTGGTCTACCTAACACGAAGTTGTTCTGTTTTCACGGAGGCACTTCAGTAGAATGCTGGTTACGATATCGAGATGCATACGGCAGTAGATTCAGTCTGGCTAAAAACATATCCTCAGTAAGTAAGTAATTTATTATTTCGATTCGAATGGTATTTACAGTCGAATGCAGCTGGGCTGGCGCAACCGACGCGCCGCCCCGGGGTCCACGACGACCAGGGACCCGGAATAGGGCTCCCGTCAAAACACAAAGGTGGGGTTCTGTTCAAAAATATTTTTAAGCCACCTCGTCGTAAAAAAAGATTGAACAAAGTACCCCTCCGTAGAAAATTTAATAGAGCTTATTCTTTATTATTGGTGCTACTGAATGTGGGAAAATTATTTTAAAAACTGACGACAATTACAAAGAATTTACTGGAAAGTTATTGGTGGAGAGAGGGTGTATTCACAGCACTTTGCCACATCGTCTCTATATTTACGCCCATCGCAATCAGCTGAGCTATTTGACCAACACCTACCACATGATCAAAGGCCATAATCAAAAAATTAATTTGTGTTTCACACGATATTCGATCTGCGTTGTAGCCTTTCTATTTCACACACTATGCAAGTGCTAGTTCTGTTCTATAGTTCACGGACGAAAATTTTACGAATTCATTTTCAGAATACATTCCACAGATTGAGAAACTGAGTGGCACCAATTGGAGAATGATTTCATCGCTGATTAATTCTTAATTATAATGTAATTCGTAACTAATTAGATCTAAAGATCACGATTATGCTTTTGGTAATGGCATTGGAACCTTCTACCCCGGAGTCCCCGAAAATCTAGCTATTCTACTCGTCAAGTGTGCATTGAAAGTATGTCGTTTGTGCTAAATGCGCACTTAACAAAGTTTTTATAACAACGTGTATTGGCTTTTTTCAGCTTATTTGCCGAATTATTATTAATTTATTATTTTAAACGCATGTATAAGGGTAAATTAACATTCATTTATGAGTTGGGCATGGTGGTGGAAAATGTTTAACCTGAAGTAAATACCTAACAATATATTTCATTGGACCAAAGCATAATAATTGGTAACGAAGACATTATTTTAGAATTAACGAGGAAAATTAACGAAATGATTAAATAACTCAGTGATGAAAGAGAAAACAAGATCTTAACGATGAACAACGACCGCAAAGAGAGGGAGAATAACCCATTAATTAATACATTCACAAAAAAAGCAACAACAATAATTAGAGTAGTGAAGAGAAGTGGTGTTCCTGCGTGGCTAACATGAAACAAGATAAGATTTAAATCAAAATGAGTGGTTGATGATGATAATAATGTTTGGATACAGCCAGGGAAATGTTAAACAAGATGACATTCAAAAAGCCATTCACCTAAGAAAGATAACGCAAAGAAGCAAAAGTGAGCAAAGATAATAAAAAGATAGGATCAGGAAACGTGTTGATTGATGGAGAGAAATGGAAATACAAACGAGTCGGAGATATGAATGGATATAGCTGATAATAATAATAAATTATTATTTAATAATAATAAATTATTATTTAATAATAATAATTTTTTTTTATTATTAATAATAAATGATAACCATAAATAAAGTACTTGAATGATGTAAGGAAACGAAAACGTAATTTAAACATGGCTTGGAATGTCTACCAGAAGGCCTTTGACAGTATACCACACAATTCGATTTTGAAGACCCTGGAGATCTATCGATTTCATCCTAGACGTGTTGAGTTTTCCAACGCTCATGTGGAGTCGTGGAGTACCAGGTTACTAGCATACAGCGGAAAGGAAGCAGGAGAAACAAGAAGTAATCGGATTAACAGGGTATTTTTCAAGGAGATTCGTTATCCCTTCTGCGTTTGCATTAGTTTGATTACACTTTCTAGACAGTTTTTGCACACTGACTTTGATTGCAAGCTCCATGGTGATGAAAGACCAGTATCACATTTGTTTTACATGGACGATCTTAAAGTGTTTGCTGAGAATGAAGCGATTCTCTCTCAAATGCTGTTTGTCGTGAATGCCTTTAGCAATGTCATCTGCATGAGCAATCCACAAATAAAATAGATACTGGAAATTTTACTTATATCGTGAGACTTTTTTTAAAACATCGATGTTACTGCACTGTTAAATCGATGTGAAGAAAATATCGAAAGCAAAACATCGATGTCATTATATCGATGGTTCTGCTCGAAAATATGGTTATTTTAAAAAATCATTTTTTTTACCAGCCGAAGTCGCGTTGCGACGCGGCCGTGGCCAACGCCAGCGGATGCGGGCAGAGGGCGCTGACAACAGGCGGCGAAGACCGCTTGCATCAGCGCTCGGCCGACATGTTGCCAAATGATACTCGCCCCCGCACCCCGTTCACCACTGTAAGCTCTGTGTGTGAGATCGCTCTCTTCGAAGCCGAACTAACCGGCGTTGATGGGGCACGGCCCACTGCCCCCAACGGGGAAACTCCAACCTCCTGCCTGAACGCTGCAATTGAAGTAGACGTCCCGTAGCTTCCTACTCCGGCTGAAGCTACTTTGGTCCCGCCAGTTACCCTTCCGGCGATGTCGAAGGAGCCCCAGGCGGCCAAATCAAAGCACATTTTCCCGAATTCAGGGCGGGGAGAACCAGTAGGAACGGTACAGCTTGGACAGCGGTGTTATTGAATATAATTATTTTACGTGGAGAGACTCGGGCCACCAGGCCCGCTCCGTCTGACCACGCAAATTTCGCTACGCTCCTTTCATCAACTAGCAGAGGAAGGAGGTATTTCTTGGGCGAGAAACAGGCAATTTTGAATTTAGCTCAGAGGCGTCATTTAGGCTTGAGGATCTTTTCCATGCAAGTAAATATACTAACATGGACAGCCGGCTTTACTTCCCATCTGAAGGAAGGCTGACGAAGGATTTTTTTTCCCTTAAAAATCCACGGCTTCGATCGGGTTTGAACCAACTAGCAGAGGTTTGAACCCGCCAACTTGGGTATACGCTACGCTATACGGGTCCGATACGCTAACCGTTACATCATCTCGCCGCTATAACCCTCGATAGAGGCAAACTGTGCTCAGACCCTCGTATCGCGGGGCATAACGCCGGCGGCGGAATCGTGGACCAGCGCTCCATCCGCGGCCGCCCGTGCTGCATTCTCCAGAAGCCAGTTTCTGGCAATGCTCATGCAACGTATTGCCATACTCCCGGAAGATGACGCAAACCAATAGGAGACGCCCAAAATTTATCTGCATGCACCCGCCGCGCGCGTATACCTGGAATGCGTGCTGCGCGCTGGACAAAGCCTAACAAATACGTGAGTACATAAGAACTTGCGTATTCGATGTAATGACGATGCAAGAGTCATGGTTCAACGCCCGGATCTATCGAATTCAAGGATTCTCTACATACTGCCGTGATCGCGAAAGTATACGGTGCCGATTTGAACATACGCCCATACGCCACAACAATATTAACCCCAGACAAATATTTCGACCCAAATGCTGACATCAGCGGTAGGAGCATTCATATTGGTTGGAAACAGCGGAGTCCTTGTAATATCTGTCTAGGGCCCAAATCAAACGCCTCCAAAATCCAATCTGTACTCGCGCTGGCCCCAAGGTTCTGCTACTTGGTAATTTTAATGCTAGACACCAATCATTGGGGTGCTTAGGTTCCGATAGGAACGACACTAATCTAGACACTCTAGTAGCGACAAGGCATAGGTAGCATAGGTAGCGCTCTAGTATTCTTGCGCGTCCTGTGCCATGCCCCCCCCCAATGAAATTTTTCAATGGATCCCATAGTTTTGCGTAATAAAACTTGTTCTCTTTTTAAATTAAACCAATCCTTCATTTTCTACTTTTAACCTGACAATTTGAGAAATTATTTTGTGACGTTAGGGGAAGAAGCTCTCCATGTCATTTCGCCATCCTGTAACTAGATTATCATTCAATCAGTTGCATTTATATATCATATCATTAAACTTCATTTCGTCATTCGTTCAACGTAATTTCATTCCTCGTGTATGCTTTATTCACTTATTAGTAAAATATATGTGTGATTTAAGTTCAGAAGAACAGGGTGCCCAGAAATGTAGTTGCCTCCCTTGTTTGGGGCTGCTCACGCCTGTGATTTTAAAATAGCCGTTCATCCCATTGAACCACAGCTATGATCCCCATTGATCAACAATCTTTTTTGCTCGCCGTGCACTTTTTTCGGTTCGTTTTGGGCCAGCGCGGCGTCGCGGCGCGGCGCCACGAGCCATTTGCTGCGCGCCTGGCAGGTGCGTGGTTCGGCGGCCACGGCACCGGCGACGACGCCCGCTGTCCAGATGGCCACTCGCCTCGCGCCCGCCCTTAACTTGCTTTGTCACGCACAGTTGGTACTCCCGCAGTCGGAAATGATCTCGGAAACGACGTGGGGCGCAGGCGCAGGCGGAGGCCTGTCGAGCCCTGAGGGGGCTTCCCACGTGCACCAGAGCTCTCGAACCTCATGGAGACTGGCCTTAGGGCTCCCAAGGGCCTTCTGTCGTTTAGTCCGCCCACTTTCTCTTCTTTTGTTCATTCAACTATAATTCCAACTATTATTATTATTATTATTATTATTATTATTATTATTATTATTATTATTATTATTTGCGTATTGGCTGCGCTACATATTCGCTTTCGAGCCCAGTAATATTCTATCCCGGAGAGAGATTAACGTGTTTCATTATTCGTACCAGCTTTTCGGCTGTATCCCTTAGTAAGACCCCAAGACGCCTTGAATTATGAGGTTGGGGAAGGATGAGGATGAGAGGTGGTCGTGGGTCTTTGAACCATCTCAGCATTCACCGTACGACTGAGGGTAACCACGAAACCCCGGTCAGGTTGGCCAGCCCGGGGTACAAACCCGAGCTTCCCGACTGCGAAGTCAGCGCGGTACACACTGAGCTCGATTTATTATTATTATTATTATTATTATTATTATTATTATTATTACTATTATTATTATTATTTTCGTGAAAATCCATTTAAAGATAAAGGAAAGTGCGAATAAAAAGGGAAATGGTGCGTATGTATGTATTTGAAGTGCAAGGTAGTGATGCTACAGAATGGCGCACACTTTCCTGTGTTATGTACTTTCTTGTATATAGTCAGTATCTTAATCTCTTGAGTGTGGGTTAACTTTCTGGATTTGCTCCATCCTCTTTTCATCTGTCAGCTATTGGCATCTAAAATCATACCACGACCACTTGCGGTCCTTGGGATAATTTTCCAGTGAAGAGCTACTTCCTGCTTCCGGCATATCGCATGGACCTATCTTGGCCCTAAACATATGCATATTTGTCCGTGGTATCCACTGATCCCATCTCGGAGCTAAAACCATTCTTGAGGTTGCGTACAGTTGCCTGCCAGGCCACGCGACTAGGGCAGGTTTTAAGGTATGCATGTTATACACCCATGATCCCCCCTTCTCGCTCCATTTACAAATTCAAACATTCATGCCTTAAGCGGCTTTCAAACCCACAGGCTCAAATGATCACATACATGGGCCCACCAGGTACAACCCCCTGTTTCACCAGGCCGACACACTCGATAGTACTGTTTGTAAACATTTTACGGTTTTGTAACAAGTTATGAACAAAAATTAGATAATAGCAATAAAAGAAGAAAAAGTTGCTATAACGAAACCTTTCGTGTGAGTAGTAAAACTAAAAGTAAAACTGACTATAACGAAACGTTTCTGTGTCGCTAAACGAAATTATTTCCTCGAGAACTGAATTTTGTTTCAGCAAGAAAGTCTTCGCGAATTTAGTTTCGTTACCGAATGAACATCGTTGAAGTCAGTTTCGTTTCTTTACCGAAATGAAAGTGAATTTTCTTACATTCGGTAAGAAACATTATGAGAATGAGATAATTATCCAGTGAGAGGATTTGTATCGCGATCTATATTTTTATACGTACTGTTTTATTAGAGAACTTTTTACACAACAGTTATTGTCTTCCCTTTTCCTCTATCCTTTACCTATAAATTTCATTACTCTTCAAATGATTCGTGATTCTCGGTCAATCTTTATTCGCAACACTCAACGTGCTAAATACTAAGATTGACATGATGTTTTTCACCTATTGCTTCCTACGGATGACAACGGAAATACCTCAAATAAAAGGGGGAGGCTCGGTCCCTCGACCTTTTTGCTGCAGGGTGCGCCGGGAAAAGTCCCCTAGTGTGAATATGAATCTAGTGTGAATGTGCGTGTGAATGAGAAAAAAAAATACCCAAGAAAACTAAAACTAATAAGCGTGAAGAAGAATACAGACTTGTGTTAATCTTAGGTTGCCGGCCAAAGTGCCGGCTTCATCCATAGGTTAAGTTAGAAATAAGTTAGTCAGTTAGTTCTGCCCCCTTCTTTGCCGCATAAGCCGTAGAGCTGCGGCGTATGTTGTACCCCAAAAAGTAAATAAACTCCCGCCTCGCCAGGGCTACTGGCGGGGGGAAAGTTGAAAAACACGAAAAGCCCCCTACCTGACTGACCAACACATCCTGTCTTTACCGGGGTATGTAAAGAGCGGACCAGAAATAAAGCTAACCCATATCAAAATTGCAGACCCACCCAGAGAAGGGAATACGTGCTTTACTATACTTACTACGTCCACCTACTACCTCGTCCCCTTCCAGGTAGTTCAAGGTGGCACTTTATTTTCGAAGAACATTTTCATAGCCATAGTTTTAAAACACAACTACCTCCCCAATTTTTCAGACTTGAGACTAATAGATTTCCTTCGAAATATGGTTTGGTTAAAGATGGTTTTTATTCAATTGAATCATTCGTTGATTCAGAGTATTCTGCTTTTCTTTCAATTTTATATTTTTTTAATTTTCTCAACTAATATTGTATAGCTTGAAATTTGGACACACTTCTAGTGCTTTCTTTGCTTTTAATTTTGGTATTGGTGAGAGTCTAGAAGATTTTTTTTTTTCAACTTTCCCCCCGCCAGTAGCCCTGGCGAGGCGGGAGTTTATTTAGTTATTTGGGTACAATATACGCCGCAGCTCTATGGCTTATGCGGCAAAGAAGGGGGCAAAACTTACTTACTAACTTATTTCTAACTTAACCTATGGATGAAGCCGGCACTTTGGCCGGCAACCTAAGATTAACACAAGTCTTTGTTCTTCGTCATGCTTTAGTATTTGTTTTCTTGGGTATTTTTTTTTTCTCATTCACACGCACATTCACACTAGATCACCTGACATACGCACTTTCACACGGCACTATATACATCCTATACACTATTTACACTATTTACACTATGTGCGCCACGGCGCCGACTTTGCTCCAAGCGTCCGTGGCGGCTAGGCACAATGAGCCTCACTCGTCCCGCTGGGAGCCTCACGCCGCTGCTCGCAGAGTTCTGCGAGAAGCTGCGGCGGTAGCGCCCGGAACGTGGAGGCCACTTGCTTGGGCCCTCTCGGCGCAAAATACGTCCGGTGGACCTCACAGTTCACTGCCCGACCGGTTTCGCGCAAGAGCCGCGGAGCTTTCGGGCCCAGTGCCCGCGTGAGCGCCGTGTGTGCCCTGCGGCGGATCTCCTCTGGCAGCTGCCGACTCACGCCCAGGGCCCCGTAGGTTGCACTGTTCCTATGGTGGCGGTTAGGAGGAGGAGGAGGGAGATGCGGCCGCGTGGCGGTCCGAACCGCTCGGTTCTCGGCCGCCCAAATCGGGCGTAGGGTCGAGACCGGCGCTGCCGCAAAGGTTTCGCAAGCATAAGTCCATAAACTTCGTATGCAGGCGGTGAAAAGGAGACGCTTCTGCGAGAGAGATAGGTCCGGGGAGCTAAGGAGGGGACGCAAGAGGGATGTCCTCGCAAGAATTTTGTGGCGAAGATCCTTGGCGTGCTGGTGCCAATAGAGGCCACGATCTAGAGTCACGCCAAGGTACCTCGCGCTTGGGGACCAAGGAAGATGCGCGCCCGCAAGCAACACCGTTTCCTCGGGGTCTGCCCTCTGACGGGTGAAGTTAACGGCCACGCATTTTTCAAGGTTTAGGGTCAGGCGTTTCTGGCGTAGCCAGGTGGGAAAGGCGGCGAGGCATTCGTTCAGATATCTCACTGCTTGCCTGCTGTTCGCCGATTTCGCGTAATACGCAAAGTCATCCGCGAACATCAGGAGCCCGCAACGCTGAATTCCCGTTCTCCTTTCTGCTAGCAGAGGCGCATCATTGACGTACAAGCCGAAGAGGGTGGGGGAGAGAACGCTCCCCTGTGGAACTCCCGCCTCGGCGCGTCTTAGGGACGATTGTACGCCGTTAACTCGCACTCTGAACGTTCTCTCTGTGAGAAAACTACCGATCAGTCTGGTGTAGCAGTCGCTTATCCCTGACTCGATGAGACATAAGAGTGCCCCCTCATGCCACACCGTGTCGAAGGCCGACCGCATGTCCAGAAAGACGGTAGGCAGATTCTGCCGCCTCTCGAGAGAGAGGCCGATCTCGGTGCAGAGGCGCGTCAGCTGCTGCGCGGAGCTATGACCCGTTCTGAATCCGAATTGTTCGTCTCGGAGGAGACCTAGACGCCGTATTTCCTGCTGCAAGCGCACCAGTATGAGGCGTTCTAGAGTCTTTCCTAGGAGCGAGAGTAGACTAATGGGCCTATAACTACTCGGCAGGAAGAGGCTCTTACCGCACTTGGGTATTAAGCAGATGTTAGCTGTTTTCCACGGGCGCGGGATATATCCTTGTGCTAGGCAGGCATTGAAAAGTGCCAGGAGAAATTCAACCCCTTTGTCACCAACGGATCTCAAGTGGGCGACGGTGATGCCGTCAGGGCCGCAAGATTTTTTCGGGTTGAGGTGGCGGAGCACTCCGCGGAGTTCTCCGTCAGTCACGCGACGGGCTGATGTATTCGGTCTGACTGCCAGGAGGCACCGTAGGCGCTCCGCAGTCACGCGGGCATCGCAGGCTCCGGCGTCGTTGGGTCGGAACTGCCGCTCGAGCGAGTCAGCAAAGACTTCGCTTTTTGCAGCGTCGTCCCACACATACACCGGTGCCGGAGGAGGTTGGCCAGGGAGCCTTGGGGTGTCCGCGTTGGTTTGAATGGGGTGATTTACTCCTGGTTGCCGCCCCAGCGCTTTGGATAAGCCCCATAGGCGTTTATCGTGGAGATTGCACTCTTCTATTGTACTTTTCCACCGAGCGTTTCTCTCGTCTCTCAGAGACGCACGGAATTCTCGGCTTAGCGCTCTCGCCCGCTCCCCGTCTGCGGGATCACCAAATCGGCGATGAAGCTTTACTGCTCTGCGGAGCGCTTGCAGTGTCCGTCTTTGCTCCTCTGTGAGCTCGGGACGAGAATCCGGCACGCGCGTCACTTTCGTGACCTTTTTGTAAACGGACATAACCGTGTCAGTGAACAAGTTCACCGCAGATTCTATATCCATGTTTGTCACCAGCGGTCTCTGCTCGAGCAAATCGCTCACTTGAGCTTGATAACCGACCCAGTCCGTGTCGCGCGTTGTTCGCATTCTTTGCTGGCGTACTGCGACAAGAGATGCCACCACACATATTACCGGATTGTGATCGGAGTCCAGTTCGGGTAATGACGACGGTACATCGCCGTCAACCCCCTTCGCGATCGCAAAATCAATAATACCCGGTCGCTTGCGCGTTCCGCGCTGGGCTGTCGGGAAATATGTGGGACTTTTCGGTGCGCATACACATACGCCCCGTCTCGTCGCTGCTAGAGTGGCTAGATTGGTGCCGTTCCTGTTGGAACCTAAGCATCCCCATGACCGGTGTCTTGCATTGAAATCACCAAGTAGCAGAACCTTGGTGTCTAGCGCTAGAATTGCTTCAATCTCAGAGGCGTTGAGAGTTGAGAGGCGTTGAGAGGCGTTGAGAGATTAGAAGATTTTCAATAAGCCACAAGGAAAAGCTGGACAGCAACGCGGCGGCGGGGGCGGCGACCCCCTTACCTGCTCAATCAGTCATAACACGCTTACCTGCTCAATCAGTCATTTTCCTTCCCTGTGTTTGGTCCGCAATTGATATGTTGAATTAGAAAGAAAGTTTCGCAAGAAAGAATCAAGGTGTTATTTGACCCGCAATTTACTCGCGGCCTTCTTTTCAACCTCTGATTCCACTTCTCTCATCAACGGATGGAGTATCCCAATTGTTTACACAACTGATTTACATAAATTATTTTTACAGACGATTTAAACCAACTGTTAAAAATTAAATAATAGGACAAATTTTTGCCGGAAAGTACGTACAAATTGTATACTATATAATATAATAATTTTATTTTCCTTTTCACATGTAATTACTTAATTATAAGTCAAGATAAAATTTGTCAATAATATAAAGTACTAAGTAGTACTGTATTAGTAATTCCTCAGTTTTGAGTTTTCTTATTATGTTGTTTTAATTAAACACCTGCTTGACCGGATGCACATTTTTGAGGGGCTATAGCACGAGGTTCTGACCGTACAAATGAATTGTGGTAGAATTCTCTTTCATTTGCTTTGATGCCACGGCCCGTGTCCGACGGGTTACGGGATGGGCTCTGCTCT
The DNA here is from genome assembly GCA_038098605.1 of Gryllus longicercus. Lineage (NCBI taxonomy): Eukaryota > Metazoa > Arthropoda > Insecta > Orthoptera > Gryllidae > Gryllus > Gryllus longicercus. The sequence continues at coordinate 8,342,102 of JAZDUA010000015.1, forward strand.
GCAGGAACTTGATGTGAAGTTGGGTTGGAACCTGGACATAATGTTGCTGAGAGATTGTCAATTTTCATAATTATTTAGTAAGTTGCGCACATCTTGTATCATTTTTCTGCGTATCATATTAATTTGTATAGTGTATATATATGTAGATGTTTTCTTCATGCCGTTTTTTGGCACTAGTCCTGAGGATGGAATAAAAATATTCCGAAACGTCGGCAAGCTAATGGTTAAATTTTTTCTACTCACTCCAACCAAATACTGTGAACACATTTCTAGAAAAAAAGTTACAGCAATATCTCGCAAAATAAAAATGATAAAAAAAAATTGTAGCCTGTTTGAAATATCCGTTCATCAGAATTCTAAAATATTACATGTTTACTACGATATTCAGAGTAATAAGTGCATCGCAAATGCATCCCAAACGAGTTTCATAAGATAATATGCTGTTCTAGAAGTAGTCGTAAGGTACTCAAGAATGAAGCTTCAATGAAATACCGAGGTACCTGCTGATATTCCTCAGATCTAGGACTATGACCCAAGCTGCTGTCAAATAAGACAAGCTACTTAACCATTTCCTGGAAAAGGGATCATCGGCCAGGTACGAAAGAAAGGGAACGTTCGCTTTCCGTTGAAGCAGGAAAGAAAGCCTTGTAAAAGTCTTTTGCGGAGTGAGAAGTTGTTGATTTCTACTTCTTTAGTAAATTCCGTGAAGAATTTACGTCAACGGACGAGTAATCTGTCGTCATCTCGCAAGCAAAGGAACAGTACTGTAATTACGGTAACGGTTTAGTTTACTTTCATATAATATTTATACTGACAATGTAGTAGATGTGTTGTCTAAAAACACGAACATTTCCTTTTTTTCAGTTTTTCCCTCCACTAATTGTAGAACGAAACTATGACTTTGAGAATATTTTACGGAATAAAACCCGGCTGTGAATACAACAGTTCATTCAAACATTAGAGCCGTTTGTGAAAAAATGCGTTTAGGCGATTCTGAAAATGCACCATTTTGAGCTGTTTCACAGAAAACTTCCGAGTTTTCGAGAAATATCAACTAAAAATCAACCAAGGGTTAATTATAAAAAAATAATAGATTTTGTTGCAAAGCAACAAAGAGTTTTTGAAACAATATCTATTATTTTTTATAATTAATCCTTAAATAAATAAACCTTAAATATTTGTATTACTCAAATGTATGCAAACATATTAATAATACATTTTTTAACGAAATATCTTTTCAGAATGTTAACACGCATTTCGCAAACGCTGAGTTTTCGAATGGAAGGAAAAGCGGAGCCTCGCCACGTAAAAATTAGACATGATTGTTTCTTCTAGAGAGAAACCACTTTTGTTCCTTCGTAATACCCATGTTTAAAAAATTCTTTTCACTTCAATTCCCTATTTTATCATTATTAAACCAATCAAACCATCACGAATCATTAAACTCTTTTAAAATTTAACTCTGCGACTGCTCTACCAATCTCACGTTGTTCTCTCGTTCTTTCATTATCAAATGTCAAGACTGTCAGACATCCAGCAACGCTTCAACAGTGTGTTGTTATTATCGTCACATAGAAAGCTCAAGATTTTGTTAGGTCATTCACATTTTCGTTTCCAATTCATAATAATAATAATTCCATTCCCAATTCACAGTAACAACTATTATTTAAGGTGATGATTATTCCGTCATAAGTTCTTCACATTTATTACAAAAGTCTTATGTTCATTATCGCACTCAACTTCTCTCGGCTATTGTTTCTGGAATTTTTTTCCCAAAACAGTGAGAATATATGATGTTCTTGCATAAACATGAATTCTTTATTCCACTACATTTTTGCAGTCGAAACTATTCTCTTATAACCGCAAATAAGCGAAATCTTGAGGATTTGCGTGCAGCAAAATATTATTTTTTTCCATGAACTTGGTTCTTTCTGAAACATTTGATTGCGTGCGCTGAGATAGAAGCAGTGTGATGAAGAGATACGCGAAAGATTGTTAAGAAAATTATTAGTTTAGGTTTCCATATAATTATTATAACTTTGCTTGGCCGAAACTACGAGAAAGTTTGAACGAGGAGAAAATGTCCTGTACATTTAACGTCGTCCAATTTACCCCTAATTACCACTGCCCATCGGGTAGGGGTGGGAGGTGCGGAATTGCCCTCTTTGGAACCTCGTGGTAGAGTGAGAGACACCCTCTGCCCACCGCTCCGTCGCGCCGTGGGTCCGCAAAAGGTCTGACCTGCCCTCAGCCCTGCTGCACCCATTGTATGGCGCGCCCCGGCCGCAATCCCCTGAACCCTCCCCCCCCCCTCTTCCCGCTTTCTTCGCTTGTGCGGCAGAGTGGGGCTCGCGGGTGGGCGCCGCCGTTTCCGCAGCAGCCACCCGGATGCTCCACCCCCACACCACCCCCACCCACCCCAGCGGGAGGGAAAGCGGGCAGGAGGCAGAGGGAAGGAAGGAAAACCCAAGGGCTCTTCACTGCGAACTAACCATTTTGGAACTCATTCACTACCTACAACCCAAGTGGATACAAAATGTGTTATTGTTGGGGGGTGGGAGTGAAAAGCCCTAGCAATTTGTCTTTTTTTAAAAAACATTTTACTCGTGTAATTTTTGAAACGAAGTAATGGAGCCTGTGAATTGCTCACTGGGTGTATGTTAATAAATGCTGCAATTTGTCCTAGAGCAGAGTAAGAAAGCGAGCGAAATTCACGTACTCATTTTAGAATCACACTGCAAGTATTTATTGTGCAGGATTATGCTTGCATTAGAATTACAGTAACGAATCAGGAATTAGTTCACACGAGTATTTTAAGAAACTCCACATGAAATCTCTCCATCCATCCAATATACATAGTTTAGAATGTCAGTGTCTTCTCAGGAGGGTTTTAGTAGGCATTTTTCATTATCGATTTTCATTGTTAGGATAGGGAGCTTAACTTAAAACACCAAATCCAAGGTGTGCCATGGTAAACTTCCAAACTTCCTTGGGAAGCATTCTTTTAGGAAGAGCAGAGCTCTTTCAGAAGTCGAGTTTGGTTTGAGTTAGTGAGTCGTAAACGTACTGAGCACGTGACTGTTGGGCATTGATGGAAGGGATGTAAATCGGTAATTACCATGCAGGACTCGTGTAATCGTAAAATTAGATGGACAATGAGACGTTCTGATGCTTGCCTAGCGACTTAGTGAATGGATTCTGGTTTTCATTCGTGCGCTAAGAGCCATATGACACTGTTTAGCGTTTCATTCTTTAGTCGTGCCCCCAGCAAAGCTTCCGAGGTCGTATCTAAGCAGACGTTTCCACTGTACGAAAAATTCTCCAGTAATTAATTAAGAATTCATATTACCCGAATGTTAGGAATGCCAAAGTGTAGGTATTTTAACTGTACAATTAGATTAAATTAATTTGTTATTTGGTTATTAAGACAAAGCCCCTCGCCCTCTAGCTGCTTAAGCCGTAAGACTGTAGTTTAAGGTACCCGACCTATAAAAACATATTTCCGCTCCCACAGGGATTGCGGAGGGGAAAAAGTTCCCACATCTTCTTGTAGGTGATAAGATCGAAGTTGTTGGTAAATCAACTGACAAAATATGTTTCTATTATAATTTTAATGTGTCGGTGTTCACTTATAAGAAATCCTGCCATGCGTTTCAGGCTCAGGTTTCGAAGATGTTTTGCACTTCTTGTGGATGATTACTACCTGCTTTTGGTTTTAAAAGAAATAACTTAAAGCTACACAAACGTATTTGGTCCTTGTAGGATAATATTGTCTACTTTCATTGCAAAGTAGATGAGATTATATTTAGGCGGCAGAAACGTTGTATTCATTATTCGAAACAAGTAACCATAGCAACGAAGTAAACCGTAGTTACTGACACTTTTTTTAAAAAATTTCACTTAATTTAATTATAATTAATATATTTGCTCTCAAATTCTAATTTTTGTTGTACGATTTGTCGTGTTGCAAGTTTGTGGCTTTTCGTTGTTGTTTTTTTGTTTCACCTTATTCACCATTGAACTGTGTTTAGTTCAAGGGTGGGCAAGAGACTGAAGGTCAAGAAAACGTGTCCAGTTTGTACTTCTCCCCCATACGTTATACAGATTATAATGTTGTTTTTTTTTAACGATAAGTAAATCAAATCAAGTGAATCTTTTCAGAAAATATAACTATTTTAAAATGTATTACTAACATCATACTATTTCAATTATTTCTATTATTATTAACTATTTATTTTATTAATTATATACCTCCCTGCCAGTAACTCTGGCAAGCAGGTCATTTATTGGCATGAGAGTTACATGCATCGCAGCTCTGTGGCTTAGGCGGAAAGAAGGGGGCAGTTCTGAAACTAACTTGGCCCATGGAAGTAGCAAGCCTTTCGCCGGCAACCTAGGCTTACGTACCTAGGGAAATTAATGTTTACAGTCTTGTTTTGTTCATTCTTAGTATTGCTGTTGTTTTTTCATTCATTCACGCATACATACTTGTGTTTTGTTACTTATTTACAACTCAATCACACCTACCACACGCACAGAACACCTTTTCTCTCTCTCCGCATTTCATACACAGTAAACCATCGTTAGCACGAACTCGCTTAACCCGAAATTCGTCGTAAAACGAACAAAATTTGGGTTCCGCCTAAGAAATGTAGTAATATACATATACATACATAATATACATATACATACATATACATAACAAGAAAATCCATTATTTCCGCCCCTTGAAATACCTGTTAACGAGAGTATATCGTAGTAATCCTAAATCTGTTCAGTCTTCATTCTTGCCGATATGTCCTGGGTTACTCAGTACTCATCAACAGTATTTTGTTGTGCGGTAGATTCAGTTATCTGAACGTAGAGATAATGGTTCCTCCTGTCCACAAAAAGTCACAATTTTTGGGTAAATGCCATGCACGCAATTTCCCCCAACCGTCGAATTTCCATCCCTACGTCACCTTGCCCAGAGCTCGACTGCTCCCAACCTATTGTTAGAGCGACGAAAAAAGAAGTCGGGGGAGATAATTATTGCCCTCAGACACGTCTTTTACGTCCACGGTAGCCCCGAAACTATGTCGAGAGAGCAATCTCCTGATCTACCCTCATAAAATTATGAAAAGAGCTCGTCGACTCACCGGAAGACCCAGGCGTCTGTCCAAAGGTCCCTTGCGTGTTGGAACAAACGCCCCATCCATTCACCCACCCACCCATCCACATCTTGGCACAACCAGCTGCTCTGGAACCCTTTGTGCTTTCTTTCATCAACTTTATAAGGTATTTTTCATTTTGTAGATTTTATCTGTTCATATAGGCTCTTAAATACAAGAATATGTAATTGGAAATTTTCCAAAATTCTATTGTCTGCTCTTTTCCGTCGAGTATATTGTACATAACGAATGCATGCTTAGAAATGCATTTTATTATGTACACTCTTTGTAACTGTGTTTTATTTTATTTAGTTTTTCAAAAAACAGAAAAAACTATACTATATGATGTGCGGAGGACAAGTATTAGGCACTTACTTTCATTTTACCAATCGCAAACGTTATAAACCATTTCTTTCTATGAATTTCAAGGGTTAAGTACTGTTAAAAATACAGACTTAAGTGGCTCAAGGCATCAACTGATGTTTCTGCAATGGCTAAGGTATGAGTCCCGACAGGGGCAGGATTTTTTACACTTGCTAGATAAGGTCAAATTCAGCTGCTACCTGGAGGAGAATTCTATCGACCGGCTGCTCTAATCCACGGTTTCTCCGATTAGCACCAGGCGAATGCCAGAGCAGAACTCTGACAACGGCCACGGACCACGGACCGTGTGCAGTTTCACTACCTTATCCGTGCTGGTGCAGTACAGTATCGTCTTAACAATAGAGCCACGGACCGCGGGTGATCGTTCTCTCCTCATCCTTGTACCATCCGTTCACCTTACTAATTGTGCAGTATGGTCCCACGGCCCCAGCTGAGGCGTTGCCCCATCGGTGGAGATATCTGAGGGAAGATATTTGAAGAAAGTATCATTAAAACTGTATTAAAATCGATGAAATCAGCGCAAAATGATTTAAAAATGACGGAAAATGTAAAAAATGACTCAGTCGGAAACTACAAAAAAATGCAAAAAAAATCATATAGAAATGGGTCATTTCCTTTTATCATAACATAAAATTAATGTCTGTACCGAAAAACATTGTTTTAAAGTGAAAAGAAAAGTGCAAGTAAGTTAACTTTAGGACTAGAATGTAAAACGTAGCTGTAAGAAAAAGCCCCTCCTCTAGCTGCTTAAGCCGCAAGGCAGCAGCTTATTGTTAATAATTTAAAGGAAATAAATTCCCCTTCTCCACAGGGACAAAGAAAGTTATCAAATGTCAAGACTCTCAGACATCTAGCAACGCTTCAATTGTGTATTGTTATTATCGTCACATGAAAAGCTCAAGATTTTATTAGGTTATTCACATTTTCGTTTCCAATTCATAATCATAATCATTCCATTCCCTATCCACAGTAACAATATTATTTAAGGTGATGATTCGTCCATCATAAGTTCTTCACATTTATTCCAAAAGTCTTATGTTGCTAAAAGTCTTAAGCTGCAAGGCAGCAGTTCAATGTAAAAAAAAAATTAAAATAAATAAATTCCCATTCTCCACAGGGTTACTGTGGAGGGGACAAAAGGGGAAAAAGTGAAAAGAAAAAAATACTTTTCTTTAAAATCCACCCCCTAGAAATAACTGTGGCGGTGGGGGTGGGGGTGGCGGCGGCGCCGGAGACGGTGCCCACTGTGGCGGCGGGGACGGCGACGCGGGTGACCTGAGAATGGCAAATTGCCCAGCATTCCTTTCCTCCCCCCCCCCCCCAGCCCCGGGCTGCGAGGTCGCATGCAGTGAGAGCTTGAATGGGGGCCGCGTCCCCTGACGGGGCGCTCGCCTGCCTCCACTGAATAGGGGCGGCGCGGGAAGGAGGTCCTACAATAAAGCCCCTGCCCACTGGAGTCAGGATTTCGCGGTTCGCACCCAGAGGGTGGAAGGCAGCCAGCCGCTGACCGGGCACAGCTTGAGACATTTACGTGTCGACGTTCTTGCTTTCGGTATTATCCGATATGTTCTGGGTTACTCAGTACTCTTCAACAGTATTTTGTTGTGCGGTGGATTCAGTTATCTGAACGTAGAGATAATGGTCCCTCCTGTCCACAAAAAGTCACAATTTTTGGGTAGATGTCATACACGCAATTTCCCCCGATCGTCGAATTTTCAGCCCTACGTAACCTTGCCCAGAACCCGACTGCTCCCAACTTATTGTTAGAGCGACGAAAAAAGAAGTGATGTAGATTGAGAAGAGTCGATAACTTCATACACCATGTTTCATAATTTCATTAGATCAAACCTTGAAAACTGGAAAATTCGGCAACGGAAAAATTGCTCTACCAATATGAAATAAATTGGTGGTTGTATCGTGATAACCCCGCAAGATTTTCACCTGCCTTCCTATGATTTCTATCAATATACTAGTTCAAAACGTGTGATATTATGTTTGAAAATATCTATTCAAAATGCACTAAATAGTTTCTTTTATTATAACCAAATTATTGGGTCCGATAACAAGTGTAGTCCAATGTAATCGTTTGTTAATGACCGTTGCATTCGTGGGCAAAGAAAATAATAGATCCCGGCGGGAAACGCCTTGGGAATGGTAAGTTGCAGTTGCTATTTGAATTTTGTAGCCTGCATCATAGAGGGTAATGAATGGGTCCCCTGGGAGGTGGTACTCGCCTTCGCACGGGCACGCGAAGCGGAGCTGTGGAGCTTCTGGAAGGAATGCGGCGGGCCCTCCGCCCAGGCTACTTCCAGCCCCACGCCGGAGCCGCGGCCTTCGCCCTCAGTGCTGGAAAGGGTGCGCGCGTTCGAAGCGCACTCCCCAGCCTCACAGCAAGCCACGGACGACCCGTCCGCAACGCCGCTGGCCTCCGGGACCTGCGGCGTAACCAGCGGCAACCCAGCGGAGGAGAGTGCAACGCCCCCCTCCCCCGCTGCACAGCCCGAGCTGCCAGCACCCGCAGACCCAGATGACGGCGGCCCGGTGGGCCCTACATCCTCCAGCGGGCCACCCGCGACCTCCCCCTCCTCGCAAAGGAGCAGAGGGGAAGGCGAAACCGGCCGACCGCCGTCCACCGAAGCGGGCGCCGGCCCCGCGACCACCACCTCCAGAGGCAGGAACCGCAACCGTCGGCGAAAGCCGAAGGTCGCTGCTCCAGCCGCAGCTGTAGGCCCTGGCCCCACCCCAGACGGACACGTCCCTGGAGGGTCCCAGGATCTCCGCGGCGAGGGCGGCAACCTCCTCCACACCCAAGAAGAAGCGTCGACACCTCCGTACGCGGGCCAGAGCGGAACCACCCCTGGCGCCCGACGGGAATCCCTGGCAGGTAACGACTCTACCGCCCAGTCCCATCCCTTCCAAACCCACGACGGCGAGGGCACAGATGGCGGCTGGCAAACCGTCCCTGTCAACCAGCGCGGCCGGCCCCGTAACGCTAATTCTCCGGCGGAGGCGTCCGGGCACGCCCCGCTCGAAACACGGGAGCCCCAAGCGGCGGCCGCCTCACGACCGCCGAAGAAACCGTATTATATTAGGCTCAGGATCTCCCCCGATGCTGTGATCGCCCACGGTCGTGCGCTGGGCGTCGCAACAGGCAAAAAGGCCACAATTGGCCGAGCCAAAACGCGGGGGAAGCGTATTGTCTACGCAATCCACACCAACGACAAGGTAGCCTACTTAGAGGCGGAGAAATATGCTAAATTGCATAAGATATTTCTCTTCGCACATCCGCCACCGCGTGAAGGGCATGAAAAGACCCTCCGAGTGGCAATAATGGGACTCCCGAGAGGGTTCACCGAGGGAGAAGTGGCGCAAGAGCTGAGAGAGCTCGGCTACGACCCCCTGGGCGTCAGGCAACACTGGCGTCTAAAAGAATCTGCGGTCGCCAGACCCGCAGGTGAAGGTGAGCCTCCCTTAAACGAATGGCAGCGCAGTAAACTGCTCACGGGGACATTCATGGTCACCCTACGCGACACTCCTGCCTCGCGAAAAATATATTCGGTCCGTCAGTTGGATAGCTTCGACGTGACTGTTGAGCGCGAAAAGAGGGCACGACACCTCTTTTGCGCTCGCTGCTGCAGATGGGGTCACCACTCGGCCAATTGCGCCTACGACTACCGCTGCAAGCTCTGCAAGGGAAATGGCCACCCTACGGAGCAGAACAAGCCGGAGTACATGGGCACGACACACTGCCCAAAACGGGGTAACTTCAACCTCCCACCTGAATGCTGCAACTGTGGCGGACGCCATGTAGCGTCGTACTCCGGCTGCAGCTACTTTAGTCTTCCCAGTCGCCCCTCAGACGACGGGGAGAATGCCGGGCGGTCAGATAACGGCACCAATGTCCGAAATCAGGGCGGTGCAGCCCGGCAGGTAAGTAACGGGACAGCCTGGTCAGCGGTGGTACAAAACCTAGCAGAGGCAAACACCGCTCAGGTCCCCGTGTCGCGGGATGCAACCGGCGCGGTGGAGTCGCGGACCAGCGCTCCACGCGCGGCCGCTCCTGCAGCGTTCTCCAGAAGCCAGTTTCTGGCAATGCTTGCACAACTGGCAGCTCTTCTCCCCGAAGATGGCGCAAATCACTAGGAGACGCCCTGAATCTACCTGCATGCAGCCGCTGCGTGCATGCACCTGGAATGCGCGGAGCGCACTGCATAAAGCCCAGCAAATAGGCGAGTTCATTCGAAAGCATGATCTCGATATCATGGCGATACAAGAGACGTGGTTCAACGCCCGGAGCGACTTCCGAATTCAAGGATTCGCAACATACCGGAGAGACCGCGAAGGCAGATTGGGAGGTGGAGTCGCATTGAGCATTCGCCGCGACATCCCTCAGCTCCAGGCAAACCTCTCGACTCTAATGCTGACATCACTCGAAGCTGTTGGAGCGCACATCTGGGTGGGAAAGAAACGACTCCTTGTCGTGTCCGTCTACTGCCCAGATCAAACTCTCAACGCCTCTGAGATTGAAGCAATTCTAGCGCTAGACACCAAGGTTCTGCTACTTGGTGATTTCAACGCAAGACACCGGTCATGGGGATGCTTAGGTTCCAACAGGAACGGCACCAATCTAGCCACTCTAGCAGCGACGAGACGGGGCGTATGTGTATGCGCACCGAAAAGTCCCACATATTTCCCGACAGCCCAGCGCGGAACGCGCAAGCGACCGGGTATTATTGATTTTGCGATCGCGAAGGGGGTTGACGGCGATGTACCGTCGTCATTACCCGAACTGGACTCCGATCACAATCCGGTAATATGTGTGGTGGCATCTCTTGTCGCAGTACGCCAGCAAAGAATGCGAACAACGCGCGTCACGGACTGGGTCGGTTATCAAGCTCAAGTGAGCGATTTGCTCGAGCAGAGACCGCTGGTGACAAACATGGATATAGAATCTGCGGTGAACTTGTTCACAGACACGGTTAAGTCCGTTTACAAAAAGGTCACGAAAGTGACGCGCGTGCCGGATTCTCGTCCCGAGCTCACAGAGGAGCAAAGACGGACACTGCAAGCGCTCCGCAGAGCAGTAAAGCTTCATCGCCGATTTGGTGATCCCGCAGACGGGGAGCGGGCGAGAGCGCTGAGCCGAGAATTCCGTGCGTCTCTGAGAGACGAGAGAAACGCTCGGTGGAAAAGTACATTAGAAGAGTGCAATCTCCACGATAAACGCCTATGGGGCTTATCCAAAGCGCTGGGGCGGCAACCAGGAGTAAATCACCCCATTCAAACCAACGCGGACACCCCAAGGCTCCCTGGCCAACCTCCTCCGGCACCGGTGTATGTGTGGGACGACGCTGCAAAAAGCGAAGTCTTTGCTGACTCGCTCGAGCGGCAGTTCCGACCCAACGACGCCGGAGCCTGCGATGCTCACGTGACTGCGGAGCGCCTACGGTGCCTCCTGGCAGTCAGACCGAATACATCAGCCCGTCGCGTGACTGACGGAGAACTCCGCGGAGTGCTCCGCCACCTCAACCCAAAAAAATCTTGCGGCCCTGACGGCATCACCGTCGCCCACTTGAGATCCGTTGGTGACAAAGGGGTTGAATTTCTCCTGGCACTTTTCAATGCCTGCCTAGCACAAGGATATATCCCGCGCCCGTGGAAAACAGCTAACATCTGCTTAATACCCAAGTGCGGTAAGAGTCTCTTCCTGCCGAGTAGTTATAGGCCCATTAGTCTACTCTCGCTCCTAGGAAAGACTCTAGAACGCCTCATACTGGTGCGCTTGCAGCAGGAAATACGGCGTCTAGGTCTCCTCCGAGACGAACAATTCGGGTTCAGAACGGGTCATAGCTCCGCGCAGCAGCTGACGCGCCTCTGCACCGAGATCGGCCTCTCTCTCGAGAGGCGGCAGAATCTGCCTACCGTCTTCCTGGACATGCGGTCGGCCTTCGACACGGTGTGGCATGAGGGGGCACTCTTATGTCTCATCGAGTCAGGGATAAGCGACTGCTACACCAGACTGATCGGTAGTTTTCTCACAGAGAGAACGTTCAGAGTGCGAGTTAACAGCGTACAATCGTCCCTTAGACGCGCCGAGGCGGGAGTTCCACAGGGGAGCGTTCTCTCCCCCACCCTCTTCGGCTTGTACGTCAATGATGCGCCTCTGCTAGCAGAAAGGAGAACGGGAATTCAGCGTTGCGGGCTCCTGATGTTCGCGGATGACTTTGCGTATTACGCGAAATCGGCGAACAGCAGGCAAGCAGTGAGATACCTGAACGAATGCCTCGCCGCCTTTCCCACCTGGCTTCGCCAGAAACGCCTCACCCTAAACCTTGAAAAATGCGTGGCCGTTAACTTCACCCGTCAGAGGGCAGACCCCGAGGAAACGGTGTTGCTTGCGGGCGCGCATCTTCCTTGGTCCCCATGCGCGAGGTACCTTGGCGTGACTCTAGATCGTGGCCTCTATTGGCACCAGCACGCCAAGGATCTTCGCCACAAAATTCTTGCGAGGACATCCCTCTTGCGTCCCCTCCTTAGCTCCCCAGACCTATGTCTCTCGCAGAAGCGTCTCCTTTTCACCGCCTGCATACGAAGTTTATGGACCTATGCTTGCGAAACCTTTGCGGCAGCGCCGGTCTCGACCCTACGCCCGATTTGGGCGGCCGAGAACCGAGCGGTACGGACCGCCACGCGGCCGCATCTCCCTCCTCCTCCTCCTAACCGCCACCATAGGAACAGTGTAACCTACGGGGCCTTGGGCGTGAGTCGGCAGCTGCCAGAGGAGATCCGCCGGAGGGCACACACGGCGCTCACGCGGGCGCTGGGCCCGAAAGCTCCGCGGCTCTTGCGCGAAACCGGCCGGGCAGTGAACTGCGAGGTCCACCGGACGTATTTTGCGCCGAGAGGGCCCAAGCAAGTGGCCTCCACGTTCCGGGCGCTACCGCCGCAGCTTCTCGCAGAACTCTGCGAGCAGCGGCGTGAGGCTCCCAGCGGGACGAGTGAGGCTCATTGTGCCTAGCCGCCACGGACGCTTGGAGCAAAGTCGGCGCCGTGGCGCACATTATGTAAATAGTGTAAATAGTGTTTAGGATGTATATAGTGTCGTGTGAAAGTGCGTATGTCAAGTGATCTAGTGTGAATGTGCGTGTGTATGAGAAAAAAAAAACAATACCCAAGAAAACAAATACTATAAAGCATGACGAAGAACAAAGACTTGTGTTAATCTTAGGTTGCCGGCCAAAGTGCCGGCTTCATCCATAGGTTAAGTTAGAAATAAGTTAGTAAGTAAGTTCTGCCCCCTTCTTTGCCGCATAAGCCATAGAGCTGCGGCGTATATTGTACCCCAATAACTAAATAAACTCCCGCCTCGCCAGGGCTACTGGCGGGGGGAAAGTTGAAAAAAAGCAAAAAGCCACAGAGTTTACCTCGTGTGAGGAGATTCGAAACCTTTCATAACAAGATAACCCTTAAATTAATTTCGCGCTCGAAATACATTATTTCATCTTTAATGAATAACCCTGAACTAATACGAATATTACAAAACTATTAAAAAAGAGCACCTAAAATTGAATTTTTGAGTTGTTATTTTCTATGAATTTTTATGAGGTTGTGTTGAAACTGAAATTATTATTGAAAGTACATACAATGTCTTCTTTGATGCAGTAAAGTATCTAAATAATACTGTAATGAAAACACTCATTAATGTCCGTGCCAATAAAATTAAAAAAAAAATGTACATATGTATAAGAATTCAAGGTAATGTTAATTTTCTTAGTTATTTCAAATAATGTTTTCGAAAAATGTGTTAATTGGAAGTGGATGTTGACAACATTTGAACTCGTAATCAAATGCAAGCTGACATTTGTTGCTTAAATCAATATCATTGAGGCCGTTGAATAGTTATCTTCTCCTCATAATCTTAGTTCATGAACGACATTTTTGAATTATGTAACGTACTTATTATAGTGAAACTAGCACTGTAATCGAATATTGACGACACATTCTGATGAGGTTAGATATTTTATTTACGAACCTATCTCTATCGTGCCTGGTTGCAGTATTGCCCGAGTAATCAAGTGTTAGCGTATGTTCAAAATGTTTTGAATTAGTGATTCTGCCATCGTTTTATATTTATGGTAGGCCAATTTTATCACTCGAAGTTGAAGTATTTGACTTCTCTGACTCTCTTGACTTCCTTTGTGTATTTTATATATTATAGTACTTTGTCTTTCTTCGTAAACACTAACACTTTTGAGTTTGATTGCGAAATTGATTTCGCACAAACAGCCACAGAGTTTACCTCGTGTGAGGAGATTCGAAACCTTTCATAACAAGATAACCCTTAAATTAATTTCGCGCTCGAAATACATTATTTCATCTTTAATGAATAACCCTGAACTAATACGAATATTACAAAACTATTAAAAAAGAGCACCTAAAATTGAATTTTTGAGTTGTTATTTTCTATGAATTTTTATGAGGTTGTGTTGAAACTGAAATTATTATTGAAAGTACATACAATGTCTTCTTTGATGCAGTAAAGTATCTAAATAATACTGTAATGAAAACACTCATTAATGTCCGTGCCAATAAAATTAAAAAAAAAATGTACATATGTATAAGAATTCAAGGTAATGTTAATTTTCTTAGTTATTTCAAATAATGTTTTCGAAAAATGTGTTAATTGGAAGTGGATGTTGACAACATTTGAACTCGTAATCAAATGCAAGCTGACATTTGTTGCTTAAATCAATATCATTGAGGCCGTTGAATAGTTATCTTCTCCTCATAATCTTAGTTCATGAACGACATTTTTGAATTATGTAACGTACTTATTATAGTGAAACTAGCACTGTAATCGAATATTGACGACACATTCTGATGAGGTTAGATATTTTATTTACGAACCTATCTCTATCGTGCCTGGTTGCAGTATTGCCCGAGTAATCAAGTGTTAGCGTATGTTCAAAATGTTTTGAATTAGTGATTCTGCCATCGTTTTATATTTATGGTAGGCCAATTTTATCACTCGAAGTTGAAGTATTTGACTTCTCTGACTCTCTTGACTTCCTTTGTGTATTTTATATATTATAGTACTTTGTCTTTCTTCGTAAACACTAACACTTTTGAGTTTGATTGCGAAATTGATTTCGCACAAACAGCCACAGAGTTTACCTCGTGTGAGGAGATTCGAAACCTTTCATAACAAGATAACCCTTAAATTAATTTCGCGCTCGAAATACATTATTTCATCTTTAATGAATAACCCTGAACTAATACGAATATTACAAAACTATTAAAAAAGAGCACCTAAAATTGAATTTTTGAGTTGTTATTTTCTATGAATTTTTATGAGGTTGTGTTGAAACTGAAATTATTATTGAAAGTACATACAATGTCTTCTTTGATGCAGTAAAGTATCTAAATAATACTGTAATGAAAACACTCATTAATGTCCGTGCCAATAAAATTAAAAAAAAAATGTACATATGTATAAGAATTCAAGGTAATGTTAATTTTCTTAGTTATTTCAAATAATGTTTTCGAAAAATGTGTTAATTGGAAGTGGATGTTGACAACATTTGAACTCGTAATCAAATGCAAGCTGACATTTGTTGCTTAAATCAATATCATTGAGGCCGTTGAATAGTTATCTTCTCCTCATAATCTTAGTTCATGAACGACATTTTTGAATTATGTAACGTACTTATTATAGTGAAACTAGCACTGTAATCGAATATTGACGACACATTCTGATGAGGTTAGATATTTTATTTACGAACCTATCTCTATCGTGCCTGGTTGCAGTATTGCCCGAGTAATCAAGTGTTAGCGTATGTTCAAAATGTTTTGAATTAGTGATTCTGCCATCGTTTTATATTTATGGTAGGCCAATTTTATCACTCGAAGTTGAAGTATTTGACTTCTCTGACTCTCTTGACTTCCTTTGTGTATTTTATATATTATAGTACTTTGTCTTTCTTCGTAAACACTAACACTTTTGAGTTTGATTGCGAAATTGATTTCGCACAAACAACCAAAGAGTAAGGAATTCTGATTGACCCCCATCTAATACGGAAATAAAGCAAAGATTCAACGATACAACAACCTTCTCGCCTCCTAACGACTCAGAATATGTAAATAACGTGAAATTATGAAATGATGTCCTTATCTGTCTACGAAACAGTGATGCCGACACCGTATAATCACTGTTATGTAAACAAATTCAGGGACACTTGTTAGCCTTTGGTTCTTAATAATTACAAAAATGCAATTACGTATTGTGAAATGCTTCTTTCGGATCCCAAGTATTCTACTAAATGCCCTCCCCCAAATTTAGACATATCTCTGAGGTCACGGATGTTGGAAGAAAAAAGAATGCTAAAGAGTGAATGAAAGATACTCTATTTGATCAGTGTTGGATGACCTTCAAGCAGACATTCTAGCACATATTTGGTACTAGCAATTTCTGATCATGATTAATTTAGAAAGAAAATACTTCCATTTTCAATAGAAATTTAAAAAAAAACATTATGTATCTAAACACACATCTAAACCAATACAGTATGAACATTTTTTCCACTGAGATTATTCAATTAGATATGGGTGTACACTTAAACTTCTGTAAAGAAGACTACATTTGCATAACGAAGAGAAATTAACTTAATGAAAAAATAACTACTCGTATACGTGGATATGTCATTAAAACTGATTTTATTTTTTATTTGCAAAACCTTCTAACATTTTTATGCCATAACTACACATTGCCCCTAAGAATATAATATATTTTAAGTGTTGAACAATTTATTTTATGTTTTGAGGTATATAGCTAAGGTTTTTAAAAATATTATCAAGATGAAAATACTACTCACTGTATCGCCGAGGTTTGTATTACGTTTTTAAACCCTATTTTCATATCTAGAGATATTTACCTTCCACTGTTTTTTAATGAAATTGCTTGTTTTTTTTTAACTGAAGAGGCTTTCAATATATCTTCATTAGCACAATTTGGAAATCTGAGGAGAAAGCGACATATCCACCACGGATAACACGCGTGAAAAATATTGCAATACCTCTAAACGTTTGTGTTTTTAATTTAATTTGAAATGAAATTAGATTTAAATTTGACTTTCTATTAGCTCAAAATTAATTAAAAATTAATTTTAATTTTAACATTTTGTAGGAACATTTTACATTATTAAAATTAAATAACCAGAAATTCATTCTGTTTGTTTCACTGTCACCTAGACACGTTAATTCTGTTTTTTGTATAGTTTTTTGCTTCATAAGAGTCAGCGCGATTGCCTTCTCTAAGATCCCCCTCGTGTTCTGTTGCAGATCTCAGGCGCGCACGAGATGAGCGTCACGCGGCCGGAGGCGAGGTGGGCGCAGCAGACAGCACGCGAGGGCGTGGTGCTCCAGAAAGCGCATCTTCGTGCCTCACTACTCTTACAAGTACTGGATCGTCATTCTAAACTCATTTGCAACAAGCGTGGCCTTAAAATACTTGGCAACCACTACTTTTTTTAGTCTTCTTTTGAATTGATAAATATTATCTGTTAAGTTATTCGTACGTATCGAAATGTGGTGATATCTTATGGGTCCATACTTTGAAAAAAACTAATGTCTTTTTCTATCACATCTATTTTTATGGAAATACACGATTTAATTTATCTTTCTTAAAAAAGATCTGTATCTCTTTCTGACGTTCCTGTGTCTGTCAGCCTGTGTGTTGCATCTATTAAGAACATTAGCTTGTGTACTGAACCCAAGATGTTTTGGAAATTGGAATATCTGCGGTAAGGTTCAACGTTTGAACGTGCGCAATTTTGCTGTGTATTATTCAATTTTTGGGGACTAATTTTAATTAGTATAAAAAGATTTTGTCAAACTTCTGGAAAATGGCTTTAATTTTAGTTTAACCCATTAGTGCCCAGAATAATTTTGTTCGCATGGCGCTCACCCATTGTCGCCGTGTTCGTGCAAGCACAGTCATTGTTGGAGCTCTAAGGCAGAAAAGTTTTGGAACTTTTAGTGCTAATCAATTGTTGTGTTGTTAAGTTGGACTACTAGAGCACTCCAAAGCGCCAAACGGTGGTTATATGAGCTTTTTTTCCTTCCTAAAAGAAGAAAATAAACCGATAGAACTTATCTCCATGTGCCTCGTCAACTTCGGCGCACACCAAACACGGCTCTATTGTTCGTTTAATTTTGCTTTTGCGGCGGCCGTGAGGACCGGGAGCGGCCCGGATGGCTCGAGCTGTGGCCGCAGAGGCAGGTTCGAGTGGAGCGGAATCGATGCTCGGGTGGCAGCGCGCAGCTCAGCTCCGCCCCCCTCCCCTCGGGCGGTGGGCGTCTGGCGCTGTCTCCAACCGCCTGCGCGCGTCGCGTCGCTTCGCGTCGCGAGAGGCTGAATGGCTGGCTGGGAAATACAAAAGCGTATTTTCGAGGCGGCTATCAGCACTTAACATTGTACACTGTGAACTTTTCTTGGCTGCGCTCGTGTGTTTCGATATCGAGTGACCTTTTGGGTTACGAAAGCGAGGACACGCTACCCTCCCCCTGCCGCCTCCTCCCTCCCCCGCGCTTACTGGCGCCGCCCGGGCCGCCGGGCTGGGGACGCCGGCAGGCGCCACCGCCTCGACGCCGCTCCCGCATTGCCGGCTCTGGCGGCGACGCTTCCTTTCCTTCTTCCTCCTCTCTCTCTTTCCTCTTCCTCCTCTCTCACTTTCCTCTTCCTCCTCTCTCACTTTCCTCTTCCTCCTCTCTCTCTTTCCTCTTCCTCCTCTCTCTCTTTCCTCTTCCTCCTCTCTCTCTTTCCTCTTCCTCCTCTCTCTCTTTCCTCTTCCTCCTCTCTCTCTTTCCTCTTCCTCCTCTCTCTTTCCTCTTCTTCCTCTCTCTTTCCCCTTCCTCCTCTCTCTTTCCCCTTCCTCCTCTCTCTTTCCCCTTCCTCCTCTCTCTTTCCCCTTCCTCCTCTCTCTTTCCTCTTACTCCTCTCTCTCTTTCCTCTTCCTCCTCTCTCTCTTTCCTTTTCCTCTTCTGTATCCTCTTTCTCTTCTTCCTCTTTATCGTCCCCTTTCTCGTATTTCTTCATCTTCTGTCTCCTGTCCCTCTTTCTTCTTCCTCTTCTGTCTCCTCTTTCTATTCTGCCTCTTCCTCTTCTGACTCCTCTTTTTCTTCATCTTCCCATCTCTCATTCCTCTTTCGCTTTTGCCTCTTCTGATTCCTCTTTCTATTTGCCTCTTAATCTTGTTCTTCTATTTCTTATTCATCTTCCCCTCTCTCGTTTCTCTTCTTCTGTCTCTTCCATTTCTTTCGTCATTTCCTCTTCTGACTTCTCTTTCTCTTCATCCTTCTCTCTCTCTCTCTCTCTCTCTCTCTCTCTCTCTAACTCTCTCTTCTCGTACTTTCTCCTCTACCTTTTGTTCCTCTGCTCCACCAACTAACGCTCCTCCCCCTCCTTCTCATCTGCCTCTTCTAGATCTCAAATTTCTGTGTCTTCTTTCCACCTTGACTTCCTCCCTTCTTCCTACTCCTCTTATTGTTCGATTGCCTGCATTTGTTTTAATATGATGTTTAGTTTGGGAAATTAATGGACATTTCGTACAGATACAATGAATTCTAATTATAATGATGATAATTAGAAGTGGCAGATGACATTATTTAGAAAAATGATTTGTGTGGATATTAACAATATTTAAAAAATAATACATAAAAACATTCATGAAAAATATTATTGCAATGACTTTAAATGTTACTCTGTTCATTAGAACCCACATCTACATAGATGAATGACTGCCGAGAGATGGAATATTAAAACAGTCAATCGTATTTGTTGTAACTCCTGACAGAATGTTACTGTGGACATGTTAATACACGTATGTAAAGATTTTGTGGATAAAGAAATTGAAGTTTTTGTGAACGCTTAAGGGCGCGGATTTTTTCTTGATATTGCTTACTTTCACAATAACAATAAAACAAATAATATGTATTTTATTAACATAAATGTAATGTTGAAATTCTGTTATTAAATGAAAGAATGAGCCTTCGGAAACAAAAAGTTCCTGTTCATTTTGTAAATAAAAATATCTCTGTATGTGGGAATACAAAATACTACAGGAATACTATTGGTCATGTAAATCATACACAATACTCTTTAAAATAATACGTCCTAATGAACAACATTCGAGAGTGCTAATCAAAAATAACTTCAACGGACTATGTATTTGACATTACACACGTGCAAATTATATAAATTTTGAATTTTATTGTTTTTTTTTAATTCAAAGGACAGGGTAAACTTTTTGGTGAATACTTTCAATGCAGATGTTTCTTATTTTAAGAGTTAATTAAGTCTCTATTTAGATTGTATTTGAAATATATACTTGACTCTTCAATACTATGTTTCATAATACAAAACATAATAATGCTAAATAATTTTGGGCATTTAGAAATAATATAATTTTTTACTAATAATTATCGATCTTTCAATTACATTTTCACTCTCTGGTCTCCTGAGTTGCACCACTCTACAAAGCATCCATAACACCTACATTTTGCCCAATAATAATTAATTTTTGATAATACAGGATATACCATACACCGACTATATATTTAAGACAGACTTTTATGAATGCAGGCCATTCCATTGCATTCCTTCAGTCTGAATAATACTTGACATGAAAGAATTATTTACGCTGATAGCGGTTGACAGGCATGTGCATTGCTTCATAATAGGCAGTAAACTGAAGTGACCATGTATAATCTTCCATACCTATGAATGGTAAACATTATTTGCAGAGAGTCGTTCATGTCAAACGAAAGAAAACAGATATTTTCATTTACAATTAGGAGCTACGGCGTACCGAAATGTGAATGAGAAATGAGTTAACGACATTTCTTGGCAAAAGTCTTGAACGTGGCTGCAAACCCTCAAATATGAAATAGGTGGCATTGAAACTGGGAGTGAATTGCAATAAAATTGCCAATTCTTTTTTGGAATAAAATTATTGATCTTATTTATATTTTGTATACGAATGTTTGTATTTATAACTGGATAGTTAAAATCAATCAAATTTACAATAATATTCAGTAATATTGTGTATCACTTCCAATTTTGTTTATATTCTTTGTCCATATTCAAAGCCTATGCTTTTTTCTAACTTCAGTGTTCATACGATACTTCGTCCCCCAAATGTTGGACGCAAATATACGGAACTGTGAAACAAACCAAAGATATCATTCACTGCTCTCGCAGGTACCACGTCTCGAGGAAAAGGTGTTTTTTTAAATTATTTTAATTTTTCTCATTTGCAAACCTCGTACCACGAATTTGAAGTCCTTTTGCATCGTGAATTACGCATGACATGACAGTGACCTTGGAAATTCAAGAATCTATATTGAAATATTCTAGCGTTATTAATAATGTTTCTAAGCCTTTGCTGCAATAGGACGAGCTAATTGTTTGTTATTTTGTATTATTTTTTTACATATTTCTGAATTTTCTGAATTGAGATAAGCAACTTATGTGACCTATTTGTTAATGATTTCTAGAATAGTCATTATTGTTTACAATATATATATATATATATATATATATATATATATATATATATATATATATATATATATATATATATATATATATGGCAAGCGCGTCAAAAAAAGTGGCGTTACTTAAACTAACTAAATTAAAATTTCTTGTCCCGTTAGAAACTGGCTCTTCGGTGGGTAACCTACGATTTATTAAAATATATTTTTTAACTTTCAATATTTTTTTAAGTGAACGTTCAAATTTTCATAGTCTTACAGGTCTTGTTTTATTAATTAATTCACACATTCAAATTGGTGATAAACTTGCATACTTATTTTCATCCCAGTTATATCTATCATACGCACTTAGACCCGATTTGCACTCTTCCTTTTAACTAATGATTCCGAATTTTTATCGATCTCATGTGCATTCCCAGAGAACTTCACTTTGAAAACTGTTTGCACTTCACTGGTAATACGTCTCGGTGCTGACATTACTCAAAGCAGGGATGGCATTACTCAGGGGGACATACTACGTCGAGTTCACAATCTAGTGATTAGGTAAAGGGTAACAAAATTCAACTTTAAACACATTCTAAAAATCGAGCAACTTTTGGCTAAGAGTTCTGAAAAAAGCGCCATTCCGTGTAGCACTACACCTGTGGGACACCTGTGTAGCACTACACCAATAACTACCGCAGTTGGCGCACCAGAAATCATCAATCAATCAATCAACTATGCCCATCTCCCCGCAAATCTTCCGCAAAAGCTGCATTGGCCTGCGGTGCGGTGCACATGAAGATTTATTGTAACCTCGAAGTAAATTATCTTTCGCGTCTCCGGCGGTGGGTGGGGAAAAGATTTAAATTTAAGAATATTCTTTTGCTTTTGTTGAGAATCAGACACTGCAGTACTATTTTTTCAAATAATTTATTTACTATTTAACATTTCGACCCAAGTTGGGGTTTTTCAAAAATCTTCGGTGCACGGTTCTAAAATTGACGAAGTACAAAATTTAAAAAAGTAGCCCTATATACAGGGTGCGCCAGAGAAACTTACTTATTTGAAAAGTCAATAAAAACAATAGTACTTCAATTATTGTTTTAAATTTTTTGTATTTGAGAATACTATATCCCAATTTTTTTTTCATGCAGTCTTGAAAATGACATCGGACAAATGGCGACCCCCATTGCGCATACACTGATGAAGTCGATTTTTGAAATTCGTATCCACTCTTTGCAGCATATCAATCGGTATGTTGGCAATGGCGTCGCGAATGTTGTTCTTGAGGTGTGCTATGGTCCGTGGTCGATCGACATAAACCACAGATTTCAAATAACCCCATAAAAAGAAATCGCATGGAGTCAAATCTGGAGAGCGTGCCGGCCATTGGAGATCGCCTCTGAGAGAGATGAGGCGGTCGGGGAAATGTTGTCGCAACAAATTCATTGAGTCTCGTGCTGTGTGTGCTGTGGCTCCATCTTGCTGGAACCACACGTTCCTAACGTTCATTTCTTCGAGTCTTGGAAGAAAAAATTCCTCGATCATGTTCCTGTAACGAGCTTCATTCACGGTAACTGCGCGTTCGTTTTCTTCAAAAAAATAAGGACCAATTATTCCCATTACCGATATCGCACACCAGACAGTAACTCGCTCACAGTTAAGTGGCTTCTGGTGAAGCTCACGTGGATTTACACCACACCAATAACGCATGTTTTGCTTGTTGACGCAGCCGGAAATGTGGAAGTGAGCCTCGTCACTGAAAAAAACGACCGCGTCTTCAGGCAGGTTGTCAACCAGCATTTCACATGCATTTTGACGGGCAACAAAATCGCGTTCAGTTAATTCTTGCACAACAGCCAATTTATAGGGATGATAGTGAAGGTCTTCATGGAGAATTCGTCGAACAGTGGTTTCAGAAATTCCCATAGCAGCTGCGTGTTTGCGAGCCGAACGCCGGGGAGAACGCACAACTGACTGCCTCACCCTTTCGACATTTTCCGGAGTTCTGATGGTCCGTTGAAGTCCATTTCTGGGTTTAGCGACACTTCCACACTCCCGAAATGAGTTAACCCACGACAGAATCGAATTACGGCCAGGAACGAGTCTGTGAGGAGGAATTTCAAAGCGAGCGCGGAAGGCACGTTGCGTAGCCACAATTGAACGACCGTTAGAAAAGAAGCTCTCGACTGCGAAGGCCCGCTGCTCTCTAGACCAGAGCATGATGGCAACTGACTGGAGGGTAAAACAAACTTGGGAACTTCCCCCTCCAGATGCGCTCCCTCTCGCCCCTCTACCCGCCCAACTCACCGCGCGGGAATTTTTTCAAATAAGTAAGTTTCTGTGGCGCACCTGTAAATATATATATATATATATATATATATATATATATATATATATATATATATATATATATATTGTGACGTACCTGTTTTGGTCGGTACTTGCCACTGCAAATAAATTACAAAAGATAGGGTTCTTGCTCGTGAATGGGTCCCTACGAGGAGTCGATATAGCATTGGGAAATTTAATTAGTAAATGTGATACAGTTATAAACAGGATTTATTCACAAACCAAATCTGTTAATTACATGATTTAGAACACCAATACACTTTGCCTTGGTACCAAGATCAGATTTAACATGAGTTTTTATCATACCTTGGGGCCCCAACAAATACCTCCGTTGTTTGGATGGCGGCTCGCATCGGCGGGGATCGCCAACCTCAGCTGCAGCTTGGCGCAGTCGGCGGCTGGTGGTGTAGTGGTCGCCTCGGCTGGCGGCCTCTTGGATCCCTCGGTTTCGGCTCCTGGTACTTCGGCGTCGCACTTCCCTCTAATTATCCTTCACCGTTTTGATGTAACTACACAACACATGGCCACTGCACGCGCCAGCGTCAGCTTCGCAACACACAGTTCTGGTATTGTTCTCACGGCGTCAAATGGCATGAACGTGATTTACTGCTCTCCCCGCACTAATCTCTTCTATATATCACCTATCTGGCCTCTACCTAGTATATCTACGACTCTTGCGTTGGCTGATTTCCTATAATACCCGCCGCGTGTTTTCTTTGTCCGTGCGGGGCGACGAGCCTCTCGCCGCACGTCCGTGGTCATCGACAACTTCTCTTCCACTCTTTCGCCGGCCGCATGCCGGACACCTCCTTCGGCGACGGCCGACTCGACCCAACTGTCGTAACGGCTGAATCCCCTGCCGCTCCACGCTCGGTTTTCAACCGCCGATCCACGTTCCCACGAACCCTCGCAGCGGCGACGGCGGCGGCGGCGGCGGCGGCGGCAACCGTTGGTCCCACCCGACCGCTGTTTGTCGCGCCTGTCGTGCGTACTACGCAGTCCAAAATGAACTCTAATTTCTTATGCTAATATTTCTAATTAGCATAATGAAACATTACGTGTTTCATCACCCCCTCCTTCCCTTTTTCGGATTTTTCTTCCCTAAGAAAAATTCACTTCATCACCATCGTCTCTGCCGATAGTGGCGCCATCTTATTCACTACATGAAACGTTATATACACTAATTTCCCTAAATTTAAGTTTCTACATGATTGTTTAAACTAATACTAATAATACACTGTATTTACACCTCACTGTTGTCCTCGTTTATTGGACACGGTCTCAGACTGTTGACTTTATAGTGTCCTACCACTTCTTGTCTGTTATTTAACAGTCTGGCCACATTTTATCCGTTACTTTGTCTATAAAATATGGCCCCTCATATAACAGAAAAAATTTTGGGTATAATTTTAGGTTTGGGTTCGATACCCTGGGAACCCGTAGCAGTACCGATTGTCCCTCACTAAACTGGTAAGTCTTCTTCTTCGGTTTCGCCTTCTTTTCCTTTCCTGGTTTTACCAATGCTTGGTGTATCTTCTCCTTCGTCTTCGGTGGTTCTTGTGATATTTTCCACTGGTCCTTCTTTTGCTTGAAGATTGTACATTCTGCCTTCTCTTCTGTCACGTATTCTATCTTGAATCGTTTAATTTTGCGAATCTCGTCGTCTCTTTCTTGCCACGTTACGAGATCGTCCCAGTTAAATAGTGGTGATCTTGGGATTCCTAGGTCGATCACTATTACTTGAAAGTTCTTGTCGTTGGCATGTTTGCTTTCCTTGCCTGGTTCTCGTCTATTTTCTGTCCACAACTGCGACCACTGCTCTCTCTGTTGTGCATTCAGTATTTCTATCTTCTTCTTTGGAGTACCTGCGAATGTACAGTCATACTCTACCACTGCCTTCTGATACCTTCCTAACTCGGCATGACTTGCTTTGCCCAATAGGTTCTGCGTAGTGATGGAAAGCTGTCGCGTTATTACGCAAATTATTGCTTGGTAGTTCCTAGGAACAAATTATATTTTTGGCTCCATAATATTCTTCGTTGTGTTTTCACTAATACTTTCCATGACGTGGTTGTGATGATTGTTCCTCAGGTTTATCTTAACGTTTGTCCGGGTTTCTTCGCTCCAATCTCGTACGAAAATTTTGTCATTAAATTTCTTCAAGAATTTAGGAAATACATTAAAAATTCCTGTCCATGTCCTGGCGTTTCCTTCTAAAGTTGGGTATGAGAACTGGATCCTGTGTCCTTCCACGGTGTTAATTAGTGCTAGATGCTGTTCTGCTGCTCGCATAATTGCGTCAGGGTTTTCCTTACCATCTTCCGAATATTTCAGCGACTTTGGAGGCATAACTGGCGTCATCCCATTCTTGACACTCGGTGACATTTTCCCTACTTCTTCCTGTTCAAATTCATCTTGTATTAACACTTTCTCCTCGCACCCTTGTATATTATCCTCGTTTTCTACTTCCATTATTCGCTCCTTTTCTTCCGTTTTCACTTCTATTTCTTCTTCAATTATTTGCTCTAATTCTTCCGTTTTCACCTCCCCTATACAAACATCCTCCTCGGCCTCGATTTGGACCTCCACCGTTTTGCCCTCCGCTGTCTTGATTTCTTCATGAATTTGGTTCGTAATCCCCTCGCTTTTATCCTCTGCAGTAGCCCTAGCATCCACTTGATGGTGTGGTTGAAATTTTAGCACCTCATCCCAATTAATTACTATAGACTTTATTTCCTTTCTCTGTTTTTCAAATAGATTGGCCAATGATTGGTTTCGAGCCTCCAGTCGATCCGCAATTTTAGCCATCTCAGTCTTAGTCGAGTCAAGTTGTTCCTCAATGCGTCCTATTCGCCCACTTATTTCCTCTTGTAATTTGCCGATTCGTTCCTCGGCTTTCCTATCCTGTTCATCTAATTTCCTACTCTGTTCTTCTGCGATCCTCTTCTGTTCTTCTGCCGACTTCCTAATCTGTTCCTCCGTCTTCCTGCTCTGTTCATCCGCTTTCCCATTCAGTTCTTCAGCCAACTTCCTATTCTGCTCCTCCGTGAATCTCTTCTGTTCTTCTGTCGACTTCCTATCCCGTTCTTCCGCTTTCCTATTCTGTTCTTCGAACATCTTCATCAACAGCTGCATATCTGAATCGGTAAATTTTCCACCCCCCTGATTTGGATTTCCTACTGCCTGGTTCGTCGGTGTCGACGTGATTTTTACTTTATCATTGAAACTCTCCCCCGACGTATCATCCAACCGGCTCCCCATTTCACTATCCCTGCTTTCCGATAACGTGCTACTACCAATTCCTTCATCTGTCTCCCTTACTTGTCCTACCTTCTCATCCAGGTCCAGCACTATGTTTTGCGCCTCCATTTCGTTGCCTTGAACCACCCGTTCGACCCCAGCTGCACCAAAATGTTCGCACAATTTTTCCATCTGCCTCTTTTAACAGCGATGCAACAGTTACCCTCTTGATTTACTATGCCGACCACTGCAATAAATGCTCTTCGTATCTGTTTTAATACACTATTGCCTCAGATACTAACTAATGAATAACAAATCCTCACTCACTACAAGAAGCACAGTAACACTAATTCTGTAATCACATAAATTCCCAATCACATACCCATACATAAAAATATCCTTCACAATATATAATACTACTACCACTTAAATACATATACACTGCTAATGACCTCCTTAAAATTGTTACAATTATGCCCCCAAATTTATGTAAATCCACTATGTGCTTTTGGATTAATTCTCATCACAATTACTGCTATATTATATGCACAACAATCACACACAATTAAATATCATGCTTTCTCCATAAAATTCCCTCAATAATACTGCATGAATGTTTAATCTGCACATTTGCAATGCTACTAACACCCTTCACAAAAATAATATCCTTTCCAATGAATTTTAAAGTTTTTCACAACCAACGATGAACAATGCTCTACTGAATGTGAATTCCAAGCAAGTGATGTGCACAACTTATACAACAATATGAAATACCTCTATGCTTCCACAAAAATTATTTCTACTTCACAAATTCTTTAGCTACCATGCTATGAAGAATACAAACCAATTAAATCATTACTGACTTGCCTTACAAAATCTTTGAAATTATACTGCTCTTTATCACTAACAATATGTGCATTAATAGCTTTCATGAGTCCAGTAACTATGGTAATAAATTTATGCTGGTCACTTTCCAAACAATTCCATATACCTGCCCACTATTAATTAAAAAAAATTTCTGTAATTACCTAGTATTCATTATGCTTTCTTAACTCTTTATGCATATTTTGTCAGTGCATATACTGTTGCTTTTGTTCCCTCCAAAATAATGAATTCTTTCACTGTTTGCATATTACATTTCACCTGCATTGACATACATATTCTCCCTTCAATTACATGCGCCGTAATTTCCAATGTTTTATCGACTTTCCTAGGGCCACATTTCTTAATTACACGAATCCTTACTGTTCGGGCGCCAGCTGTGACGTACCTGTTTTGGTCGGTACTTGCCACTGCAAATAAATTACAAAAGATAGGGTTCTTGCTCGTGAATGGGTCCCTACGAGGAGTCGATATAGCATTGGGAAATTTAATTAGTAAATGTGATACAGTTATAAACAGGATTTATTCACAAACCAAATCTGTTAATTACATGATTTAGAACACCAATACACTTTGCCTTGGTACCAAGATCAGATTTAACATGAGTTTTTATCATACCTTGGGGCCCCAACAAATACCTCCGTTGTTTGGATGGCGGCTCGCATCGGTGGGGGTCGCCGACCTCAGCTGCAGCTTGGCGCAGTCGGCGGCTGGTGGTGTAGTGGTCGCCTCGGCTGGCGGCCTCTTGGATCCCTCGGTTTCGGCTCCTGGTACTTCGGCGTCGCACTTCCCTCTAATTATCCTTCACCGTTTTGATGTAACTACACAACACATGGCCACTGCACGCGCCAGCGTCAGCTTCGCAACACACAGTTCTGGTATTGTTCTCACGGCGTCAAATGGCATGAACGTGATTTACTGCTCTCCCCGCACTAATCTCTTCTATATATCACCTATCCGGCCTCTACCTAGTATATCTACGACTCTTGCGTTGGCTGATTTCCTACAATACCCGCCGCGTGTTTTCTTTGTCCGTGCGGGGCGACGAGCCTCTCGCCGCACGTCCGTGGTCATCGACAACTTCTCTTCCACTCTTTCGCCGGCCGCATGCCGGACACCTCCTTCGGCGACGGCCGACTCGACCCAACTGTCGTAACGGCTGAATCCCCTGCCGCTCCACGCTCGGTTTTCAACCGCCGATCCACGTTCCCACGAACCCTCGCAGCGGCGACGGCGGCGGCGGCGGCGGCGGCGGCAACCGTTGGTCCCACCCGACCGCTGTTTGTCGCGCCTGTCGTGCGTACTACGCAGTCCAAAATGAACTCTAATTTCTTATGCTAATATTTCTAATTAGCATAATGAAACATTACGTGTTTCAATATATATATATATATATATATATATATATATATATATATATATATATATATATATATATAAGATTGCCCCAATTGTCAATATTGAAAGTCAATACTGGTAAAAATACAAGTCTGTAGATGAGAACCTGTTATCGTCACCTGGCCAACTGAGAAATTGACATGGCCGCCGGGGCGTGTGGGCGGGGCCGCAGGTGTGAAGTCAGCAGCCCCTGCCGCGCCCTTCCGGCCACTCGCGAAAAGCGCCTTTGGGGCCCTGCGCGCGCGCCGCATGGTGATGGTGTAATAGTGTTTTTAGGGTGTATATAGTGTCGTATGGAAGTGTGTGTGTCAAGTGTAAATAGAACCCAGTGTGAATGAGCGAGTGAATGAAAAAAAAATCCAAGAAAACTAAATCAAATAAATCATGAAATAAAATACCAATACGGTTTAGTGCAAATCTTAGGTTGCCGGCCAAAGTGCTGGCTTCATCCATAGGTTAAGTTAGAAATAAGTTAGTAAGTACTGCCCCCTTCTTTGCCGCATAAGCCAAAGAGCTGCGGCGCATTGTCTATCTATTTAGCGGCTTTTTTTTTAAGCTTTGACCGTTTTCCGCATCCCAATTTCCATGCCTCTTTATCTCATACATCGTTTTCCTCCATTTCTCTTTTTTCCATGGCTTCAGTTATTGCCATGTTCCATGTTTTTCTCGGTCTTCCCCTGCATCTTTTTCGATTTGGTATCCACTCCCAAACTTTTTGAGGAAGTCTATCCGATTTCAACCTTCTCATATGTCCATACCATTTTAGTTGTTTCATTTCGATCTTTCGATCAATCGATTCAAGGTTGTTTGCACTTTCATTTTATTTCTTATTTTATCATTTGTTATTTTATCTAACACAGAAAGTTTATAACATCTTCGCCAGAACATCATTTCTGTTGATTGAAATTTGTCTTTCAGTTTTTTTGATAGTGTCCAGACTTCTGCCCCATAGAGTGTGGTACTCTCTACGAAGGAGCTATATATGCGTTTCTTTGTCTTCATTGAAATAATTGAGTTCCATAGCACTGGATTCAACAGTCTTGTGGCTATTTTTCCTCTTATATTTTTATTTTTCACATCCTGTTCGACTCTACCATCTGCTGTTTGTGTGACTCCCAAATACTTATATAGTGTTTTACCTTTAATTATTCCTATACTAGTCTCTAAATCATGGGGCATACCTCCTACCACCGTATATTCAGTTTTTTGTAAATTTATTTCCATACCCCATTTTCCCTACTCTTCTACTAATTTTCTGCATGTACCCCAACAGGACAATCAACTGCCGCCTCGCCAGGGCTACTGGCGGGGGGAGAGTTGAAAACCCTTCCGGCCGCTCGCGGAAAGCGCCTTCGGCGCCCCGTGCGCGCGCCGCGAGGCGAGGGGGGGGGAGGCAAGGGGGCGGCGCGCACAGCACAGGTATCCGCGCCTTCCCAGAAGGCCTCCGGAAGTGCCTCGCCCGCTGCCCTTTGTCGCGGCCTCCAAATAGCCCGGCCGCGCCCGCGACC
This sequence comes from Gryllus longicercus, assembly GCA_038098605.1. Taxonomy (NCBI): domain Eukaryota; kingdom Metazoa; phylum Arthropoda; class Insecta; order Orthoptera; family Gryllidae; genus Gryllus; species Gryllus longicercus. The sequence goes on from JAZDUA010000015.1 coordinate 8,372,547, forward strand.
GCCCCCGTGCTGGCGACCGCAAGGCCGTAGCTTTTCGCCCAGCCACCCCTTCTCACCGCTGCTATTGTCTGGGATTTCTTGGAAACGTACACCCTACAAATGCCCATGTAAATGTCCGTTGCTGAATGAACTTGAGTTTCCTACCACCTCCGTTGTACATTACCCGCGCTTTTTGAATACATGATTTCTTATTTAATACCAGTGGCGAACTCAAGATTTGGGAGAGCTTTCCAGGCTGAAGCACCCTTCTCCCATCTCCTAAGTGAAGACTTCGCAAACATAGTTTTTACTATTTTTTTTAAAATACTAACGAATGTCAGCACGCTAGGTGCAAGCCTCCCCCGTAAAAAACACGACCACACCATGACACCATTTTGGACGTGTCCGGATACTTTTGATCACGTAGTGTATGTTATCTTGCTACTCCTTGCAACCAAAGTATACATTGGTCTGCTTGAGTCGCAAGGCAAATTGCATTATTGTGGCAAGAACCTAAAGCTTTATCTCTCCCGCCCTTACATTCCCAACTCGGCACGTTCGATTCCTGTAAATAATCTATTCCGGAATCGATCCCAGATTCGAAAAGTTGAAGTCGATTCTACAATCGATTGAAAAGAAAAAAAAACTATCGATCCTCCATCGATTCATATGAGGACAACGAACGAAAGTATCGATACAGAAATAGAGATTTTCTACATGCTTTCTTTCTCTATATAACGATGTGGACGATCAAGCCGTAAGTGTTCGCATTGAAATTATCTTGATAAATAGTGAAATGCCTGTCCCATAAGCAAATGTAATTTTAATAATAATAATAATAATAATAATAATAATAATAATAATAATAATAAAAGTAAAAATCGAAGGTATTCATTGATTCGATTCGGACCTTTTTGGAATCGCTTCCGGCACGAATAGGAAGCAAAGGAATCGAATACAGATTCCACAGGAATCGAAGAAAAGGCATCGATTCCGAAATCGAATCGGTAGAATTTTTTTTTCTTTTGTCCTCTCCACAGTAACTCTGTGAAGAAGGGGAATCTATTTATTTTGAATTGTTACATTAAACTGCTGCTTACATTAAACTCGGTAGAATCGAAACGTCCCTATCTTCAAGACGAGCGCGTCCAGGAGGCCCCGTTGACGGCGCTTCACCTCTGGAGGCGCCGCGCGCGACCTTTCCTCGCGCGGCTGGAGATAATCGGGGCAGGTGGCGCGCTCCGACACCTGTCCGCCCAACCTCGCCACTGGACACTGAGCCACCCTCGCCCCGCCGACTCACCCACCGCCCCCGACCCCAGGCCCCTGCGGCAGCGGGCTTTCTTCGAGGCGCGTCGCTGGCTGGCTCGCATAATCTCCACCCCAACGTTATACCCCGTGGGTTTTTTTTCTTTTGTCCCCTCCACAGTAACCCCAGGGGAATTTATTCTCTTTAAGTTGTATACATTGTGCTGCTGCCTTGCGGCTTAAGCAGCTAGAGGCGGGGCTTTTTCTTACAGCTAATTTTACATTCTAGACCTAAAGTTAACTTACTTGCCCTTTGGCATTACTAACTTACACTAAGATCAGTTTTGTTATACTATACTACATAAATTGTTATTTAGAGGGTTGGTAATTTTTCTTTCATCTACATTCACACATCATTCATTATATACCATACCATTCATTCGCACTTCACTGCACTGCACTGAGCCACCCTAGCCCCGCTGCCTCACCCACCGCCCCCGACCCCAGGCCCCTGCGGCAGCGGGCTTTCTTCGAGGCGCGTCGCTGGCTGGCTCGCATAATCTCCACCCCCAACGTTAGCGGGTGGCAGGTATTGTAGAAACTAGCTAGATGGCTAGTTGGCTGTCTGGAGATGAATTCTAGCGATCGGCTGCTATAATCGGTAACGCTCGTGGTTTCTCCAATCAACACGAGGTGAATGCCGGAGCATGCCTAACGAACGGGCCATGGACCGCGCGCGGTATTTCTTTCCTCTATATTGCCTTATCCGCAACCCTAGATTTACGTGCCCAGCACTACAACACATGTCGGGAGATTAGAGCTTGTGTCGTCTGGGGCGGTACCCCACTGATGGAAGATTCCGGAAGCCGAGGGATAGGTCGTCTCCGGATCTTACCATACAGGTAAGTGGGACGCCACCTCCCGCCTTAAAAACATGCAACACACTTACAGTAATAATGAACTTATTAGTTGACGCGCAACACGAAATGATCAAACAGGGAAAGTGGCTAAGGGCATCAACTGATGGCACTGCAGTGCCTCTGACCGGGAGGTCCGGGGGTTGGAGTGCCGACGGTGGCCTTTTCAACACTAGTCAGTGAGCTGGATCGATTGATTTATTGATTGGAAATGATTCTGGGTTCGTCAACATCTAAGGTCATTAGTCTGTAAGTGTAATACATGCCTGGTGGCGGTGATCTTGCCCCGCTAGATGGCGAGATCCAGAGTAGACCTCCCGTTGGCTAGCGAGGTTTTCCCAACCAGGTGTCTCCCACCAGCAGATCATCGCCACAACCGTGACAAGTGTTCATCTACACGTCCCTGGATAGAACGATAAAGCATTGCCTATTTGGTCTACCAAACAATCTTAACAAACTCACAACCGTAGCTACGCCTTAGCATATCTAACCCCCCAATACTATTCTTGACATTGCCATACCATGAGGGGCCCCGACTTTTCCCTCCCCTTCCTTGCGGAGTCTCCCGTGCCGCTCCCGGCGCCCGCCGCTCCTCTCTGGGCTGCGCCTCCGCCTCCGCTCCATAGCCTCCGTGGCCGCAATGTGTGTGCTGTGAGAGTGGTGTAGTGCAGTAGGTGTGAATGAGTTGAATAAATGGCAATGAATGTAATGTAAATAAAGTATGAATGCTGTGAATGGAGTGTGTGAATGGAGAAAACCTTTCCTGAATAATGAAAAAGAGACACATAACAACAAACATTCTTTGGAACTGTGGAAAGTACATTTATATCAAATTACGTAGGACAACGAGTATTCATGCTATATTTTCACCATTAGATTTTAGCTTCTCTCGCGCCCTCGTGCTTTCACGCCCTTCCGCCCTCGCGCCCTTCCGTCTTGGCGTTCTCCCGGCCTCGCGTCCTCGCGCCCTCCCGCCCTCCCGCTCTCCCGCTTCCCTCCAACTTCCTTCCTATCGTCCTCCCGACGTTCAGTTTATCACCGCTTGCTTTTCCTGTGAAAGTCCTGTCGGCGTCCTGTCACCTTCCATCCTATTGCCGGCGGCCCTGTCTCCTGCCGTTCTCCCGCCGCTGTGCTACCGACCGCCCTCCTGCCTTCGATCGTTATATCGCCGTCCGTCCTGCTGCCTACCATCTTGCCGTCTTCCATTCAACCATCGTCCCTGCCCTAGTCGATTCGTGCGTCGTCCGCTCCCCCTCTAGCCTCCCCCTTCCCGCCCTCCCGCCCTCCTGCCCTCCCGCCCTCCCGCCTTCCTGCCCTCCCGCCTTCCTGCCCTCCCACCTTCCTGCCCTCCCGCCCTCCTGCCATCATGCCCTCCCGCCCTCATGCCCTCCTGCCCTTCCCCCTCCCGTCCTCACGTCCTCCCGCCCCCTCACCCTCTCCCTCCCGCCATCTTCGCCATCCCGCCCAGCCACCCTCCCGCCCAGCCGCCCTTCCACCCTCGCACCATTGCGCCCTCGCACCCTCCCGTCATCCCTTGGCCTTCCGCCCTCCGCTTGGCCTCCCGTACTGCCTTCCCGCCCGCTGTTGCTCTCCTGCCGCCTCCGCCCCACTCTGTAGCCCGCAGCGGCAGCAACCTGCTTCCTGGGCGCCCGGCTCGGCAGCTGCGACCCTTTGCTTTTAATTAATACACAGGGTGTTTGAACAAGGTTTCTTCGTATGCAGGAAGCGCCCGCGTTCGGAGCACTCGTGCCTCAGAGGCGCTGCGCTGCTCATAGATATGCATCGAGATTATTTACGGGAGTTGAGTGTTTGAAAAGCACGATTTGCATATTGAATTTGGAAACGAAAACACTTTTCATTTCTCAACATCCACATGCGTGGATGAGCTTCAGGTGTAGAAAGAGATATTTTGTTTAAAAATTGTTACAAAGGCCTTATTGCGATGGCTGTGTGCCGAACACAGTTAATGACAGTGATGTAATGACATCAAATATTAAACACTGACATATTTAATGTAGTCATGAATGGTAATGTTGATGACTTTCTGAACGAATTTTATAATCTTGGATATTAAAGTTCACACTTTCAATCTTTCTCGAGTCATCACTTTAGAATAGAAACAGATTCTAGTTTACTCGACTTCTCGAGTCAGTTTTCATTGAGTGTAAAAGTTCAAAACATCGAAAAATAATTTGGGAACAATTTGGGAATAAATAATAAAAAGGAATAATCATTCTTTAGAAACTAATTGTTTCTTAATTCATCATTCAAATTCGGTCACGATATTTTTTCATAACAAATTGATTTCATGGAAATATTCATGATAATTCGTTTGAATTAAAAAAATAATAGCGTATAAAACCTTCATGCGAGTCAGACTCATACGAGGCAATACTAATATTCCGTACCTGACATCTTGGTGATGATTCGCTAAAGCATGTTCATGATTTAACGAATCTTACAACCCGAGGAATGACAGTCTGAATCTGCTTCATCACATCGCACATCGCAACATCAAACTTATCTCTCTGACGCACCGTTTTCTTTTGATGCAAGAGAGTGCTTACACGTTAGTCTCCAAGTGTTCGAAAACTGCTCTCGAAAAAGCAATCGCAGGAACGATCTCTATGTGACAGGTTCGGTCGCGTGGTGTTAATTGGTTGGAGAGCACAGTCGACTGGCCACTAAAAACACTGTAGCACCTGGAAACATCCGCACCAAGTTGAATCTGGTTTAGAGCCATCCTCCTCAAAATTATGAAGTGTGGGGACTTTTCTCAATTTAAACGCCGTCCCGTTCTCTAATACCTTCGAAAGTGCCTGGAATTTTGTGTGAAGCTATTTATTTTTACAGTTGATACAATATTGAATGTTTTGTAGTCAGCACGTCAGAGTTGCAGTATCACAAATATATCATTACCATTGAAACACTGCTTTTATGTCCGTCAAACATTTCCTTGAAAATTAAGGCGGTAGTATGCAGATAAATAGTAATAACATTGACATTATGTAAAATAAAGATTTATTTCCAAATCGTTTTAGTTCAGTACCTCTAGTTCAACAAAAGGGTTTTCACTAATTAAAATGCACAGTTTTTATCTACGTTTGTGAATGAATATGCTATAAAACTGAATTTCCTATGGATGCGTATCTTCGTTTGGAAAGATTACTAAAGTGGCGTAGGAAGTAATAGCTATTTTATAAAACAGCATTGTTCATGTTCATCAAACAAAATAAATCCCTTTTCAAAATGAGAAAACGCGTATAAAAAAATGTTATACTTAGATGCTGTTGAGATCAATGAATTGCAAAAAGTCTTGCAAAGAACAGCAGAAAAGTGGACCGAATCAATAAAGGCAGTTTTCATCAGATCAGATGCATACAAAGAAATAAAACTTCTGATGCTTTCATGTCGCGCCGCGGGAAAAGAATTCGAAAATTGAAGCCGGAGCACTCAAGAGGCCCCCAAGTTCATTTAGAATTCAGTTCAGACAACAACGGTTTAAAAAGCTCAAAGCGAGTTAGAATCGAAATCCATACTTCTCTTTGACAGGCGGACACGTTAACCGATCATGTGGCTCGTGCGGCATGAACACGATTCGGAGCGCGTCGGAAGAAGTCCCTCGAGAGCCTTGCAAGAACGAGCCGCCGCTTCCTCCGTCCTCCGTGGCCTCGGCGAGGGGCGCGCGCCGCTGTCGCCATTCACGCCGGCCGTTTTGCCGAGCAAATTGTGCGTCGCGCCGCGGCCTATCAATCCTGGAAATCGGCGGCGCGCGGAGGCAGAAGCAGCAGCAGCAGCAGCAGGCTGCCCGGCGTCTGCCCATCCACCGGCCACTTGCAGGTCTCAGCCGACTTCCTTCCTATCGCCCTCCCGCCGTTCACTTTATCACCGCTTGCTTTTCCGGTGAAAGTCCTGTCGGCGTTCTGTCACCTTCCGTCCTATTGCCGGCAGCCCTGTCCCCTGCCGTTCTCCCGACGCTGTCCTTCCGACCGCCGTCCTGCCTTCGACTGTTATGCCGCCGTCAGCCCTGCCGCCGGCCATCTTACCCTCTTCCGTTCAACCGTCGTCCCTGTCCTAGTCGATTCGTGCGTCGTCCGCTGCCCGTCCCCCTGCCCGTCCTGTCGCAGCCCGCTGTTGATCGTCCTTCTGCCATCCGTCAGCGCCGCTTTTAAAATTAAAAGCATATCTTACTCTAAAATGTAACTCGCAACAGCCAAGAGTAGAGTTAGGTCTTAGTGTCTTCTTTCCTCTATGTTCCAAGTAACTTGTAGTTATTATCAAAAGTTTAAATCTCTAAAGTGTCGAAACCAAAAGTGTGAATTGCTGGTCCGGACAGTCGAGGTCGCCAAGGCTGAAGAGCCGTAGCTGCCTCGTGTCTGAAGGGTTGAAGGTTCGAATCCCACCCAGGGCATGGATGGTTCGTATACCGTTACCCCCACTGTTATTCACAATGGTCGCTATATGACCTTAGAAGTTGGAAACGAGATTAAATAAGTAAAAAACAGTGAATTAGTATTCCTGTCATAATTACAGTTCTGAACTGCAATCATGCCCTTGGTACACATTTCACGCTCAATGAAATGTGTTTATTATACAAAATTAAACGAAAACTTCAATAACGTCAACGTACAACTGTTTCCGAATTCCCTCCACGACTGTAATGTCTATAAGAAAGGACCTCTCCGCCAGCAGCAGCTGCTTTCCCATGCCGCAGAAATCGGGCTGCTCAGTTCGTCGGGTCGATTTAGCGAGGCAAAGCACATACATCAAATCTCGACCTGTCACCACTGCCGCGGGCTTCTTGCGGTCTGCCTGCGGACGTGGGAGCGAACTCGTTCAGGCAAGGCGCAGTTTCACTATCAACGCGCGGCCTCCCGGCAACCGCGTCGCCATCAGCCTCTCTTGCAACTCTGCTGCACAGGGCGGCGTTTGACGTCCCGCCGAATGTCCGTGCGAATGAATGGGAAGAATGAATGGTTATGTATATAATGAAACTAGTATGAATGATGTGTGAATGTAGATAAAAAGAAAAATTACCTCACCCGTAAAATAACAATTTATGTAGTATATAGTATAACAAAACTGATCTTAGTATAAGTTACTAACGCCAAAGTGCAAGTAAGTTAACTTTAGGTCTAGAATGTAAACTTAGCTGTAAGAAAAAGCCCCACCGCTAGCTGCTTAAGACGCACGGCAGCAGTGCAATGTACAAAATTTAAAGATAATAAATTCCCTTTTTCCACAGGGTTTCTGTGGAAGGGACAAAAGAAAAAAAGAAAAAAAACGTCTCTCCGATCCCGTCCAGTACCCGCGCTAGGCATCGGCAGACCCGCGGTCGACCGCCCCCCGCAAGTCAAGGGGTCCGATGGTGGAAGTGAGGGGAATAATTAGTAAAAAAAATTAAAAAGAAATCACATCTCGAGAAAATCGTCGACGTAATTTTATAAGTCGCGGTACAGCAGGCTGATTTTTCAGAAAATTTGAATTAATCTTTTACCTTAAATATTTAATTATAGTCATTACTTATAAGGTAGGACTGAATCAAATGACGCTAACATTAAAATATGTTCCACTGAAAATCGTATTATTATTTCAACAAGTGATTTTATTAAACAATAACAAAACACTTTTTTTTTCGGGAGGGGGGCTATGTCTCAGAATTGCAACAGTCCTAAAATTATCTAGCCTCAGCACTGATGCCATCCCTGTTGGCTCTGCAACCCCAAAAATGATATGTCAACCCCATCCTCTATTCGTAGCGGCTTCCCGCCTCTGCTCCATACTGCCATCCGTTGTAGAGTATGTCTCTTCCTTCCCGAATTACGTTCATGGCCACTCAGTTTCTACGTTCACCTTTTTGGTGACCCGCCTCTTCATCAACAGCTTCTTCGCTATAGTTTCTTTACGTCACCATCCTCGCCTCTTCACTATCATTTCACTCCCTCTTTGCCACTTTGCCCTTTTCACCAACCTGCCTCTCCACCATCCCCACGTCTTCACCACCCTGTCTTCGCTGCCTCCCTCTTCAACGTCCTCCTCCCCACCTCTTCTCCACTTCGCCTCTTCCTGGCAGAATGTCTATTCTGATCAGTCACACAGTCATCCCCTCTCAACATCTCCTTGCCTCCTGGCCACCACATCACGAAGGATCCACACCAACTTTATTTTCACACCGAGCACGCCCGCATACATCGCTCACTCACGCTCAGCCCCTATAGTTACTGTCATTTTGTCGCTTGTCTTCTGTCATTCTCGACCCCAGAGTTTTCTACTCCGCGCTCACTTCAGTGCAGCCTTCATTATCACCACTTCCCGCCTTGTTCGTCGTCGTTCGTTCGTTCTTCTGTCACAAAATCTCCACCACCCTACTTACTATCACCAGGTTGCTATCAATCGCTCTACCGTCTCCGCCATCACCACTCACCATCACCACCCACACCACCTCTGCCGCCTTAACAATGGGCTCGAGTTGCAATTTTTTGTGGGCGACCGCCCGAGCGCCGACGCTCGACTGACAAGCGTTTTTTGTGCGGCGCGCCGGACAGACGACGGACCGGTGGGCGGCGAGGGGGAGGGGGCGGGCGGCGCGGGAGGACTTGTTCCTGCGCTTCTTATTTCGCCGCGCGCCCGCGCAATCAAAATTATGATCCCCCTCGCTCGAGCGCCCGCTGCGACCCGGCCGGGCCCTCCAACCGGCCGGGGCAGCGGGGCGCCGCGCAGTGGAAAGCGGAAACTAAACGTCGACGAATAAAAATTAATTTTAAATTAAGCATAGGAAAATTTAAAAAAATGATGTCGCTACACCATGCATGAGACAAAAATTGTAGCCTCCTTCCTACAAAAATCTGATTGCGCCACTGACTTTAATTAAACGTAATTTGAGTATGAGTAAATGTAGGTTTTAAACGTTTGTTCAGTGTTAACGTTACTTCTTAATGTACTCACAAGAGGTTAGGTGGAATAGCTCGTTTGTAATTGTTGTACTTCGCCATTTCGATTGCAACGTGTCCTCCGATCAGTCGATCAGTCCTAGACCGTTGCACGAGTAGTAAGCAACAAAAGAAGACGCAGACTGCGTGCTTATCTTTTTTCTTTTCTTCCTCCACTGTATCTCTCAATATGTGGGAATATATTTTCTTAATTTGGTGTACAGCATGCTACTGCCTTACGACGTAAGAAGCTAAGAGGGGGAATTCTTAATAACTAATTAAAACGAATTTCATTTTAGCTTTAAGTAATTGTATAGTTAGTAAGTAAACTCTTGAGGCTACCTAACTTGAATCCAAAAAAAATAAACTTCCCCCCCCTCAATACTACGTGGTGTTTATGCTTCTTTCTTTGTAACTTTTTATATACCTTTTTCATTCACGCCTCATTCATAATTATTTCATTATATACATAACCATTCATCTAATTCACTCACAACACGTGCAAGTCTTACTTCCCTGTTCTGTTAATTATTACCATTCATTCGGTCTGGTGGGAGAGTCCCCTCTCCCGAAATCGCTCATCTAGTATTAAGGTTTGCCGAAACTGAAATTGGGTGTAAGTGTAAGTTGTGAACTGGAATTCTCAAAGACGTTAATTGCTAAATATATCGCGTGCTGTTAATTGAGAAAATACAATTAAATATTTTCGTGTACAAGAAGAAATGCTATTATACTACTTATTATACTGCTTCATCTTCAAGGAAGGTTCCTCGTACTTTGAAACAATAATGTTTTCCTCGAAGTATCAACATGACAGAATATGTAACTAGTCTATAATGTTTTACTTTATTGCATGAGTCTATGTTTTGAAATCGGGCGACGTTATAAGCAACTAGGGACCAAGGCAGGGAAGACAGGCAGGAAGGATTGGCAGGGAGGATTGACAGGGAGGGCGGATAGGGAGGACGGGCTGTGCTCTAATAAGTGCCATTTTATTAACTTTTTCTTGCAACGGGAAAGAACTTTAAAATGCTGGTTTGCAAACAAATATTTCTTAAAATCACATTTTCTCAACAAATTCCACATAATACCATCGGAACAACGGGATTACCCCGCCCCCTTCGATCACCCAGTCCTGCACGGCTTCCACTCCTCACCCGTGCTGAGCCCCTGCTAGGAATGTGCAATTCTGAATCGATTCTAAGAAGATCGGTTTTTTAAATTAAAAATTCCATCTGTTGAATCGATTCTCTTTTTACGGTTTTGCTTGAATCGATTCTTTAAGCATGGAATCGAATCGTTCATAAGCACTCTTTATATACTTAACATATTTACTTTTGTTTTTGTTTTTCAAATACTGCGTATTCAAATCAAATAGTTTAACTGAAGAAAGGAATCGTCTTTCACCAGCCCATCTTCAACAGTTACTGTTTTTGAATTCATTGTCATCCAGAGAGAAGCAACTAAATATTCTATGTAAACCAGTGAAAATCATAGGGTTCTTATTAAAATATCGTGCTTGTAAGAGAAAGTCCACTTAAGGACAGGTCCGCTTATCGTATCATTCCGTATACAGATTCTGCATTATTGTAAACACCAAAAATTGCGTAATATTTTTTTATTCTAAAATAAATATTAATAAAAATGTTTTCATTTATTCATTACTGTAAAAAATAAATATCCATTTATTTCTATTTTTTTTTTTTAGTGGCGGGCGGGCCTGATGGCCCGAATCTCGCCACGTAAAATAAAGCAAATTCAATTCAAATTCTATTCAATTCTTTTTCTTTAACTTCTTTGTAAATTTTGATGAATCGATTCTTGGAGAATCAATTTTTTGATGTCAAATATTAAGGAAATCGTTTTTTTCATAAGCGATTCAAGAATCGATTTTTTAAGCACCTGCGCACATCCTTAGCCACTGTGCGCCTGTTCCGGGCGGTGGGCACGGGGGCAGGTGCGGCGCTGCCGGTCGCTGGCGGCCGCGGACACCGGACGCTGCGCCCGCGACGGGGCGCCAACAAATCGTGTCTCGCGCTGTTTTGCTTCCATTATTTCGAGAATCGGGATCGGCCGCTCGCTTCCTTTGTGGTGCGGCGGCGCTGCGACCGGCGAGGCCGGATGCGCGGGCAGCCGCGGGCGGCGGAGGGGCGATGGCGTCCGAGGCGGGATGTGGCACTGGCGGGAACCGGGGGGGGGGGGGGGCTGCGAGAATTAGAGGCATTGCTGCACTGTGGGAGGAAGGTAAATGTAGGGGCATGTTGACTTCCCTTCTTATAGTTTTCTGCGGGAATATTACCTTTGGATTGATTGATTGCTTTCTTGTGTTTCCGGGCGTGTCAACGGCTAAGGTCATTAGTTCTGGAAGTGTGCTGCATATTGTTTGTTCGGGAGGTGGCGGTAATCTTGGCCCGGTGGGTGGCAACCTACCATTGGCTAGCGGGGTTTTCCTCAACCAGGTACCTCTCACCAGCGAGGCACCGTCCCAGCCTGGACAAGCTCAGACCAGTCTCCAGGAATACAAATATGTGGTAGTGTCGTGCATGTAAGTGTAAGTGCGTGTAATGGGTAGGATAGGACAACAAATGGGAAGGAAAGATCGCGCGCGGTCTGTGGCCAGTGTAGTAGGGTACTTCTCCGGAATTCGCCTAATATTGATCGGAGAAACCACGGAAAACTACGGACCGGAGCTGACGGCTGCTGGAAGCTTCTCCAGACTGCGACAGAGCTTGACCTATTTGGCTAGGGTCGAAAAAACCGGTCATCGTCGGAATTCGAACCCCAGGACCTCCCGGTCAGAGGCACTGATGTGATATCATTTGATGCCCTGAGACACCTCTAGCGATGTGCCTTTTGATTATGTCTGATATATAGACAAGGGCGTGTATGTGCATAACAACATATACCGCACGTAGTAATTCATACCACACTTGTCATGACCTTTTCTTTTTGTTATACTTCTTTTCTTTACGTGAAGTTCAGCACGTAAGGGATCTTCCAAAGCAGCAATAGATGTACAGGGTGCAATGAGTGATGAAATGGTGGAGTATGATGGACACTAGCGTGGGATGGAAGGGAGACAATAGAGAGAAGCAAGAATGGACAATAACCGTACGCTGCAATAGAGACAAGAGGCAAAACACATCTTGTGATTAAAAGTGGGGAAAATAAATCTTACAACTACAAGAAAGTGGGAACCAAAGTGGTAGAGATAAGAAAGATTTAGACGACGGTAGTGTATAAAAATCACGGAGTCGGGATTTAGAAGACTGGATGTTACAAAGCTTGTAAAGAGTGGCCAAGAAAACTGGAGGCACCGGAAACGCACTTGGAGCGAGTGGAAAAATTGATTGATATTTTCGAGTTCGTCATTTTTTTTTTCTTTTCTTTTTGCCATTTGTCCCATAATTGTAGTGAATGTTTTACAACGGGAGGTGGGTATGTTCTTTATTCGCTAGGTGGTGAGATTCAGCACCGAATTACACGTCTTCAGGCGGGGATTTCCCCCTCCAGTTATCTTTACCAGCGGCGAGACAAGGCACGCGCGAAGTTCCCGACTGGTCTCCCAACATGTGGTAGTATAATACTTATATGTGTTTGTGAATAAGGAAACAGGATGGGACAAGGAAGAGGAAGGAAAGATCGCGATCGGTTCGTGACCTTTTGTTAAGGTACTGCTCCGGCATTCGCTTGGTTTTGATCGAACAAACAACGGAAACTCTCGATCAGAGCAGCCGGCTTCTAGAATTATTCTCTTCCGTACAGCGATTGATTTCGGACTAGCTCTAAAGCTGGTATCAAAAACACGCCACCGCTGGGACTTCTAGGACCTTCCGATCAGAGTCGCTCCAGCGACAACTCTATTGGTGGCTCTGAGCTAACTCAGCCGGCGCGAGTAGGGGTGCGGCAGCGAAAGGAAAACGCTGGAACGAGCCCACAGGGACGGAAGCAGCAGCGCCAGGGCGAAGTGTGGGGCGGCTGCTGGCAGAGACATTAGGCTCCACGGGGACGCCCTCTCGTAGGCTGTCGGAAGCAGCGTGTAGATGCCTATCAGACCGATCCACTGGAAGTCATTGATCAAATGGGAAACATAAATTCGGGGGCTCCTTTATTATTGGCTCTGTGAAGGGCGTTTCCGGCGAAGCAGCGCGGCGCGGGCCGCGGGCGAGGGGTGAGTGGGCGGGAGGGGGAGGGGAGGCGTCTTTTGTGCCCAGTGCCAGAGACTGCCTGAGGCCGGTGACAGCTGCCCGCTGCTTGAGGGATAAGCGCGCGAGCCGGATGGTCTCAGCCCCCATTCCCGCCTCCGCCTCCACTAGCGCCATCGCCTCGGCCCCGCCCCCATACCCAGCTTGCTTTCCCCCAACCCACCCCGCCCCACCCTGCCCGGATTCCATCCACCCGCGCCGGCATCGACCATATCTGGGGTCGATCCCACACCCTTCTTTCCCACTCACACTTCGCCCGATCTTTCCGCCGTCCCCGCTCCCAGCCCTGCGTACCCACGCCTTCGCCCAGCTCCGCCACATCCCGCCCCGCTCCGCCATACCCCTCCCCGCCACATCCCGCCCCGCCACACCCCGCCCTGTCTCGTCCCCGCCTAATCCCTGCCCCTGCCTCTGCCCTGCCCTGCCCTGTCCTGCCCCCGTTTCCCTCCGCCTCGTTTTCTCTCCACTACCCACCTCCGTCCCCATTCCTAGCTCTATTCTGTTGCCGTTCTCATCCCTATTCGCACTACTACTCTCGCTTCCGACCCGACCATCCGCGCTCTCTCAGTTCCATATTCCGCGTGCTGTCGTAGGCTATCAGAGGTAGGAGTGTTGATTCGATTTTTTATAAGATAATCACAGCAACAAACTAACGACGCGTCGGCAGCTGTCGATATAATTAAGAATATAGTTGTACTCAAAATTTCTTATTGTGTTTTCAGAGATAATATAGTAATAATTGACGTTTGTCAGCTCTAAAAATATGTTCATGCTTTGTATAGGAAGATAATTTTTTCTTCAATGGTAAAACTACAGGAAAGCACATAAAGTACCAAAGAGAAAGAATAAAGGAACCAACAACTTTTATTAATCCGCAAGGAACTATAGAAACTTCTACAAATTTTCAGGAAATTATTCTTTGTTAAAACATTTCAATTCGATCGATGAGAAACTGACTTGTAGATGATAAATTATTGTTCATTTTAACCTACAAATGTACCGTTAATTTCGAATTTGCATGTCATAGAATAAGGAATATAGTTAGCAGATGCTTAATGCGCACATGATCTGCTGACAGTGAATATCATATGGTCTGAAATACTCCTCCTTTGATTTACTCTTATTATGGTTGCAAACAACAAACAAAACTCATTTCATTCCGAGAACAAATTTACGATGAGGTTTAAATTATTATTACAGAGATCTCAAGTAAACCAGACAATTATTTTCAATAGTTAGCACGAGCGATACCAAATCGCGTGAAATGGTCTCCTTTTATAGTAGAGGATTTTTGGTATGATGTAAGTCATTTCTGAAAATATGCTTACGTGTATAATGCAGCACAATTTCACATTACTGGCGCTTTGAATAATATTAACACTGCACAGTACAATATAACTATACAATTTCAAATGCAAGTGAGGAACGTAGTTTTGGAAAAGCCTCCGCGGGACAGTGACCAAACAGGTGCGCTTAACTGCCCGGAGAAAGAATATTTCGCGACGCCCCGGAATCTCGTTTGGTTCTGAACGCTGTTTACGCGCCGCAGCGTTGGGCCGAGGAAATCGTTGAAGGCGATTGCGCGTGGGCGAGCGAGGGCGCGGGCGCGGGCGAGGGCGGGTGGGCGAGGCATCCGTGGGCGGAGTGGACGGGCGATCCTCCGACTCGGCGTGGGCGGCGGCGGCATTCGAGGGGCCGTGGGCGGCGCGCGGTGGAGATGTTGCTATGCATCCGAAAGTCTGGGATGAAGGGAGCGAGGTGAGAAGGACAAAGCTACTGCCTCTTTCCGGCACGAGAAAAAAATCAAAAAAGTCCGAGTGTAATTTATTTTAATGCGGTGTGTTACTAGTTCCCTAGTTCATAGAGTTTAAGATTGTCATAAGTAGGGGGCGGATTTTAATGAAACGTAATGTTTTTTCTTTTCACTTTAGAACAATATCTTTTAGTATAGATTTTATGTGATGGAAAAAGGAAATAACTCATTCTTATATATCTTTCTTTTTTGTTTGTATGTTTCGCCGATTTCGATCGAAAAGTCATTTTTCACCCTTTTCTGTTATTTTTAAAGCTTTTTCGCCAATTTCATGGATTTTAATGCCATTTGAATGGTCGTATTATCCGGTTATATCCTAGTATTTTTGTGTAATACATTTTGTATAATACTATGGACACTAAATTTTTATAAAATTATAAAGTGATAGAAAGAACGCTTGTCTGATGTCACTTGTTCATTATTTCATTGTGAGTTGTAATCGATCTATTGAAAGCATTAGGCATTTCCTCTTCGAGAAACCTGTGAGGAATGGTATGAGATTTGTCTTAGAGGGACATAGAAATTAAATTCACGTTCATGGATTGATTTTGGGTAAGGGGGTTTTGTTTATGGTCCTCTTCTAATTCTTTAACGCTATTTGAATAATACAGAGATCTGAAAAACTGCTTACAATGTTTCAACTGATGTTTTGGGTTGAGAAAATCAAATATAGAAACCGTTTTTTTTAACACATACAATAATTTTTGCAGTAGTAGAGTTGCTGGGATGTGAACTCGGTTTATAAGGAGCAAATATATTAATTGTTGTCTCCAATGATTAAATTTTAAATGTGCCCTTAAGCTCAAACAACACATTTTTAGCCTTTTTATCTACTAGACTTGCTTACAAAACCATTTTTTTCTTTTCATTCACGTTTCTTCTCTGTTTTCGTTTGTGGGTGCCGACGAATTGTACTTTTTCATCCAGCAGTAATCGTCCATCCCAGTCATCCAATTTTCTTTGTAACGGCTCTCAATATCTATCTCAATGGAATCTGTCTCCTTGCTTTTCACTAACGTATCACAAGATTTGTGGGTATTAGTCCATATGGGAGAGTAAGAAATGGACTACAAATTCATGTTGCAACTTTGAACTTTGAATGATGTATGCATTGATTTAATGATGCTTTTGTTGTAGGGTTCTTAGTTGTTACTTAGAAATCTATAAATGATCTAATTCTATGATTCCAAACTTCTTTTTCAACTTTATTCATCATTTTAGTAAATGCTTCATTTCAATGAAAAGTTCACGAATATCAGGACACATAACAATTCCATCTTTAAAGTTTGCTTCAGAAAGCTATGAGAATTCGAAGTGCATATATGAAATGTTCTCCATATTGTGATGACCATTTCATGAATTGTTTCGGCAGATGCAGCTTCAGGTGAAGAGGTAGATGGAGAACATTGACAGGGGACACCAAGCTATCATTCACATTTTTTCGCCTGATCTGAGGATTTCTCGAGGAGGCCAGTTTTCGTTTTCCTAAGTGAACATCTGTTGGTTGCCTTGAGAAGCATAACGTGGTGGTCGTTGAATTGATTAGAATGGTTAAACGGTTTGAATTGTTGATTAGAACAGTTGATTTTCAGTCATGAAGTTTCAGTCATTAGAACAGTTCAGTTTCAATGGCCACGAAGAGCAGCGTTCGCTTCTCAAATCAGTGTTATGTTAAGGGAGTTTAAAATATACGGCTGTAACAATACAACACAATTTGGCGTGAACCTAGGTGAATCGTGTGTTGATTCGCAAGGACTGATATCTGGTAAAGATTCCATCTCTACCCTACAGAAGGAAAAAAGGGCTCGGCCGGAAGGTCATTTTCCTAGTTATCAACGTGTTAACAGTGCTACAAGCAAAGAATTCAGGAATATTTTGTGTTTCATGACAATTGGTCTAAAAGTACGGTTATTATTTGAAAATATTCCTGATGTACTTTGAATACCTTGAAGAGACCGCAAATTTTATTGCAGTAAACGAGATGGTCTTCTTTGGACATTTTCGGAATTAAGTCTTTCACACGTTATCTGTTACAGGTGAATGATGTATTAGGTAATTTTTAGCTTAGATATCTAAATCTCTTAAATACCTAAATCTCTCATTAAGTCTCTGATAAATCTCATTTTGAAATAAACAATGTGGGCCCCCTTGGACATCAAAATGTTAGTCTCAGCAAAATCTCTTATTGATCGTTCTATATCTAATGTAATAAGAGAATGTTATTCCGTGGTTTTAGTGCCATGATGTAACAGCTGTGAGGAATAGGTCGAATAGTAAACAATTTCTCTCTTTTTTGTTTATTGTTTCCTCGCTCATCGATAGAACAAAAGTAGTAGTCATCACTGTGATTTCATTGCTCATGCCACATCATAGGCATCAGTGGCGTGAGTTCAAGAGAGGAGGCCCTTGGACCGACCCAATACGGGGGCCCCTAATTAAAGACATGTCATTAATTAGATTTTGTGATTATTAACTGAATGTTAGAAGTGACAACATTTATTACAATAAACTATTATAAAAATATAATTTTTGCTTTTCATGATATAATTTAAAATTTGGTATATTCTTCGCGTTTAAAAGTTTATCAATAATAGTAGAAATATATTATTTTTCAAGCAAATGTTTTTTTCGTAATCAGTCGATAAAATACTTAAATTATTCAGACAGTATTGTGCCATTGTACTTCCTAAATAATATTTAATCAGTTTTATTTTTGAAACATTCTATGACATTTGATTTCGTATTTTGAAATGGAATTCTTTGAAAGTGCCAAAAATAATGACAATACTACAATGCATCGGGAAAACTTGTTAATAATGATCAGTGTTCAGTTATTAATATTTTTCATCTTATTATGCAACATCTTTAATAGATCTTAGTTTTGAAATTTGACTTTTTTAACAAGTGCGCAAAGACAATAAATGAGACCTAAGGCAGTGCCTAAGTTTTCCGTAATGTCTGCAGAGTGTTTTGATTGAAATTTTAGGGCTTCTTCTTGAACTGCATCGGTCGAAAGAACTATTAAAACTTCTGGCTGAATCACTTATAAAATTGCCACTGTATTTTTCAATCCAATAAATCGTCGGTCCAACTGGTTAATGACAATATCTAGGTATCCATAGTAAATATTAAGTTTGTTTTTTTATTGGCCATCAATGAGTCATGAGTCCTAGCAATGTTCGTCATAATGCCTTTTAGTTTTCTTTCGGGTAGGTACAAAAAAAGGATTCGAAACAGTGATAGTCAATATTAGAATTATTGGAATGCAGTACTACATGAAAAACAATTTCAAACTTTCCATTTCTTTTTTTAAGTTACGAGCTTTATTCGTTTTAGACATTTTGTTAGAAAATGTAATTTTTGTTGAAGCTTGCAAAATATTAAAATATCATATTGCTATTACGGAATTGCTCCGTGACGACCATCTTTTAAGTCAACGTCGTTCCAATGTAACATTATTTCGCTCTTTATCTGAATCCACCATGTTTGTTCCACCGATGACACATAACATCCTTAACGGACACAAAGGACACATCCTTAAAGGACACATAACATCCTTCTCGAAAACTGTAAAATGTCTGAACTTCAAATATCTCATTTACGGCATCGTTAAGCACAAGATTTAAATTATGATCAGAACAATGAACAAACTTTCTGACACATTGTCAGCTTTATTTAATTTTTGTCTGAACACTTTGTAAATTCCACTCATAACTACTGCGCATCTTCTCCATGCCTTGTTTTTTTATGCTCTTGAAAATATCACAATGCACCCCTCCTGTGCTGAGTAATCTTCGACTTTATTAAATCCTATGTAAAATTCAATAATTTTTATTTTAATTGGTTTGCCAGATTCATTTTCCTCGATGGATACATATCGTAATATATGACTTAATTTGTTCAACATTTGATACGATTTGCATTGTGACCGTTATAATAAACTATTGGTACTACAACAGCACATACTTTCTCGCATTGTTTCTAAATTTATAATTTTCAAACATTCAGAGAATTCAACGAAAATGAGACCAACTCCACATTTTTAAGCGCCCCTTATTTTATCCCTGGAAACAATTTGAAAAATGAGAGAAAATTGGGAAAGATGAATTTTTTTTAAATTTCATAAATTTTGAGCACAAATCACACAAAAGCTACTCTTTTCTTTTTCAAAAAAATGTACATGACCATTTTTTAAGTTTTTAGAACATGCTTTGTTTAAGGCAAAAATCTCTAGCATAAGTTTTGTAGTTTTGAAATGTTAACTTTTTGCAATTTTCGAAAATTCGGAGGGTGTAAAGATAATGGGAAAAGCACCTTTTTTGACACTCGACACATACGAAGGAGAAAAATTTAAAAAAAAATTGGAGCGGTTTTTGTGAAAAAATTATCAAATTTTTAATTGCCTATATTTTGCGCAAAGTAACACGTAAACTACTCCTAGTTTCGAAAAATGAAATATGACCTTATTTCAACATGTCTTTAAAGAATAGATTTTGTTGAGGAAAAAATCTCTATCTTCAATATTATAGTCACCCCCAAAATATGCACTTTCGCAATTTTTAAAGAACATGAGCCCTGCCCTTAAACTTCTTTCACTTAAGCTGCTCTTAAGCGTCCTTTACGCTAGCCGAGGACAAAGTTTAATCAAAAAATCAGGAGCCATTTTTGAGAGAATTTTGAAAATGTTTCTGATGCCTAATGTAAAGTGCCCATAAAAATAAAAATATCCGATTTAAAACTCCGAAAGCTTCGAATTCGCTCAGATCGACCCGGGAATATCAATTTTGGAGAACATTAGTTGAACGGTTTATGAGCTAGCGTTGACCACAGACGGACGGACAGACAGACGTTTTGCTGTCAATCAATTTTTTGGTATCAAGGACACACAAAATATGGATTCCGGCTACACCACGTGTTAGAGGACGTAATTTCTTATATAAAGCAACAGAATATATCCACTTATTTGTTACTTATTTCTTACGAAGTACGAGAAAGTTAAAAAAAACGACGTTTTTCGGTTTCTTCTATGATTTTATCACAGTTTCTAATAAAATACTTATTATTTCGTTTAGAACTTGGGGACTAGGGACTAGCACGGGATTCCCGGACCCTCAGGCCCCCGCCCATGGTCCTGTGAGTCCATATGGAGCTTACACCGCTGTTAGGCACTTTGAAACGAAATTATTCGTTCGTACGCAAACAAATGTCTTCACATTTTATGCACACGTTATAATGAGTTCAGTTTTTGTCTTTATAACCCAATTTTCAAAGATATCAAAATATTTTTCTTAATTAATTTAATAATGTATTTCTTTGTTGTTGTTAATGGCATTTTCACCCCAAATGAAACAGAAATGGTTCAGTGAATCAACTCAATCTTAGTCTGTTTAATCTGGCACTGCACACAGGTGATCTGAGAGACTCGAGAAGTCCTTATTCTATTATTGTGATTGCAGTTTGGCCGCCCCGGACCAATGCCTCCAGTTACCTTTTCCTTTGACTGATTTGTCATACCTCTTCCGAAAAGTGAGTATTTTTACCCTTTCTAGCGACGAGACAATCCAAAACGTTGCACGGGACTCAGAGACCACCTACGTGCACTCGTATAACGATTTTCGTTCAGTACGTTACGCTGCTTAAAAAAATGTTTGAGCCAAATGTGCAAAAAGTTTGTTTGAAGCACTAGCTAACAGTTTGTAAAGCATGCAGTTATGAATAGTTGTCATATATGTAAAATACATCAAATGCAATGAAAAGAATATTTCAGCCTATATCAGGTTTTCAGTTTCTTTCATTTGCATAAAAACTACTAAATACTGTAATCAGTTGTTTAAAAATATATCACATTATTGAAAATAGTATTCATCTTTTTTCTTGAACACTCCTTTGATCAACATTATAAGGGGAAATTGAATAAAGGGTTTTGCATCCAGAAGGGTCTGTGAGACCAGGTGCGTGCACTGACGCTATAGACAGAGGCGCATGTATTTCCGGGTTAAGAAAGACTCTAAGCTCATTGAACGTGGTGTCGAGGATATCATGTTCCTCCGGCGACTTTTCCCCCAGAGTCCTGAATCTGTTGCGGGCGGCCTCGCCTTCGCAGTCCATCCGCCGGTTCCCTGCCTCGCGGCTTCCAAGCCGTCCCTCATTCGCCCGCCTATTGTCGGCCCTCGGTACTTTGCTCCTGGAGGTCGGCATCGGCGGTGTCGGCGAGCGTTTGTGGTATTTTGGGGCATGCGCTCACATCTCAAACGCGCCACGCATCTGGCGCCCCCCTTCTTTCTCGTTAAAAATCCCCTGCTTCCCCGTTTTCTGTCTCCGGCGGCTTCTCCTGCGACCGCGGTGCTTTCCTGCAGATCAGAGCATGGTTTGCACGTCACAGGCATCGTTTCAAGTCCTCGGTACTGGAAAATTGCCTTGTTCCCAGCCTGCAATCGCACAAAAAGTGTCCGTTTACAATCTAAATAATATTTCGCGTCGGCGCTGAATTTCGGGGGAGGGGGAGATCACCGCCACATCTCGCGATAAGAGCATGCACTACACTTTCGATACTTATGACCTAAGCAGGTGACGCGCACGGAACGAGCGTTTGTGAAAACGTGCAATTTTGGGCGGACGGACGGTCGGTCGGTTGGTCGGTCGGTCGTTTTGCCGAAAACTAATTAAGTCTGGATTCTGGTTAGCCAACTTGTTAGAAGAGGAAGTAATATAATGAAAAGAATTATCGATTCCAGCCACCGACAAAGCTACTTTCTCTGCCGAAAAATCGCCGTTTTTCGCTGCAGCATTACAAAAGTTTCTGTTTACTGCGCATGTAATATGCGAGAAAATTAAAACAATAGTTTAACCGTTACTGGCCATAACATTAACGGAAGAGTTTAATATACGGCTCCTATGAAACATTTAACATGTTTAAGTATATAATGTATTGGGTACACAATTATCTTTCTTGTAGTATTTCCCCAAGTTTGGTAGCTGTGAGTTTGGAGTTGTGTTCAGGGCACCGGTTCTACATATTGTCACATAGACTCGGATCGCGTCTGGTAATCAAATGACCATGAGTGAAGTTATTGTTCATGAGGACAACCGGATCTGTCCTTTGAGAAGTGATGGTTGAATTTTAATCTAATAGCTGTGGAATTAATTTTGACTTACAGTTAAGGGGTCGTTACATCCAATACTCTCCTCTCATCTGGTTTTGTATTCTCCTTTCTTGTTAAGAAATCTTAAATGATTAGAGCTTTGTCATTTTGAATTGCCACTTTGCCCCCTAGCAGCTCTCTCTCTCTTTGTCTCTCTCCCTTCGACTCTCTCTCTCTCTCTCTCTTCGGCTCTCTATCTTTCTCTCTCTCTTCAGTTCTTTTTTCGGCTCTCTGTCCCTCTCTCTGTCCCTCTCTGTCCCTCTCTCTGTCCCTCTCTCTGTCCCTCTCTCTGTCCCTCTCACTCTGCCCCTCTCTCTCTGCCCCTCTCTCTCTGCTCCTCTCTCTCTGCCCCTCTCTCTGCCCCCCTCTCTCTGCCCCTCTCTCTCTGCCCCTCTCTCTCTGCCCCTCTCTCTCTGCCCCCCCTCTCTCTCTCTGCCCCTCTCTATCTGTTCTTCTCATACACATTTAGTTGCAGATTCTGCACGTTTCTGACCTGGTTCTCTTCGAGGCCGTTGGCCTCAAAATTTTAGTTTTTATTTCTCTAGAACGCTTTGTTTATGTGTAATTTAACAAAATATAGTAAAAAATCTTGCCGCGTGATGCATTTAACATGAATATTTAAGTTTTTTCTTTGTTCTTTTTTTCGTGAATTTTTATATTTTAATAGTTATTCTACTATTCGGGGCGGAGATGAGTCCAACAAATCATAGAGAATTAAAATTTCTCCAGCCGAGAGAGAGAGGGAGAGATAAAATGGTCGCGTATATTTTGAAACAACATTTAAAGATTGTATATGCACATGCGAACATGATAAAACCAAATTTTCCGAAACACCGAATTTGCCATATGTTGCATCCGTAAGAAAAGTGTCTAAAATACCTTGATGTATAAAGCTTTCATGCCTAGAAGGAAATTCGGACATAACCAACTAATGTTCTTATTTGATAGCTTCAATTAAATTTACATCGTGTGGAATCTTCATTTTGTTAAACAAAATTCAGTGCAAAACGTGAACTCAGCTTTAAAACTCGACAATCTCTCATCTCACTAGAATAACAATTTTTTTATATTGATTGCATCAAAATATTTAATCATTGATTAAATTAGAAAACAGGGGAATTCTGCGATTTAATTTATCTTGTATATTTAAAAATTTAATTAGACTTAGAGGACAGTGTAAATAATATACCTAGATTACCTGAGTTATCAACAGAGTAATTTCGCTTGCAATCCCTCTCTGTCGCTCTGTCTCTCTTCGCTTGGAATCATTTAATTTACTAAAATAATTAAACATTTGAATTAAAAACAACTATACTTAGAACACTGAAGCACCATCATTTATCATTAAGGGGATATACCTAAACGAAGATATCACATCATTCTTATACGTTCTGTGAAGAGAAAATCATCCTTACCCTACCGGTTGCCGTGCTGTTCATTAAAATATCCTTTATAGAAATCAATGCCAGATTCTCTAAATGTTCCTAGAATTTTTCTTTAAAGACTTAAACATGTTTACATTACCTTACCTTACCTCTTTTCATGCTACTCGTGCGTCCTTCTCACAACTGTGTTATCATCCACCCAAGCTGAAGCGCAGATAATTTCAATGAAACTCTTTTGTTGTATTCTACTCTTAGTGCTCTAGTGTGTGGTATAAAACGTTTCGTCACGAGTCATACCCAAAACTTGAATGTCATTACACTGCTCGATTTCATGATTAATAAACATAAAGTAAAATTCTTGTTACCTAAGTTATTTCTGGAAAATATTATGAATGTGAATTTGGTTCTAGAGAATCTTACCGGTTGTGTTGGTGGATTCCAAGGCTCGGTCTTCAAACTTTTTATGCAATTTTCTGTACTAATTTCAGATCTTTCCCAATAATATATGTTTTACTGTCGTATTCACAAATGTTAATAATATATGGATATTTATTATGGTCTTGAAGTTCATTAATGGTAATGGAAGAGCATGTGGCATTGTAGTTCACCATGAGTTGGTAACTGTCGAAAAATGTACAATTTGTTATGATACTAAAGATATAAAGTTATTTTAATAAATTACACCCGAATATAAAGTGAATGATGTATTCAATCTAAGTCTTAATTAGAATATGTACCACTAGTCTTTTCCATACATTTCACAAGCCTTTTCAATATCCAGACTTTAAAGGTTGCTGGCAATACTGTAGTGTTTGCTTGTTCTCCGCTGATACTATACACCTCCTAGTAGGGCGATGTTCCTTAAATACACTTTGGTAAGGTGAAGTGACTTCATACTTTTCTATATATAGTACCTCGTTAAACGCAGATTATTATTTTTTCTAGCAGTTTGCAGACCAAAGAGTTAATGCGCTATGCCTGTGGCTATTGAATAAAGATATATCTTTTCCACACTTGAATTGGTATGACAATAGCTTCAGTCGAATTTTTATGAAACATTACTTGTATAAATAATGTTGTAAATTCTTAGCAAATATTGAATGGCACATGAAGGTAACTTTTTAATACATTGGGAATACCATCGGAGCTGTCATAATTTTGTTTAATTTACTTAATGGTTGCACATACGTTGCTGTAGGTATCTTAATATTTAAATATTTAAGAAATAATTAAAATCTGTCGTAGAATATATCAAAATACAAAAGAAATAATTTAATAAATTAAGTTTCCGAAAAACGTCTCCGTTAAATAATTCACAAAACTTTCAGTATCCAATTTGACAATTAATTAAAAATATCTATAAGCAAATTGAAGAAATTTGAATTAATTTTCGCTGGGTGCCGCGTTTGACGTCGGACGAACAAAGCATATTAAGTTTTCTTTAGAACTCTTCGTTCACTTCCCAGAACTCTGGTCTGAACTGACGAAATATAATTTTGAAATGTTTTTCACCCAAATCATCTTCAAGCTAGTGGTGCAACACAATGGCGCTATCTTTCCCGTGTTAGTTTTCTATTTCCTTTGGCCTCGGCTAGCTTTTCGGACTTACTACAATTTTGAGCTAATTTTAACAGAAATTGGTTGAGTTTTCAAGAAAGTTTATCTGGCATTATTTAAAGCACGTATACTCATAAATAAATTAATATGAACAAATTGCCATTCATGTAAGCACTAACGATGTGAGATCCAAGGTAAAAAATGACATTTTTGTAATTGTTGAAAAAACAAAAGAATAGATCGATATGACGTTTATTTCATATCGATCCATATTATTTTGAAAATGTTTTCTCCTAAATTTCAATTTAAAAAATTGAACATGAAAATATTGAATAATTCCGTGTTTTACATCGGATGAGAAAAGTGTATTTTAAGTTTCTTTAAAACTCCTTGCTCGCTATCTAATCACTGTCGTCACTGATAAAATAAAATTTTGAGATTTTTTCTCCCAAATCTTCAAAAAAATAAACATGCAAATTTTGAATAATTCCTGTGTTTCGCGTCTGACGACGAAAGCGTATTTGATCTATGTTTAGAACTCTTTCTCACTACCCAGAACTCTGGTCAAATCTGAAGACCTAAGTTTTTAGATTTCATCGGAAAGTGGAAGATATTTTTTTTTCAATAATTTTGTTATTTTTGAGTTTTTGTATGCAGTTTTTTGAGAACTGTAGTACTCTTTGACCGCAATTGAGACTTTTTGAAAAAATTCTATTATTATTCATTTTAGCCCGAAGCCTGTTTTTGGCTTTTAAATTTAGTTTTTTGTGATAATTTTCGAAATTTGTCCAACATTTGTTCGAAACTTTTCGAGAACTCTATAACTCTCTTCACTACTCAGAACTCTAAAAATATTTAGGATTTTCAAAATTCAACCCTCCAACTTAAAAATTCAACCCTCAAATCTCATCCAACCTGCTCCGTTCCTATCCGACCAGTCCCGTCTCGCTCCTTCCCATCTCTCCATACTACCCGCCCAGCTCCGCTCGTAACCGACCAGCCCCGTCTCACTCCTCCCCGTCTCTCCGTATCACCTGCCATGCTCCACACCTATCCGACCAGCCCCTGCTCGCTCTACCCCGCCGCTCGTCATACTATCCGACCTGCTCCGCACCTATCTGACCAGCCTCGTCTTTTCCCTTCCCGTCTCTCTTCATACCACCCGCCCTGGTCCACTCCTATCCGACCAGCCCCTGCTCGCTCCGTCCCGACTCTCCATAGGACCCGCCCTGCTAAACCATTATTTTTCTTTCTTTATATAATGGAAAATAATTATCTAAACCAAGCATCCAAAAGTATGCTCGAAGAATGCACCACCTTTCAGTAAGAACCTCTTTAGTAAATGATTTATCCTTTCCCTTCATTACGCATGCTAAACATGCAGACAAACACAAACTCTAAAAACGAATGGAAGAAGCATCAATTCAGTCAGCTTTCCAGTCAGCTTCCTAATGTCCTTTTATCAGCTTTTTATATCCTTCGTATGTTTAGTAGATGATAATCATATTTTATGTAACTACTCTCATGATGGGTTCACAAATAGACTCTTCGTACCACATCTTGTATTTCTTTTTGAACTGAAACTGGGCGTTTTTTTTTCTTTACGCTCCTTCATTGTCTCTAAAGGCATTGTATTCTCCCTTCTGAACAGAAATTCATCTTTCGCGGTCCGATTCTGTTCTTAAAGGGAAATTAGCGTGAGAACTTCCGTTGGCTTGGTCATGGGTCGTAGAGTTGGTGAAATCATCGCTGTGGTTTTGATAGGCGGACCGTGAAGGGAACCGTGGTGCTTCACAAGGATTTCTGAATGTCTTTGACTTGAGATTCAGTCGTGGGAGACGTAAATTGGGCCTTTGATAATGTTGTCTGAACAAGTTACAAAATCACATTGAACCCTTCCTAGATTGAAAGAGTCAGGAAAAACCTATAAGATTATGTTAACACTTTCATGATCATCATGTACAATAATAGAGCTTTAAAATATTTTGTCAAGTAACATTGTTTCGTGTTAAAGATTTTCAAAAATATGTTGTGTTGACATACATATAGAAGAATCTGGATCTTTTGTAACCATAGGTAGTCGAAACCACTGAACGGAAAACCAATATTTTTTTCTTACATTATTTTCATATTATATTATTTTGATAGTTATTGTTTTTAATTTTGAAATATTACAAATGAAAACTTATTTTCAATTTTTTTCTATATTTTTAACATTCTTGAAGTAATATTTTTATTTTATTTTCGAGTTTATTAAATATATGTTCTATAATAATTACCTTGTTGGTATCTTCATTCACTTTCGATTTTGAAAGAGAATTCTAAATAATTTTATTATTTTTATTAATGCTCTTTTGTTGGATGTGTTGCACGTAGATCATAATTTCTAAAAACAACAACTAAATTTAGAGGTTTTGAAACTATTCTTAGTAACCTCGATTTGATTTATGTTTGAATTCAAGCGCAATAGTGGAAGTTAATTAGGATATATGGAAGAGGATTACAGCTAAAATGTCCACGAAATAGATTTTTTAAAAACATTCTTTTTAAATGTAGTTACACTTGCAGAAATTGATCTTACAAATTTCTAATACTTATCTTTATATTTTATATCATACTATATTAGATATTCTAAACATTTCTCTTTTTGTTGCAGGACAAAAAATTCAGAAATGATTGGAGAGATTTGCTGATTATACTTTGTAAGTACTGAAAATTTTCAGACTAATACACCATTGAAAAGGGGCCGAATCTATGGGTTTTCCTTTTCCTTTCATTTAAAGAACAAAAAACTTTAAATATTTTACAATATTTCTTTTGTTCGTAGCACTTTACCTGAATAAAAAATTAAGGATATATCTTTAATTCAATTTTTATTTTGCTTTAATGTTGATTTTATCTACAAATAGCACTAAAACCAATAATAATTTTAATAATAATAATAATAATAATAATAATAATAATAATAATAATAATAATAACTGAAAAATGTTGAACGCAATTTCTCTGCATACGTTTGAAATCATTAAATTTTCTTTCTTTCAAAATAATTAGAACATCTTTCATTAGGGAATAAAATCAGTTAAATATTGAAATTTCTTTCTTTTTGAGGCAATTTATTAATCTATTATAGTTTTTTTTTTTTAATTTCTGAAGAGATCTCTGAGATCTGCTGGAAAAAGGTTACGTGGTATATCAACAATATAGTTCCCTTCCCTGGAAAAAATAATATTCAACAACTTTCATGAGATTCATGTGATTATCTGAAATACTTTCGAGGATTCAACGTTTTAGCTGCAACAATGCAACTTAAAATGTCATTTGTGGGAGAGCACATGTGAATATTTACGTTATATTACTAAATATTTATTAATTAAATTAGGCTGTGACCTTACGAAGTGATAAGGAGAAACTAAAATATCTCAAAAAAGGAAATTAGATACAGAAAAACTGTTTAAAGCTGTAAAAAATAAATGGGGTTTAGTGGCTGATAAAAATTAGAAAATGTAGTTTTCACCATTTTTAAGTATGTAAATTCAAAGAAAATGTTAACATATTCACTCTATTGTCGAAGTAAATTCTGAAATTGAAGTTACATTATTATGTTTAACTATATGTAAAAGTCTTTGATTTTGATGTACACGAATGGGCCAATGGAGATCAAATGGTTCTCCTGTGATTGAGAAAGAGAATACATGTATAAAACTTTAAACAATTTCATCTACAAATATCTCCCAATAAATACTCGGTGCATTGATATTGGTAAAAGGATTATCTTTAAAATAATATGCATTAAAATGTTAAGTAAGGAGAAAAATATTTTAAATAAAATTTTCACTTTATGCCCTTTTGTGAACTGATTTCAATTTCATTAATCCTAGAATTTCTGAAAATGGTCTCTTCCGTTAAAATTCCGGAACATTTTGTCATTTAGAAAAAAAACGAGGAATATTTGAGAGAAAGCGATGGGAGATTTTATTAAATTTCTGACGAATTTCCGCATTAAATTGCAAATTGGGTTGATAAAAAAATAATCACTAAGAGAAGCTCTTATGTTGGTAGTTTCAAGAAACATTTTTTTATTATTGGATCCATAAATCCACATGAACATGACTATACACACAGGCCTCTTTTCAAATTAACTTTTTGTCGTATCAAAAAATACTAACTATAATGTTGCTCTGTGGATCTCTTAAATTAAGAAATACAATCCAGAGGAATATATTGTGAAGGTTTTTAGATTTTTTTGATATGAAGTCAAAAATTATTTTGTTGAAACAAATACTTGTGTAAAATTATATGTCTGAAATATTTAGAATTTTTTAAATATCAATGACTCGGGATGTCGTGTAATTTTTATCCCACAACCTGAGTTGTAGATGTATTTCCTTAAATGTACGTTTGACCTTCAATATATCAGTACATCCCTTTAAAACTACAACTTAGAATATATATTTTCCAGTAATATTGGAAGAGAACTTCTATCTATTCTTTATGTTTGACTTCAAATACCATACTGTGTATATATAGTATATTAATTCTACACACTCATCAATTGAATGTAGCCAATATATTCAAGGTCAGGTACATCTATTATCTAATCTTTACGTATGTTTACTGGGAAGAGATCCACTTTTCTAATTTTTATGTTCACTAAACAGACTACGTGTACTTTGAAAGAATTAAGAAAAAGATATATTATGTGTTATGGAAATAAAGTTTATGAAATGGAAATCTATTTCGAGCGTATGCAACTTTACGATACGTCAAATAGTTCTTCTCGGAAGATGCCACACGAATCGGTTCTTGTGTATTGAACGCTCGCCGCCATGTTGG
This sequence comes from Gryllus longicercus, assembly GCA_038098605.1. NCBI lineage: Eukaryota > Metazoa > Arthropoda > Insecta > Orthoptera > Gryllidae > Gryllus > Gryllus longicercus. The sequence goes on from JAZDUA010000015.1 coordinate 8,402,558, forward strand.
GTGTGCGTGAAGTTCAGCGTATGGATTTGGTCGGAGAGGGGCGGGAGGGAGGGACGGTAGGCGTTGGCACGAAATGACCTTCAGAGGCTGTGAGAAAAATTGTCGTAATGTTTTTATTCCTGAGGTAAGAAAATAAATCCTTCTAAAATCCATGGAATTGTTTAGTTATCAATATCTATTCAATTGTATCAATCAAAATATATGACTGAAAACATGGCATAAGATCAAAAATATTTTCCATCCCATTAGTTCATTTTATTTCATGAATACAAGAGTTTTAGAACTTTTTAAGGGGAATGTCTGATAGGTAGAGTCTGATAATTACTTCTTTCAATTATCAGTTTAAGCGCAAATAAATCAAATGATTACCTTGCCCATGCATCCTTACGTCGATATTAATTCTCAAAGGATTCAAATACATTTTTTTTTCAGAGAATCGTTTCCAAATATAGTGATATTGTATGACGAATGAAACCATGAGAGATTATTTACTTCAGATATTTCATTGAGTTGTAAAAGTTAGTTCAGAAGCCTAAGTATTATATTACCGAAAAGATGGTTTACTCTCTTTAGTTGTATTTTAAAAAACTTTGAAGAATACACATTGGTTCTAAGAAAATATTACATCTTATTCTAGGGAATTGTTTATCGTAATTCCTTTCGTTGTTTCTTGTAAGTTAGTTTCTTAATGTACTTAACTTTACCTGTTCACTAAAAGATGAATTCATTACTAATTGCTATTCTCTTCTACATACGACCATTCAAATAGAAAATAAAACATGTATAGAAGGAATGATATTTCATCACTTGAATCATGGAATTTGAAACTGTTGAAAATAAAGGTACTTATCACAACATAAATAATAGATATGATGTGTGAAAAGTCTCGACTATTCTGGGTACACAATTATAACAACATTAAAATTGCGTTTGTTTTAATAAAAACTAATTCAATGGCCACCATGGTCTGAAAATTGCATATAAACTTATTGCATATAATTTTCTTTCATTGTAACCCATAAATTATTTTACATTTGACACCAGAACAATATACAATCATGACACCAGGGCAACAATATTGTATAAAAATATGTGTTGTCTGTGGTCAGAATTGTGACAATCAGAAAATGATCATTATTTCCTTTAATATGCCTTCCTTACAATAGAAAATATGGAGTATTTGTGTTAAAGATCATGAATTCCCAACTTCAAATTTAGGAGATATTAAACAGATGCATTGAAATATTATAAAGCTGGAATTGCTGATGATGACCCTTAATTCCGACGACGTTCTTTCGAAGTATTAGTGGCTTCCATCTCTACAAAAGATCCCATTAGTTTAAGAAGTTGGTATTTTTGCGGCACAAAACAATTTTTTTAAGAATAGTATTTCTCATCACGATTCTGTTGGATTTCATTTTTTATTCATTTGTGTACTATCTCAATTCATGTATACCTGTTTACTTCGTATCAAGACATAAAACGTGTTTTATTCCTCTGTTTGTAAATATGTGTCATTGCATCTAAATCATTGAGAACTTAATCGTTTACAATAAGCAATATTCAATAATTATTACTTCTTCCTATTAAAATTATAATTAAATGATATGATCTCCGTTTCTGTTACTTGTTTTGCGGCTTCTTTCAAGTGGATGAAAGAGGGAGAATGTGTTTAATACCTACCTATGTATTTCTTCTTGCACATGCTAATAATTACTATCAGTTGTTTACTACTGTGTTAAAGTGTAAAATAATATTTACGAGATTCTGTCCCTTTCATATATTCGACATTAACTTTCTTCTGTACATGAAACCCCATTGCAGGTTGCAATAAAATGTGCGTTACAATGTGGATATGATTTAAAGATACATTATTAATAATTTCTTTAATTGTGTTTTAGTATGATACTTCGGTCTCTTCAATATGGTCACTTCGTGGAAGTGTGTGTTGAGTATACAATGCAATTTGAAGAATATATGTCTTCTAACAAAACTCTTCCTTGAATTCTTATTTAATTAATATTGAAAATAGCGTTTGATCGAATGTTCGAAGATATGATAGGTAAGGTTACTTTTATTACATTGAAAACCAATAGTTTATAGTGCAAACCTTACACTTCCGTTTTATTTCCACCGAAAGGGGGTGCATCAATTGTCAGTACTCCCTTGACTGGGCACTGACAATTGCTTATTAACTGAGTGAAAGTTACAGACAAATCTAACTTGACTGCTCGTCCATTCTACAACCCTAAAATTACAGGATTCCTTTATGAACTCTGGGAGTACGGTATCGTTACTAGATTGTGAAAATTAAACACATGTAATTTCTGAATAGTATTTGTATTCCAAAATACAAACAAGAATGACATTGAACACTCACACACACACACACACACACACACACACACAATATCCAACAATTCAAACGACACTTGTTCAAGTAATAATCAGCACTATCTTCGTGCTTATCACTCACACTTCAAGATTTTTACTCCTTAAAATTAAATCTTAAAATCTGTATATCATTCTCTTTCCTAGAGTGCACCTTTTATCAAAGGTCTCTCACTAAATCCTCCTTTTGGCATGACTCGTAAATACAAAATTCCATCTGAACTCAAAGTACTTATTGCAACAATTCAATATCACACTGATCATTTCTATTTCGATGACAAGAAAATCTCTACTTACTTACATGGCCTTAATAGCCGACCTCAATCCAAAGAATGATTGCTTAGATTAATGTTCTTGTTCAAATTCAAATTATTTTACACTGGTTGAAATTTAGATACTCACAATAATAGGCTCTTGCCCTCTTTCATTGTTGTAAATGGAAAACAATCTTTAATTTAATTTTCCCTAATGTATTTCAAATTTTTAAAAAAACACGCTTAAAAAGGGAGAAAAGGTAATTTCAAATTACAAAAGCAATACACAATACTATATAGTTTATTCAAGTAACTGAGTCTTGTAACATCACAAGGTGATCAACTTTTGAGCGACATTTTAATAATCTTATAAAACAATTCTATTGAAGAAATAAAATAAAATTTTATAAAAAAATAAAGTGTCAATCGCAATAAAATCAATGCATTGCACTATTTTTTGTTGGGGATATAAATAATAGTCACTGTTATTATTAGATTGTTGTCACTTTCTCGTACTTACTAACGTAAGAAGAAAGTATTGTAATCGTGCGCCGGAAAACAACCAATTTTCGACATAAAAACCCGTATTGCCGAACCCTGGTAAGGAAAAAGGGGATAAACACAGTTGCTAAATGTAAAGAAAATACACGTGGAGTAGCCAGACTCCATGTTTTGTGAGTCATTAATACCGAAAATTTCATTAACGACAAAACGTCCGTCTGTGCACAACGTTAGTACATAAACCGTTCAGCCAATTTTCTCCACAATTGATATTCCCCAAACGTTCCTAATAAAGTCGCGGACTCAGCAATTTGAAACCTATATTTACATTTTGGGTAGTACTTTAGATAAAGCCCCTGGGATATTTCCAAAATTTGAAGAAAAAAAATGTCTCCAAATTTTTGATAAAATTTTGATGTTGAATAGTGCAAAGGACATTTACGAGAATGCAAGTCTTATTTTCGTTGACTTCCCTGATTTTTCAGAAATTGGAAAAAACAATTCAACTTCAAAAACCTTTTTAAAAAGGTCGTGTACATTTTTTTTGGAACACGGGTAGTTTTTCCTATTAAAATGTAGATTTTTTTCTCAAAAACTACATTACACTGCTACATTTTTTCTTTAAATTTTATTCACTTATGTAATAAGAAATATGGTGCTAGTCATATTCTCGTATTTCGGTATTGCTAGTTTTTTTTAATTAAAAGAAATTAAAACTACAAAATTGAAGATAATATTTTTTGCCTCAGATAAAGTCGGTTGCTCAAAATTAGGTCTTCGAAAACGGTCATGTACAATTTCTTGCAAAAATCTGTAGTTTTTTAGTGAATTGCAATTGAAATTTACAAAAAATGTTTCTCAAAAACCGCTCCAAGTTTTTTCTTTAAATTTCCTCCACAAATGTAATAAGGATAGGAAAGGAACATGTCCCTAGTCTCTTTTTTCGGGTATTTTTCAAATTTTTCGAAAATTGAAAAAATCATTTCAAAACTACAATATTGAAAATAGAGATTTTTGCATCAGACAAAGTTTGTTGTACAAAATAAGCTCTTTGAAACAAGTCACATACAATTTTTTTTAAAACAGTAGTTTTAGCTTTATTTCTGGTTGAAATTAATGAAATATGTACAGGTTTCACTCCAACTACGAACCACGAAAAAAATTGAATGAATTTTATGAAAAATAGTTACTTAAATTTTAATTATAATTTCCTATTGAAAATCCCTATTTTATTTCTATTTTTGCTTTCTCGCACTTTTACTTTATTGTGCAATTTGTATTCTCAATATATTAATGTACATGTACATAAAGTAAACGGTCTGCCGTCATATGGCCGTATAATGGCTTTCATCGTTCCTTCATACCGGAGCAAAATAATTCTTAAAGAGCTATGTTATTTAGGCCATCATTCATAAACTTATCATATTGTCCAGTTTAAGATTTACAACTGTGGAGTGCAAGCAACACCACCTAGAAACTGTATATCTAAGTGGTGTTGGTGAAAAGCAATGACAGGAGAGGATGTGTTTATCAAAAATAGATCTTCAAATAAAGTTATGTAAACTAACGAACGAACTTTGCAGCAAAGATGAACGTTTTAACAGTCTTTCTGCTTTACTGCTCTCCGGAGCATCTATAACTGTTTAATTTCTTAATGAATTATAAAGAGACAAATTATGGTTTTGTTTAGTTGTAAGTCTTCATTTAAAAGAAAACAAAACATTTGAGAACCTAAAATATCATCGGCGGGGCTTCCCTCGGATCCCTCGGTCTCGATGTGTTTAATCTCCATGACATCACTGAGTGTGGTTAAGCAATTCGACTACCGACGCCGGCTAATATGTCAGTAAATGATGTATACAATCATCTTCTGAACCTGAGATCATTTTATTTCTTGAAAAACCAACAGTTTGTACTTTGAAGCATTCTTATAGTATAATTTAGCAGCATAACAATGATTTCACAATACCACCGTATGTACCGCTTCTTTGGGAACATTCCCACTGTAGACAATCTTTGCATTTCCAGAACATCATTTAGAACTCGATCCTATACCTTTACATATTTGTCCATGGCATCCCTTGGCCCATGTGGGTACATGCACCATTGTTCTTTTCTCAGATTTTTGAAGGATGGGGAAAGAGTGTGATAGGAGGACTGTGACTGTTCCCCACGCCATGAGCACAAATCGAAAATTCATGCCTTGCGTGAATTTCGAACCCACTCAACCTTAGTGCCCAACTACATTTGGCTTAATTGGTACAACATCCGCCTCACGATTACACGACAGAACTAAATGTAAACGAGATAAGGTTATGTATCATAACAATAGTTTGATAAATAATAATGATAATGTAACTAAAATTGTCCTGTGTTTAAGCATACGGAACATTAGATGTGTTTTGTAGCATCTATAAATGTATCTGAATAACACTACCAAAAAGTTGTAAGAGTACCTAAATTACTTTGATAGCATTCGATTCCATTAAAGAAATGCAAACAAAGTTAATCAATATTGAACTCAGTAATAAACTTTTTTTTTCCAAAACTCGGCAGAAAAAACTGAGAACATAATATTTACAGCACGCAAGAGTTAAATTCATTATTTAGTTTATTTTATTGCAATATTTGTATTGAGTAAGTAGTGTTTTATAAAAAAACACGTATATTTTTTCACATTTTCTGAGTTTATCGATCTTCTAAGAATGGAATTGAAATATGGTTATGTTACATGTTCTATAAACATATTTTCATTGAAATACTTGAAGCAATTTTTGAGAAAACGTCTTTAAACCTTTTTGAAAAGCGAAATTTTAAGCTCATTTCCGAACAAAACGTTTTCAAAACTTCCTGAGAATTAATTTGAATCACTTGTACTTACAAATTAATTGAAATATAAAAAAGGATTTAATGTGTATATTAACGGCGTGAGTGATATTTGTGTAATTTTTGTACAATCAAAAAAATACACCGAAATTGCGATTATATAAGTCCACAGAGCTCTATCCATACAAAAAGTTAAATGAAAGAAATTAGAGAAGGGTTAAAAAAATCTTGTTTTAAGAAATACACGTATTTCACTCAAAATTAAACAAGCGACGAACAGGTAAATGGATGTTTCGAGAAAAAACACATTTTGGGTACAAGGAACTACAAATGTCTCGATTAGATTAGATTAATTTTTAATTCTGCAATTAACTGAGAGAACTTGGTGGCAGAATATCTTATCTTTTCTTTCATTAAGCTTTCATTTGTTAACAATAAACACTCTACAAAATTATGTATAATTCACCGCACACAAGTCTTCTCACCACTTCACTTCACTGCCTGCACTAAACTCTAATGTCTCTTCCACATTCTTTTCAGTCCACTTCACAACATAATACTCCATATAAATACTACTAATAATAACAACTGTACAACTTACTCTAAAGAAAATACATAATTTAACATTAGGAAATTATCAGTAATATTTTCAAATATTGATGTAATATACACCAACTACTAGAAACCAGCTCATTTATTTTTAAATTAATTATTTGCTCAAGCTTTAAGAAAAGGGTTCAAAGATAGTCTCAGGCGAACTGTTTCAGTATTGGATTTATCTTCACAATCAACAATACTCCACTCACCTTGCACACTAAAGACTTGAGGGTCACTGCTGCGCGGTTTGTTCTCTAACATAAGTTGGCCACAGCGTTGCGTAGAATGTTCTGCGGCAAGTATTGAAGCCTGTGCAACATGTCTATGCAACACAACTCGTGCAGGACCTGCTGCTTTACAGTAACCTCAGAAAGAAGAAATTGAAGTCTTGTATTTCACTGCAATTTTCTTCAGCTTCTAAGGAATTATTAACTTTTAAACATTAAATAACAAACGTAATGCAGATTTTTTAAAGTTTTGAAAATAATTACAATCTAAAGGTCTTCATATATGTATGCAGTGATGACATAGATTCGATGACTGAACAAGTTAATCTAGCAATAGGGAAGATTTTTGGAAATCAAAGATATTGGTGTGATTACCGATGTTCTATGCTTTGTTTTTCATCTCAGGTGAAACATGATTAGAAACGAAGTGCATTCTACGGACCTTTACTGCTGTGGGCTCCCCAATACTAAATTGAACAAATGCAATGTGAATTAAGTTCGTAGTAAAATTTATTTCTTCTGACAATGCTAATTTTTTTAAAAGGAGCAGGTGATAATGACAATACACTATGATGGCGATTTTAATGGGATGAGAAACATAATAAATACGATAAAAGCAAACATGCGCCGCAAATCCGCATTCCCCACTACCATTTCTACATAGTTTCCTAGTGATTAGACATGCGGTTCCAGCGGGAGACAGGCAGTCTAACCACTCATCCATGGATCACCCCATTGGTCTGAAAAGTAGAAAAATCCATCCTTGAACTCGAGTACATTCCGGCGATAAGCAGCATGCGAATCTATCGACACCCTGTTTCCAAGGTCATCCGCCGCCGTCATCTCTCCGACCCTCGGAAGGTCGTTAGGCGGAGAGAGAACGGTGTGTGCCAACCGGTCACATGCATACGCCTGACCTTGACCTTGCTCCACGTGCTCGTTGCAAACACACGCGCTCGTCCTGAATCCGCCGGCATGCCGAGTGCTCACCGCCGCACCGCACCGTCTCATCGAGGGGCCAGGGAGGAGGTGGGGGAGACGGCGGGTAGGGTTCGATTCAGGCCCCCCTAAGGTCGCGGGCGTTCACAGGTGTAGCGAGACCAGTCTTCTTCCGCATCGCTTGCCGGTGATGACGTGATCACCGGCGAATGCGATACCGTCGTGGTGAGAGGCGCTGCGTCGGTGCTGCCGCTGCCGCTGCACCTCACGACGTCACTTCTCTTATTTCGTGTTACGGCGAACCACGCCTGCTCTCAAGGGCGCCGGTAATCGAGGCGAATCTTCGACCTTGTCTCTCTCGCTCGCGCGTTCTCCATCATCGCGAATTTAGCACGAACGCCGATTTAACGAGGCCAGTGCGACAGGTGTGTTCATTGTTTTAAAGCAGTGTATTTGTAAGGCCGAAAGGGAACAATAATTGATTTATCTGTAATGAATGGCTAGCAAAAGGAAAATTAATCAAAGAGTTTCTTTTTCTCTTGGCTTCAAGCATTACGAATGCGTCCATGTTCACTTCTCTGAACCAAGGTGAATGTTTTGTTATTTCTACCTCTTGTCTATTTTCTTCGAATCTACCAAGACCGGTAACACACGTCCTGCTGTATTATCGTTCTTTACGTCGTGCTGTATTATTGTTTTTCAAGGCTCTCATAATACCACTTGCCTTACCATCTGTTACTAAGCCAGTCCACACGCATCTGTAAGCCTCTATTATCGCTTAGCACTTCCTGTGCAGTCAGCTGTTATCAGCCCCCACTCTTAAACTACTCCACTGCAAACGAAGGAATGTAGCAGGACTCGTGGACGGTCGTCATTTCTTTCAATATCTTATCTGCGGACGTAAGGAGAGACAAATTTACTGAAACTGTGATCTCATTTCCTGTTACTCGTCACGCCATTCCAGATAAAGCCTTCCGCCGAGATTCCCGCGGGCGTGACGGTATCGTGGCCCCCTGGGCAAAGTGCGGGCTCGCGGCCGCCCCCGCTGCCCTTCGGCGGGCGCTCGCAGTGGCCCATTTTCGCCTTTCCGCGCCACTGCACCCCCCCCCCCCCGGCGATAGGTTCGCTACACCATGCTTACGCTGCGACATGGAAACGTTCCAGAAGCTCTGGGCCTACTGCAGCTCGTGGTAAAAAAGCGATGCTTTTTAATCGTTATGTAATAATAAAGTTCAGAAAGAAATTCAAGTTGACCTCGATGACTGCGTTCATTTCAGAAATTTAACACAAACCAGCCACTCGGTATTAGCCATGTTTACGCGAAATGTTTGAGTTCTCGATATTATGAGTCTGCTTCTATTCGTGATACGGTATTCTCGCTTTTTGTGAAGGTTACAACGGAAATTTAAGTTGCGGTCTAGGCTGTTTATTTTCATTTCAGGAAATACACTTGTTATTCTGTTTTAATTTAAATATTTAGGGAACATGAGATATGATTCAAGAGATATAGAAGAAGGGAAAACTTTGTTATTTACGTTTGTTTAATAATTTCACATCTGAGTTTCTGAACAATAGGATATCATTGAGTCAGTGATGTAAGCAAAGGTTTATTATAGAACACATGCGTAAGAATACCAAAACATTTTTATCTATTTGCCAATTCGAAGCAAAGGAAATTGAACAAGAGAAGAGATTAATAAAGAACTCTTCTTCTCTATATAGTCAATATTAAATACCCTCAGTGGCTTTTATAAATTGCATCTACGGATTGTCACGTAGGGTGTTTGGATTTTAGTATTTGAGTTATGATTTTGAAAAGTCAACAGTATTTTTCTTTTGCTCATGAAAGTGTCAGAGTCAAATTTACGTAAGATTTCATTACATTCAGTAAACTATAAATTGAATACAAAATTTCAGGTACAATTGAAGACTCGACTTTTAGGCAAAGGCAATTGCAAAGGCACGTCTGAATGTTTTCTTCGCATTTCGCATCATAGTCGATTTATAACTTTTGTAGTCGAGTGATTTCGGTATTTGCATATGCGAAACCGAAAGTCTTCATAAATCTCTAACATTTAATATCCATTGAATGCACGTGAATGAGATAATGTCTTTCGATAAGGCCTGTGGAGTTGTCAAAATTGAGGCAACAAAAACTGGATTTCTGACACTATAATAAACTACATAATTTTAAGATACGAACGACCTTGATGCCCCATCCTCACAACGCAGAAAGTGTTGAAGGACATGGGTAGTGAGGGATGTGGTGTGGATAGTATCCGTCCACTGCAAGTGCCCCGGTCCTTCGCCGGGGTTAGAAAGGCAAGCTTCTGCAGTTGACGTCTGTGGGCGTCGTTGTTGGGGATACTACGGGTGACGCGCAGCCGCTGGCATGATCAGTTGGCCCGCAGCTGCGAGCGACGTAAATGGCGGTGTGTGCCTATTCACACATTTCGCGACCTTCATCCAGGGACGACCTTGAACCTGCAGTCGCATATTTCTAGCGCAGATCGATGAGCGAGCGTGACGACTCCAAGCGAGCGGGGAGGAGGGGAATCTTAGTGGATACATTCTTCAAATAAATCGGTCTCGTATTGATGTTTTGTCTCCAGGTGAAGTAATTTTCTCCTTAAAAAAATCATATACGCACACACATCCTTCCCTTGTTACCTGAAATGAAAGTTCTGCCATTAGTTCATCAAAATTCATTACGAAGGTCAAGCAGTTGAGTAGATTCAGTGCTTCCTGGATAACTGCAATTATTATTTTAAGAGTGCGTTCAGAAAACTATTTTTTCGTTAGTTATATACTTCTCTAAAAACAAATTAACAGGTGTAGGCTCCTAATTTTCTGATGACAGTCAACGTGTTACAACAGTAGTGGACGTCCCGATTCTTGTAAGAGCTGCAACGAGCAAGTGAAGCCGAATCCGTCGAAGGGCGTCGCCGAGGCTCCACCTGGGCCTCGCCAAGCGCCCCGAGGCCCTTGACCTTGGGTCACCGAGCTCGACGGGTGACCTTGTGCGAACCGAGATAGCATCTTATCTGGCCTGCGGCGGCCATAACTCGAGGCGGGGACGGGCAAGGGTGCGGAGGTGGTGCGCCACGCGCCCGGGACGCAGACGTGGCCCGCAGTGTGTCAGGGTCTGCGGAGGCGGCGTCGGCGGCGGCGAGGGTGGCGACTCCAGGTGGAGCGCCGGCGGGTGCACACAATGCTCCCCTATCATAGCGCGGGGTTGGGACCGCGTTAGGGAAAGGGGCCGGGCCGGGCCGGGCTCTTCCCTTGTGGGCGACGGCCGCCATCATCAATGAGCCCCCTCCCCCACCCCCATCGGCGCGCCCACGCGCTATCTGAATTAACGCGCGCGCGGGATGTTCCGCGCGCACGAACCGAGGACCTCCGCGGACCGGAAACAGGCTGCGGGGGCGGCGGCTGGGCGGGGAGGGGGCTGCGGCTGCTTCGCCCGACGGGCGGGCCTTTTTATTTTCCGGCGGGTAGGTGCGGGGAGGCAGAGGGGCGGGGCGGGCCAGCATGGCTGGCAGCCGCGGGGGTGCGCTGGGCGGGGCCAGGTGCGAGCGAGAGCGCCGAGCGCTGCCATGAATGAACGGCTGCGGCGCGGGGGGGAGCGGGCGGCGGCGCGCGGCCGCGCATGCGCGTTGCGGCCGCGCCGCTCGGGGCCGGGGCCAGCCTCGCTGTTGCGCGGCTGCTCGCTTGCCAGCTTCGCTTGTGCGCTGCAACGTCTCGAGCGCGCAGAGCGTTACCGGACGAAAAACAGCAGCATTCGACGCCCGTTCCTGAGAAGACACACGACGCGGTGCTGGTTTTAGCTCGTCCGCGGGCTTAAATGTCTCGCGAAGTGTTCTCGGATTTCGGTTGTGTTCGGATTGTGATTCCCGGCGTGAATATTTGGATACCAAACAGTTTGTGAAGTCGTCTGCGAAGAGCCTGCGGTGTCTTCGACGCGTCTAGTGCAGTGCGGAGTCGGGCTGCGTTGTTATTCTAACTGTTCGGATGTGAGGACGGCGTCGAGCGAGCGCCAGAGGCGAGAGAGCTTCACAGAAATGCGCTGCCAACCTGCGCGCCGAGCGGTCCTGACGAACATGGCTGCCGAGGCGCTGCCGCCGCGGCCAGCACGCTCCTCCTGACTATTTCGCTCGCGCCGCGTCTCGCCCCGCGCCCGCCCGCCTGTGCTCACTCAAACTCGCTCTGCCAAACTTCAAAAGTGGTGTAATTGGTTTTCTCACTTTGGCTGATCGACGTGCGACACCAGCCAAAGCTATTTTTAAAAGTTTTAATAGTGTGGAATAAAGTGTTGAGGTCATTGGATGTGAAATAAAAAGAAAATTGGAAGAAATCTATATTTTTACGGTCTAAATATAACTCCACTACACATAACCGTAGAAAAAAACGGTCAATGACGTATGTGTAATGATTAACAACCACGTCAAAGCGAAGTGCGGCTCAGTGTATTGTTGTGTTGGTACCTTTTAAACTTCGACAGCTCCGCAACAAAGTTTTTGTTTGTCGCCGGCGAATAAGCGTCGTTATTTTCGTAGCGGGCAAGAATCACTTGGTGAAGTGCCACATTTTATTTTGGTGATCGGGGATGAATGTCCATTGCGACCGTCGTGAATGAGTGGGATTATTTTAAGTGAACGTGTGTGTGAGGCGGCGAAGTAACACGTATTTACAGCCACACTGCTGCACGGCGGACGACTGTTATCGCGCGTCCGCAGCGCCCGGATTTGCACGGTCGTCGCTTCGCCGGCGGGAGGAGGGTCGTTGAAACCATACCCGTTTCAGTGGCCGTTCACGCAGCCTCGAGCGTCGAAATATCAAGGTGAGTAAGACGGATGGGCGCGAGCGTTTTCGCGCGGACGGACGGGCGGGCGCCGGTCGCGTCCGAGGCGGTGCGCGGCCGGCGGCGGCGCCCGGCGCTGCATGTTTCGAAGGTTTGCTCAATGAAAATTGGAATTCAGGTCGCATGCTTTTGTGAAAGGCAAGAGAACAGAACCCATTCACTAATTCCTTCATTCTGCCGCCGCTTAGTTCATTCAACTCGCGCCCGCATGCACGCCGCACGGGTCCCCCCCGCGAACATAACGGTCGCGAATCGATCGCCCGCCCGTGCAAGGGGAATTTATCAGCGATGTGCGGCGCTTGTGAATGGTGTGCCGAGCCCGTGGCCCGGCGCCGGCCACGGGGCCGCCCGCTTGGTGGCATGCCTGCCTGCTTGCTCGCCCGCCGGCCCGCCGGCCCGCGAGGCCGCGCGGAGGGGACCGGCCTGCCTGCCCGCTCGCCTGCCGTTGCCCGCCGCACTTCGCCCAACCGCCGCAGTCATGCTTCTCCGGCACATTTCCGAGCACAATCGAAACTTTTCCGCGCGCGCTCGCGAAGTGAAAACGCCTGTTTTACTTCGTGCTCGGAGCTGGCGGCGCGCGTTTGGGGCGGCGGCGGAGGCGGCGGCCGTTCACGTCCCCACTTTCGAACGGGCCGTCGCGGCCGGGGCGGGCTGGCGGTTGTGAAACGACGCGGCGGCGGAGGCGGCGGGAGGGCGCGGCGCGCGGGTCTTGCTGCCGCCTCGTCGGCCAGCGCCCTCCGCGCGCTCGCCGCCGCCTCAACCGCCTCCTCGGTCTCCACCATCACCAACGCCACTATCACCGCGGCCTCCGCCGCCACCATCTCCACCTCAGCCACCACCACCACCACCATCTCCACCTCAGCCACCACCACCACCGCCGCCGCCGCCGCCGCCGCCGCCCGGAGACTTGGGAGCTCCACGCACGGGCTGCGTGCGGCTGTCGCTCCAACACCCTTCCACCACGCACACACTCACACATACACACACGCCCGCCCGCGCGCGATAGCCTTCTTTACAGCGCCCGCGTTACGCTTTTGTTTGTTCTCCGGGCCCGACCCGGCCGGAAGCCTCCATTTTGATTATTCCTTCCTGAGCGTTAAAATAGTTTTCCGGTCCCCTGTGCTGGCGGGGGGTGGTCGTCAGGTGGGGTCGCCGTGCGCGCGCCGAGGCCTTCTCCCCTCCCCCTCCCCCCCCCTCCCCCACCCTCCCGCCCACGCCCCGCCCCGCCCCGCCCCGCCCCGAAGCGCCGAGCGGCAGGCCGCCGGGTGATCCGCGGGTCGGCGCGCGCGGTGGTGAGATGTCGGGCCGGCTGTTGGTTTTTTGCCCCGTATTTATGGACGTAATCGCACGGAGCTCTCGCTGATAAGTGGCGGCGCGATTGGTGACGTGCCTCGCGCGGACAAGGCCCGCTCTGTATCCGCGCCGCGGGCTGCGAGGCGTCTTCGCCGCCCGGGCCCCACTTACGCGCCCGGCACAATAGCCACTCTCTGTGGCTTCCACGAAAGTGCCCGGGAATGTTCTTGTGCGTTTGCTGCGATGCAATGTTGTGGAAAGGAAATGTTGGGAGAAGAAATGAAGGCGCGCATCGAACTTTCTCTCTGTTTGTGCCTCTGGACTGAATATTTTTTTTCAGATGAGATGTCATGATTGCAATTTTGGTTGATCTCTGTAACTCGCTTGGCTGCAACAGAACTATTTTTTTTATTATTATTATTATTAAAAACACATCTCTAGCTCTCAATACTACTTCTGACGGTTCGTGTTCGACACATGCGTAAAATTTTCAATGTAATATAAGTAGTTTGTAACCTCAGTGTTATTTGTGCTGTAATCAGCTAGGGGAAATGAAGATTTTCAGCTGAGGAGAAAATAATTAGAGTACCACTGTTAAAGATGTTACGTATAATGTAAGAGTGATATTTCAGCGTTAAAAAGTTCTAGCATTCTTCATCGGGACAACTTCTCATTTCTCTGCGACTTAATGCTCTGCATGATGTGGTCTTCATTTCACGAAGTAGATTTCATGAGCGAAACACATATACCAGAAAACAAATTATTTTCCAAGATTTTATTCTTAGGTGTTTATCGAAAAGTTTTGATCTAGGCAATATGAAGGCAATCAGTTTTTTCTGTAACTTTTTGTATATTTTACTCTTCTCCAATTACCATTCTGCAAAACTTGAAGCACATACGTCTAAATATAAATGAATATATGTATGTATTTTTAGTGTTTGAATTATCAAAACTTCTTAGTGGACTTCTTTATGGTTTTTTTAATCAAACTTATGTAATATTAGACTTTTATGTAAATAAGCTCAAACGATTCAACGTAACAAATTGCATCATGTATGATGATATATCATGATAATGCCTGATAGTAGGGAAATATATAAATGATGGAATTCATATAGCTTAAGCAGTGGCTGACAACTACTTGCTGGCATGATCCTTTAGCAAAAAAGATTAATTTACATTTTGGATACCATTCGATACAAGTTTTACATATTTCAATCACATTTTATGTAACCGATTACAAAGTATCATTGGGAATAAATATTCATGCAGGTTCCATCTATTCCTAGACGAGTTTAAGCAACCATTACACTATAAAATGAGTATATCAAATACAATATTTGAACGAAACCATTTGAAATATTCTTTTCAAAATGCTATGCTTATATTTGTTTTCATTTCTCTGTAACAATAATAGCTACAGATAGTAGCTATAGATATTGGCTGGAATATTGAGATGGTAACCTAGATAACTTTGGATGATATACATGTGCAAGAACAGTACTACGGGTAGTTAAGTATTCTTATAAACCGGATATACATTATTGCACAGTCTTTGGAATATCCGAGGAAAAAATAAACACCAACGTGGCAAAACATCCCTTGAAATGTTACTTATCCTCGAAAAACCTCTCACTCGCGCCCTGAATGCCTTGTTTGTTTCACATTTGTACTTAAAATGATTTTCGTAAAATTTCATCATGTAATGCCAAAATATTTAGGAATTCGTATTTTCCTTTTCCCCTTTCAGATTCACGAAACCAAACTGTCTATTGAACCGTTTGGACCGGGGCGGCATTAGCCCTCATCGCCTTCTTCATCCTGATCAAACACAACACAACACAGCGCCACGGCACGCGTCGCGGGCGACCTTGCGTAAGCCAGGGTGCTCCGTGCCTCTGTCGCAGGTCACTTCCCCCGCTCCCTGCTCGCCCCACCCCCCTTGCCCCCCCCCCCCCCCCGCACCTCACCAGCCGTCTCTCCACGCCTCCCGCCCTCGCGCCTATCCGCGGAAACTCTTTCTGCGAAAATTCCGTGTGAAACGTCGCTCCGTACCCGACCGCGGCTTCGTATTGGCCATTCCAGCTCGTTTCCCGGGAGCCCGCGCTAATTAAGAGTGATTACGGCTTCCAGTGGACTACGTAAATTAGAACACGCAGGGGTTAAGCGCCGTGTCAGATCCACGGGTGCGGCCTCCTGCTAATGGGATGTGGTTCTAATTGTCTCCGAAGAGCAGTGGCCGCGCACGTGAGTTGCGGTCGAAGCTGGAGAATGTTGACTCACGAGGACCGTTGGAAGTGCCATATTTACATCTTGAAATAAACTATTATCTGAGTTGATAAGTATGTAATCTTGTATAATATTCGAACTTTCACACCGAGAATTCGTGTTATTTTTGTTTGGAGGTCGACGTTTTTGGTCCGGTTAGTAGAGGAAATATTGTACATGTGCCAAGAACGAAACGTCGGAGGCGGCGGCGGCGGTGGCGGCGGGGACGGCGTCGGCGGCGACGGCGGAGGCAGCGGCGTCGGTGCCGCCGCTGCCGTCGCCGCCGCCGTCGGTTCAAACTTTCCTCTCCCAAGGCTTCGGACGCACATGTTACACGAGGAGGAGGAGGCGGCGGTGGCGGTGGCGGCGGCTTGCGCCCGCCTCGCCGCGCCGCGCCCCACCCCTCCGAGCCGCGCCCCGCCCCGTCCCTCCGCGCCGCGCCTGGTCGCCTCGCCTCGCCTCGTCGCGCCGCGCCGCGCCTCGCGCTCGCTGGGCGCGAAGTACCGCGGCTTGCCGCTGCGCGAGCTACTGGCGCCCACCAGCGCTCCGAGCACGGCCGGCCGGAAGGGTCGCTACCCAAAAATCTTTCGTGGATGGGCCTGCCCGTTGAAATACCGAAGAAGCGACGAGCGGAATAAGGAATGTTGTATGTCTGCGCATGTTGTTTTGGAAGCCTATTGCGTTCCGATTTCATTATCCAATTTAGGAAAAAAATTACTAAAGTGACATTTGTAGAAAACAAGATTATATCGTTATGATAGCGGTGTCCATCCAAAAACTGTATTTAGTGAAATTTCACAGGATGCCTGTTTATATGAATGTTTGCGTCACATTTTATATTCCTTGAAAATTAATTTACGTTAAACATTAAATATATTTAATCATTAATTAAGGATTTCATCAAACACCCTTTCCCGTTGTCCAAAATGTCTTGATGTAAACGATCTTAAGTTTGTGAATATTAAGCATTAATTGTATACTAAAAAAGTCAAGAGTGAAATGTGGGGTGTGAGTCGCTTTGTATTTTCTTTCAAATCGGTTGGGAAAACAGAAGCGGAGAATGATGAGCTATTATTATTTTATCCATATACCAAACGCACATTAATTTTCTGAAAGGAACTGATTTCTATCCGATTTGTAGCGCATCTTTTAGTTCATGACTAATATTTTCTTCCCGAAAAGAATTAAAGTAGGCCTCTTCAGAATGGAAATAATTAGAACAGAATAGATAGTTTGTGTTAAGAAACTGATTTGTTAGGTATTCTTAAAGTGGCAAGTTTATGTTTGAATGATGAAACTTAAACCTGTCTTGTGTTCGGAGCTTCGTGTTAAACGGGTAATTCGCAACGAAATGTTTCGATTCGGAGATCTTTCTTATGGATTTTATGCCCTTGATATTGAACAAGATATCACGGCGATCAAATAGTTACGTGCCGTCCAGGTCCCCAAGCAACCTCAATTAGCTTGTTCATTACGGAAATCCCTGGTTAAAAAGCTAGGGGCCTTGAACTGAGGCCATGGTTTCGCGAAGATTGTTGTGGTTGCATAATCTCCATTTCCAGTCTTTAACTCTGCCGCTGTTTTGGACGTCGTGCTGCCTCTCAAAATTTGAAATAAACGGATTACGGGATTAGCTCGCGCGTACTGATTTATTTTTCGAGGGTCCCGCCCTTCTAGGAGATGTCTGGGGGCGCCGGCGCCGACGTCACCGACGCAATCTATGTCGTGTCTTGCGGTGTTTCTTTTCATTACGGTCGCGTTGATTGAAGTTGCTATGGAAACCCGCTTTCAGATGTTCGTGGAAATTGGCGTAAGTGTCGTTTTGGACACTCCGGGCAAGTGAGATCAAATGAAGCGCAAGATCTTTAGTTAAAGCCTTCAAAACTCCTTGAACAGATTTTGTTCAGAAAGAGACGGGACGTGAATGAATGTGGACCCACAGAGAGCACTCGCAGAGGGCGACAGGTGATTAAAAGACATACTCATAAGTACCCTCCGGACCTCGTGTTCTCTCATGTCGTCATACTGCATGTCAAGAAACATAGAAAAGGAATGTTGCCTAGGTGCACGTTACACAATTCGTAGACTCTCGAAGGCCTAATTCACCTATATGTTGGATGCAAAAGTTAAACTACTCATGGCGTGGGAGTGCCAAATGAAATGCTGTGCAGTGTACACCAAGGGTTTTCTACTTTTATCCTACTATGTACATCGCTTTTAATATAAAATATATCATAATTAAATCGTTAGAATTGGTTTATGGCCTGAAAATCATTGCTTACACTTGAGTTACACTATGCAATAAAGGGGTAAATGTCAGAGGGCCGCAATGGAAACCTTAGGCAAAAATCGCGTGGGCACTTCAATTTTATTCCAATTTTTTCTTAATATTCTGAAAATATGAAAATGAAATACTCTGCAAGGTTTAATTGAAACACAGGCTTAATAGTTTTAATTGTTAAAAACGCTAACAATTTCTTCAGAGTGAAATTAAAACTAAATCAAGACATTATAACATGAACAATCATTTCTGAAGAAGATAATTCAATGATGTGAATTCATTTGAATTAATATGCCCAGTGGCAAAATAAAAATGACCTAGAGATACTCTGAAACTAATAACAGTCAACAAAAAACGATGAACATGGTGCTCCATCACCTGCATTTATCAATAGACGTTGATCCACTTCAAATTTGGTTATTTCTAATTTCAAAAGCACGCAAGGAAGGAAGAAAGGACAAGCAAAAAAGGATATACTAAAAGTCGACGTCTGTAATGATATAATAAACGTTTTAGAAGAACACATTCACTTGCGAACGTGTTGAAACATTGTAGTCATTTTTATCCAAACTGTTTGGTCTGTAGCAATGTGTCGGCTTGTAAATCGCACAGCTCAAATTTCTTGTTCCTCCAAGTCCCTCTACTCTATTCATTCTTTTTCACCATCTTTGCTCTTTTTTGCCATATGAAAATAATTTTTTTGAATAAGTATTTTTCATACTGTTCTTGAGAAGCGAAACGTTTTTCAAAAAGCTGTCGTGGACGGCCAATTGGAGACTCCTGCTGACGACCGACAGGGTGTGTAACTGGGTGGGGGCGGAGGCGCGGTTCGGCAGAGTTCGGTGGGCGGCCGTCGGCGGCGCTGGCGGCGGGGGCGCGGCGCCCCGCCCCCGACAGGACGCACCTGTTGCTGGGCAGCGCTCGACTCCCGGCAGGGGCGCTAGCGGCGGGAAGAGAGCGCGGGCGCGCCCCGGCCCCGCCCACTTCTCCGACGATGCTTCTGGCCTCGAGGGCAATTTTCTTTCGGGCTTACCCCGCTAATGGGTGTTTTGCGAGATCACATAATTGGAATTCAGGGAGGAATTGTCCGTGTTTCGTCAATATGATTAGTATTCAAAGCGATCAATTGTATTTTTGTTTGGAAAAACAAAAATTCTTGCTGTATTGGCTGGAAATCTGAAGAACTAAAAATAAATATCCTTCCCCTGATCGGGTCCGTGGAGCAACCTAATTTTGCGTTCTGACGTAGAGTACCCAGGTATTCCTTTTTCCAACCAACTCCCTCCTGTTTCATTATTTATTTGCGCAGATAACAGTAAAATATAATTTTTCCAGAAGTTTAGGTTTTCTTTCTAAAGTTTGGTTAGTGGATCAGTGTACGAAACTGGTTTTCACGATTCACCTCCCTCGTAGAACGGTCGGTGGGCGGGGCTTACCACCAGTGTTCTAAGACCTCACAACCGCAATATCTTCATCTTCAGATGAGATATTTAGAGAACAACATCTCTATGACGAGATTTTTCGATTTTCCTCTTCTGTCCTTCCCGCCTCTTCACCACCCGCAAAAACGAACGTATTCCCCGCCCAACCCAAACCAACCCTCTCGTTGTTTCCTCCCACCCACCTCGCGGGTAAACAAGATAGCGCCCGTTGGCCCAGTGTGACACGAGGCGCTTTTGGTTCCCTCCGCCCCTTCCCTCCCTCCCCCCCTCCTTCCTGTTTACTGGCCCGGGTATCGTGTTTGAAGCGGAAGTGGAGATAGGCCTCTGTGGAGAACTGTGTCTCGAGGTGGTTTGCAAACATCTCCCGCGCGCAGAACCCTCCAGATGCGGCTGCGAGGCGCAGCTGCTCTTGCGAATCGCGCGTTTCTAGCCGTCGCCCTCGTCCTCGCCGCCGTCGCCGCGTGGTGGGCGCGGCCCGCAAGGCGGTGCCGCCGCCGCCGCAGAGGCCTCGCCCGCACAAGGCTCCGCCGACGCTTCCTCTGTTCCGGGGACGCCTGTTTTTCTTCGCTCGGCTCCCGGCGAGGACTGTCCAGTGCAAACTGGGTGTGCGGGTGAAGGACGGCGCAGAATTTGGGTCTGATGTATGCAGGGGGCGGTTCCAGAAAGTGTAGGGTGGGGGGAGCGATTTCAGCTCAGATCCACATTCATATTCTTGAAATAATCGGGTGTTAATTCTTCGTTCGAAAAAATATAAGAGTATATTCATAGTAGAAATTCTGTTTTGGATGTGATGAGATGTATTAATGGTAATTATTTTGAATGAATTGGAAGGAAATTACATGAAGGATTTCCTTTGGGAGGTTGATGGCCACCGTGACCTTGGCTTCGCCACTGGATGCGTTTTGGGACGGATTTTCGTTTTTGGCGGTTGTAAAGCAATTTTCATTGTTAGGTTGCATGCGCATACATTGGCGATTTAGTACAAGAGATTAAGTACGTCCGTTCACTATAGACTATCTACCAAGATTCCGTGGGTCTGATTTGCCTCAGAACTGTGGCATGCCGAGTTTAAGGCCAGATTTTTGAAAAATAATGAAAAATCGTAGTTTTTATAATGCTCACATAGACAGTAAAACAAGGTATAATTTTAATATAATATATTAAGTGTCAAAAGTCGTGTACACATACACATTACCAAATCTGTAAACGTTCTAGTAATAGTACGAGTACACAGTTTGGGTATCATTTGATCTATTTTTTTAGTTCAAAAAGAAAAAAAAATCACTTAACTCCGTGACGATAATTTTCATCATGAGTGCTTATTCTGGTACAATTTCTACGACTATTACTTCAATCACGTATTCAATAAAAGTCGCACAGCGCCGTAGTGATAATAACTCCGCGTTTCCAATGTAGCGTGCCGTACGAGATGAAGAAATTAAAGATTTGTTGAGGGAATTCATTACAGTTTGGAACGCATTCATTTCAAACATCTTAAGAGCGTAACAACCTTGTTTCGTGTGCGTATCACGTATGTAGTATGCGTTCAATTCAGAGCGACGTTGGCACAGCAGTGAGGGGCGTCGTGACGTTTTTCGTCGTCGTGTGCGTCCACACACTTCTTCGCTGCCCCGCCCCGCCCCGCCCCGCCCCTTCCCTTTCTCCTCCTCCTCCAGCTTCTTCTTCCTCCCCTCCTTTCCCTGCTGCCTCCGCCGGCGCTCCCCGCCCCATCCCCACCCTTGCGCCGCGCGCCGCCGCAGCTGTGGTGCGTGGGCCCACGAGAATCGCCTCCAAGAGTGGGCCAACGCGCGTTCATATTTTGAGACCGGAAGCCACTTGTAAAGCGAGCAACAACATTTTGGCGCTTCTGAGTCAGAGGCGGCACCGTCGACGTCGTCGACGTTGGTGACGATGATGCTGATGACGACGACGACACCGCCTTCGACGATGGCGGTCGTTTGATGACTCGGGCGCGAACATTCCAAAGTTCCCGATTCTTGTTGAATAAGGGGTCGGGTCATTGATAGTTGTCATAAATGCAAATCGATTAGTTGCTTAGCGAGTTTTATTTATTGTAATCCCTATGATATGTACAGTGGTTTGTCAAAATACCTTTCAACTGACAATCAAATTCATGTCGCACCGATTTAAGCGGAGAGATAACACTCTTGGACAGGTCTTTCTCGGCAATGCAGTTTATTTGAAACATGTACATGAGGAGATAAATAATTTGTCGTTTGATATTTCAAATATGTATGATGAAATTCCATATAACATGACCGTGTGATCGATTAGCATTTGATGTAAGTTAACCGGCGGAATAGCGGGCTCCACTATCTATTAGAGGACCGGTTGGCTCATGCGCAGAGGCTCCCTAAGGCATACGTTACAGGATTTCACACTTCGGAGGCTATTGGGGAAGGAGAGAAGAAAAAAGAATCGATCTATCGAATATAACAAAAAACAGGTTTTGATTACAAACTATTTATATCTGGTGTCGGGGAAGTTTGTAGTATCAAGGATTTCGTGTAATTGAGTTTCATGCTATTGAGTCTCGTGTTATCGAGGTTCCTCGGTAGTTTGATCTGATATGAAGAACCTTTTTCAAGCTTGTCATGGTTCGTCCTTGACCAATCATGCCCTTATGCACACTTACATGCATTGCACTACTGTACATACTGGGAGACCGATAGAGACCTTGTCTCGGCTGGGGTGGTGCCCCCTGGTGGGAAATACCTGTTTGGGGAAAACCCCAAACAGGGGGTTTGTAGGTCGGCGCCAGATCCCACCATGCCGCGAGGGAAGATCACCGTGACCTCCCGAGATGAAACAACATTCACTACACTTACGATACGAATGATCTTAGCAGTGGACTCTCCCGGAATCATTAATAATCAATCGTCAATCTGCCCTGTCCCGCCACAACCTACCGTTCCCTGCTGTGCCCCACCCCACCCTCTCCTGGTCTGGCCCGCCTCGCCCCGCCCCGCCCGATTCTCCACTACCCTATCCTGCCCCGCTCCCCCATCCTGCCCCCTGCCCTTCTCCAGTCGGTCGTGCCCCGCCCCGCCCTCTGCTCCACTACCCTATCCTACCCTGCTCTCCCCCAGTCTGTCTTGGCTCGTTCCTCCCCGACCGGCCTTCGCCCCGACGGCCTTGGGCGTAGGGAGCGCGCGCGCTGCCTGAGGGGGCGTGGGCGGCGCGTGGGCGGGGCGCCCCGCGAGGGTCAGCGCGGACGCCGCCCACGCGCCGATAAGCGCATTCCTCCCCGCACAGTGGGCCTCACGCCGGCGGGGACACCTTCCAGGAAGGGTCAAAAGGTGCTCCGGTGAGAAAATCAAAATTAAAAAGGTCTGGCATAAGACCAAGATTTCTTTGATTCCAAGATTATTTGTCCTTTGATTCCAAGATTGTCTTTTGTTTCCAAGATTTCTTTCGTTGCTTGCTTCTTAAGGTTACTCTTTATACGGATTAAAACGCAATAATAGGCTCAATTCCACATACACCGTCGACTTATGTTCATGAAGAACTGTGTAAGTTTGTATATCATCTAATCTTGAACAGGGGGAATCTAGCTGCAGGAGCATCAGAAGTGTTTCATATTAAGAAAAAAAGAACCATCGTCTAGGATTGATTCGTAAAATATTTTTCGGCGTTATACAAACTCCGAACAATGGGAACACAACTAACTTAGTAAACATCATCAAAAGTTTTCTAGCCATCAGATCAGTCACATTTCCTATCCCCGCAAAACATTAGCAAGGTTTCAAGAATCACCACTCTCACCCACTCTATTTATCATGAACACAGTTGATATACTCACTGAAATAAACATACTATTAGCACAATTCGTTGATTACACTGCAATATAAAAGTCCAGCCATTCACTGAAGACCATTACCGTCAGGATTCAACATCACTTAAATAAAATGGATTACTAGTCAACATTTTGAAAAATCAAACTTTACTTAGTTAATCAACCGCTAAATGATTCTCTCTAATACCATTCTACTACCTACTTCCGTTACATATAAATAAACACAATTCCATGGACACCACAAAACCAAAAAGTAAAATACGTCGGGCAGAACGTCGACACAAGACTCCACTGGAAAACACACGTAACACTAAAACAAGCACTATAGCTCTACGAAAATCCCTTATCAACTTCAAAATCTGTGTATCCTTAACATAAGCCGTTGCATTGTACAAAGTAATAGTAAGACCTTAATGCTGTACGTATGTCCCCTCTGAAAAACAATTGCATCTCCTCTACACTACAAATAAAAATTCAGTTAAAGGAAAATCATCCTGAACAGACATAACACATTGGTCTTACCGTATTCATTATCTTGCTGATTATCTCCAAACATTACCGAATTACATCTGTCAGGATTTTATAGAAGTAAATATGCGTTGTTTTGTGTTTATTTATTTATTTTATGACAAAACAACTCCTCATATCTATTTCTAGAATGATGCCAATGATATAAACATCGCATCATTTTCTACCACCATGACATGATTTTCTCACAGCTCCCCCCCCCCCCCCCTGAAGGGCTTGTGTCACAGTACGCGGTAAGGCGCACGAGGGTGAAGGGAGGGGGGGAGGGGGGCGTGAGCGTTCTGCAGGGCGGGGGGAGAGAGCAGACCGGTCCTCTGTCGCCCGCTCCGATAAAGCTGAGCTGTTAGGACATGAGGGATTAGCTTGCTAAACGCGGATGTGCTGTCCATCTGCTGGTGGGAAGGCAGTGTACATTCATATTCAGGGCCCTCTTATCAATTGTGTACTTTTGCCGGCATTAAAACGCGATTCTTTATAAAGGACGGGTCTGATAGGCAAGGAGGAAAAGTTGTTGCAGGTACGGGAGTTATGGTCATCAATGGTTCTGTCTTCTTGAATGATGTATGAGTGAAAATGTTCGAAATTAATGAATGAATGTTGTACCAATGTGACTCTCGAAGGACGTAAGTCTTGCTCTCTTACTCCATTGAAGTCTTTTTTTTTTCGAAATTAATTTGAGTCTCATTTCAATTTCAACTTTCCTGATATTCCTAGTAGTGAAGTTATGATGCATTTATGCTAATACAAAAACGGCTCCTGGTCATTTCCGACTGTGCTGCGCCCAGAGACGGTGCCCTCTTCCTTTCCGAGAGTGCAGCATGATGCAAGAATAATCACTCATTCACTGTCGTTAGCTGCGAGGCGGCGCCATTCATGCCAAGTCGTGCCGAATGAGGCGGCGTGAAGTTGCTGTGCAGTGCGTCTGTTCGCTTCTCTTCCTATGGATGCCCTTATCCCCGCTGCAGTTTTTTTTCTGCTCAGACGCTTCCTTCACGTTCGGCTGACCAACACTTTGCATTCATTGCACTGCCCATCTCCCCCCCCCCACACACACACACATCGTGCTTTATGCGCTGCGTATCTCGTCCATTCTACTCTCATTTATTCTTCCACCGTACGATGTGTGGTTGTATATGTGCCCTTGCTATTCTTGCCTTCTTCCGCTGTGTCCTTGTGTGTCCTCTCTTATCCACCCCCTGTGTGCCCTCGCTTCATTCCCCCGCCGAACCCAATGGCCTTGTGTGCCTTACTTGAAGCAACACTTCCGCTTGCACATAAAGGTTCATCGGACTCACCACCGTTCACGCTCAAACCATGCTTGACGGGGTTGTTCGCATCAGTTTTAAATCTGTTGCTGCTACCTGCTTCATTGTTCTCATGATAGATCGCGACAGGCGCATCGTAAGCCCGTCAAGCCTGGGTGCAGTGTGGATGGAGCTCTTGAAAGCCTACAACACCTTCATGTAGATCCTCGTATTGAACCTTTAAGATACCAAATTAGAAGTATACGATTACCAGTAATATTCTGTT
This sequence comes from Gryllus longicercus, assembly GCA_038098605.1. Lineage (NCBI taxonomy): Eukaryota > Metazoa > Arthropoda > Insecta > Orthoptera > Gryllidae > Gryllus > Gryllus longicercus. Next base: position 8,428,313 of record JAZDUA010000015.1, read on the forward strand.
TGCATATTTCAGTAATCTGCATGTTTTCTACAAGTGTTGCCATAAGCCTCCGCCAGGAACTCTGCCGGTATACAAATGAATTGAGCCGTCAGAGTACATTAATTACATTTCTGAACGCGCGTTCTGGGAGAATATAGTCTTCAAGTATTAATAAAACATGAAAAAAATAGAAAGTCTGCCGTCATTGTTGCTACAACATTGGTTGTGACTGTGACAGATTTAGTATATGTGTAGAAGAAACTTTGCAACTGAAGTCTTGGCCGCAAAAGATTCAATATCCTCTTATTTGCCCCTATTAATAAAATATTCTTCAGAATAGCGAAGAACACGAATCGCTCAAATCTCACTAATCGCTCCTAACATAACCAAAAACTTAATTTCAAACATAATTCACCGTGCAATTTTCACCGTAAACAAATCCGTTAGTGAAAGATTCTGCCGACAGAAACGCTAGTCAAACTATATGCTTTCTATTAGGAGGAAAGATAATCTGTTCAAAGTAGGTAGTATACACAGTAATCACTTCGAACACGTGAACTGGTAATGACAGCGAGAGTTATTATGTATTTCAACTTTTCCAAAATTGTGATGACGAAACCTTTTCATTAACTAACAAAACATCGCTGTTAAAACATTGGCTTTAATTAACCAAGGTTTTTGTATACTGTCAGAAGGGTCATGAAATTTAATGTAGATTAATATGTTGGTCATGAAGATTAATGTAACATTTTACTTTCAAAAGAGCTTAATATATTTATTTATTAAATTGAATGCACAATTGAATGAAAAATCAGTATACATTTAATGAAGAGGTTTTCCCGTTTTCCCTGCCTCTCATTATTCATATGGCATATATTCGTAATCACCAGTCCATCGAGATCATACATTCCAGATAAGGCCACAAAAGTTTGATTCTCGCAACTTAATGTACACGTGTACATTAAGTTTAATGCGCGATCCTGCCAATTACTTTAATGTACATTTCATTCATGTAATGCGGAAATTTCTGACGGTGTAGACTCGTGAGAGTTTTGAAAAGACGGGCACGGGTGTCGCATCCTTAGTCTTCTCATGCGGCGGCGGCGGCTGAGGCTGAGGCGGCCGGACGCGCGTCTCCGGCAGCGCGTATCCGGAGGGTGGAGCGTCTTCCACTTCTTCGGTCCTCGCGCACCCTCCCGCTCTCCCTCCCTGGGGCCTTTCATGTGGCCGGCGGACGCGGTGGCGGCGGACGCGGCGGGGGCAGGAAGCCGAGCGGGCGGGCAGGCGGGCGGGCGGCAGACGGGATGAAGAAGCCGCGGCGGCGGCCTGGGCGGATGTGACGCGCGGCGATCGAGATGGCAGCTCGCGGCGGAGGCGATTCCCCGCGCAGATACGCGCGATCGTCGGGCGTGGGGGGCGGGGCCCTCGGCCTCGCCTGCAGCAGCCGCGGCCGCCCCGCGCCGTTGGCCTGCCAGAACCACCGGAGAGCATGGGGGAGGCGGCGAGCGGGGCGTACTTTTTTTTTAAACATAGAATACCGAGGAAAAATCAGTGAAATCGGGGAAAATCCGGAAAAATCGGTCAAAAATCATTCTTGTGGAAAAGGCAGAGAATGGTCTGAATGGGGAATTTTTAGAAGAATCGTTAGAAGTCAGTGCAAATTTTGTGACGGGTACAAACACTGAGTCGGAACTAGATATTATTCCTTAAAAGCATTAGTCCAGCAAAAAAGAGTGACTCAATTTTTATTTGTTGAGTATTTTTTAATATATACTTGAACACGGTGAAGTCGGAGAGCTGGCAAATCAGTATAAGCCCTCCTTTAATATGAAAAAAAGTAGCGTGATAAAATTTACAACTTATCAGTGAAAAAATGCTCTGGAGAACTGGGGAAAGTCGGAGAATTTGTTTCAGGTATTGAGTGGCCACTCTGTGTGATGCTGTATTCATTATTTTGAAACTAGCACATTGGTATTGATAGTGATAAGTCTGGAATACTGTTCTAGGGGAATTTTGAAAGTGCAGCATCGATGTCGGTATAAAAAAATACGTGATACATTTTTCTTAACATTAATTTTTACTTTATCTATTTGGAAGATGAAATACTTTTTTAATGATAACTGTAGATTCTGTATTCAGGTACAAAATGCATTCAATGTATTCTTAAAATTTTTGTGATAAGACCTCTTACTGTAAAGTTTCTAGTTTGTTTAAATAATTCGATGTCGATAGAGAGATATGACATTTTAATTTCGATAATCGTTACTTAGTTGCTAGTATTGATTACAAACTCTGTATGGAATGGTACATCCCTTGATGGGTGTTCAACATCGGGAATCAGGTTTAATCATTTAAAACGGCTGTATACATGAATGTGTATGAAAACATGATGCAGGGCTGTGATGTCGCTGTTAACGGTTGAATAAGTTGCTTCAGAATCCATTACGACGACAGCCTGCTTTCTTAACGTAGAAAGAGCAACTTCATGTACTTCCTACCTACTGGGAATTCTTTTCGCAGCGGAAACTTATCGGCAAAGAAGTAGTTCATTACATTGTAAATTGCCCTGTTATGAAACGTTCTCTCGGAGATTTTTCTAAGAACATTACAAAAACGACTTTTTCACAATTGTGTAAGCTCCTTGGTGAAAGTTTTCAGTTTATGGGCGATTTAAATTTTTGCATTTCTTTCCCGCCGAGTTATTATAACAACCATTGGATAATGAGCTAAGAAAGATGCTCTAGTTATTTTTTATTAATACTCAGTTGGTTTTTCTATAGTTTTCACATCGATTGAACGACTTGTAAAGGAGACCTTCGTGGTATCCTTGGAACAAAGCTTTCTGCGAACAAATAGTTCTATTATTCTCTAAGCAATTAATCCAACCCAAAACGAACGAGATGAACTGCTTAGTGGTGGACTAGAAACGAACATACCACGAGGTAATACATTTTGATTAGTTATAAAAAGAGCGAAATACTGTTTCTTGCGTCGGTAAGAATAAATAGGTATGGTAAAGCAATTCATTGATGTGCACAAACGACATAGGCTACTGTAAATGTAAAACTACCGGTGTATAGATTTGGAAACGGTCCCCCAATGCGGTAGGGACTGCAAATCTCCTTCGAGGCGTCCGAGGGCGGAACGTGGGTCTCGAGGCGCTCAATATGGCGCGGACCGCGTGGTTTTGATTCCGCACCGTGCGGCCCACTCTACATTTCGGGCGGGCGGCAGACGGGCGCGGGGCGGCGTCCGCGCCTTCGCCCGCTGCCAACGTCGCCCACTTCCTGGGCGCGTATTCTCGGAAGCCGCCGCCGCATGTGGCGCGTAGGGCCTCCGCTGGGGACGCCCCAACGCGGCGCGCGCCCACGCGCACGGCGCCTAGCTCCTGCCGCAGCGGCCATTCAGATAACGCGCTCGCGATATTTTGCTTTCGAAACGCAGCCAGTGCCAATGGTATCCTATGAATCCGAAAATTGGGCCCTCAAGAGAACAGGTGAGAGAAAAAATCGAAGCGGCGGAAATGAGATTTCTTAGACCTTTTGAATACCATAAAAGAAATTTTGACGGTAGAGATGAAATAAAGATCTTCAACCTATGTAAAAAAAAGTCGTACTAAGAAAGAATTGGCATGATCATTTAAAGACAATGCCGGAAGGTGAATGCCAAACGTCCTCCACAATTTCAATCTGAACGAGAGGAGGAGTAGGGGCAGACCAATTCGGGAATGGAATGATACTCTTGAAGATGAAACGGACAAATGATGATGATGATGACGAAATTCAGCCAGCCTCGCGAAATTTTCGCTTGGCGAACCGGCCTCTCTTGATCTTTGTTTCGAGCACTGTTACGTTCTAATCTGCCAGTTTGTTTGGACGTACGCTGTACAAATGTGGGTAACGGGAAAAACAACAAACCTCAAACTTCTGCAACAGTTGCAGTAAAAATAATTACTCAGGATAGAAATGCTCCATTGCTCAAGTAAAACTTCGTCTCCAAAATCAACGAGCTAATAAAGAGCAGTAGTATTACGTGCTACAGAAACTGAATTTACTGCAGTAATTCTTCTCATTAACGACGCTAGTGTGTCATTTCCAATTTCATTCACAGGAACTACTTGTCCTTTTTTAGTAATAGAACATTTCTCAACTGTAGGAAGATTGGGAAAATGCGGTTCCCAATTATTGTGGCTACACCTACTCTTAACATATATTGCTAATTGCTGCAATCGCTAATTTCTTTATTTGTGTAAAACAACATAAACTCCACGTCTTTCTCATTTGTCTCGAGTGGTGTAGTTTCAACACACAATGTCGGGCAACTGGAAGAATATATTTTTAATGTTGCTTATTCAAACGTTTGAAGATCGTTTGTTGAACCACTTGACTGCCATGCAACCAGTTAGATATCAACTTACCTATTTACCTATTTCGATTGCTATGGGATTAATACAATTTGTATACGAGTTTACATTCTTTATTGGCTTCAAATTGTATACAAAATTAGTATTTCACTACAATATTTACGTATTGCCTGTTTCAATGTACTTCTGAGAAGCAATGAACGAAAACAAATCTCAATTTCAGTTTATAGTAATTTTGATAATATTTGCTTGCTACATGTAAACAAATTAAAATCAAATTATTACAGTGTTTAGAGTTTACCTCGCAGAACTTGCTTTGAAGTTCATACTCTAATTGTCGTGCCACTCACTTGTAATCAGAATTGTAGTTTCAAGTGTTTATATCATAGGTAAGATAAATAACAAGAACATCATTCGAATATCTACGCTGCCGAGGATTAAAGAGAGAAGATAAAATGGGAACCCTGAAATTTATATCCTTAGATAAAGAATATCAACGAAGTTAAAAAAAATGTCTATCATGCTATTAATATCTAGAACCTTTTTGATATTTTTCTTTCAGATTTCCGTTTTCTCTGCACTCTTTCTATCGTTAGTAGAAGTTTTATCATTCTTAAATCATCTATATATGTATTACTGACAGTTTAATTCGTGGTCATCGCTATCGATATAGCACGCCCCTCACTTCATCTAATCACAATTCATTGGTAACGTAGCTCTACGTATCTCATTAGCAAACGACAATTGCAAAATGGGATTCAATTTGGAATCTCTGATAGACCCACGTGAAATGTCTAAATTACCCTCAGTGTCTCCTGTGGGAACACGTATTTTAAGTGCGACTCTTCTCCATTTCTTCATCGCCATCTTTGGCATAAAAAGATGTCAGAAAAGAGGCCATGCATGTGTATGAAATTAAAACGATCAATCATTAAATCAAATTACACGGCTGGATCACTTTATACTATCTGCTATCTTATTTATTTGGCTTTACATACACATTTTCATCTTTCTACTTAATTTATCTATTAAAAAATAAATTCTTCACTGTATTTTCATTGCATAACAGGGCTTGAAAAGGTAACGGTAAAATTGAAGCTAAGTATTTCTAATAGGGCCAAAAATATTTTGTACAGCGCTACCTGTCGTGTACGTTAGTGCAAAAGTTGTATCTGCGTACTCCACCGGAATGATCCGGTGTGTATAAATAGGGGACCAAACGGAAAATAAGAGTTTAACTAATATGAAAATTGGGGACCCACCCAGAGAAGGGCATACGTAAACTGGGGACTGGCTACCTCATCCCTTTCCAAGAAAAAGTGGAAGGTGACACTTCATTTTCGAAGAAGATTTTCATAGACATTATTTTTAAAACATAACTCCTTCCTAAATTTTCCAGACATGTGGGTAAAGTTGGTTTTTATTCAACTGAATTATTCGCTGACTGAATTCTGCTTATCTTGGTATTTTTATATTCTTTCTTTTCCTCAGCTAATATTCTATAATGCTGAACATGAAATTTGGGTACTCTTCTACGGCTTTCTTTGCTTTCCAATTCAGGAAGTCTGGAAGATTTTCAGTAAGACCAAAGGAAAATCTGGTCAGCGGCCCCCCTTAACGCCCTTACCTGCACAATCAGTACTTATCCTTACCTGGGTTGGTTAGGTTCCAAATTTACACGTAGAATTAGAAAGTAAGTTTTGCGAGAGAGGATGAAGGGACTATATGGTCCCCGCTTTACGTACGGCCCACCGGAATGACGCCGCAAGTCAGTGTCCTCCCGGAGCCGCCGCTGCGGGGGCGGAGCGCCTCGCGCCTGCCACGCGCGTTCGCAGCCGCGGTCGGCGCGCCGCCGTCTGTCGCCGCCACCGTCGTCGTCGTCGACGACGGGGCCAGTTGCGGGGCGGCACGGCACGGCACGGCGGCGGCGGCGGGCTATTTGGGGAGCGGTGGTGGCGGAGGCGGCGACAGCGGCGGCGGCGGCGGCGGCGCAGCGCCCGAGGCCGGATGTCGGCGGCCGCGCCGACCCCATTACAGCGCCGCGCGGCCCATCCCCGAATCCGAAATTGCTCCTTTCCGGGCAGGAAATTGGCCCCGGTTACACGTACGAGCTTTGTGACGGCGGCGCGGCGCTGGGCACCGAGCCGCGCGCGCGCTCAGCGGGCCTCGATTCGCGACGCGCGCTCTGTGGGGCGTCGAGACTGACTCCGATTTCCGAGATGCGAAGCCGGCACCGGGGACGTTGTCATGAGAGAGGGATAGTCGATAACCGAACATACGTAAATGCTTTGCACCACTAACTGTGCACGCTCTTCTTCATTAAAAAAACAAACAAAAAAAAACAACTTTATTTTCGAAATGTTCGAATATGTAGCTCTACAAAAAACCACGTCTTTTATTATGTATTTTTTTATGTGAGCATATTATTATTTCTTAGTCCTTGATTGCAAATTATTCGTTCAGATACGAACAAGCCGTACAGAAGATTGCATATAATAAAAGAGGGAATATAATAATAATTGTATTTCACTTTTCGATGTCTGTTCCTTCTACTCTTGCAGGATATGTAATTATATCTAGGGCTGGCAGAAGAGATATCAAACCTTAAATTTATTATTATTATTTTTTTTTTAAATGTTGTGTCTCCTGAAATTTGCAAGGAAATTTCTTCGAGTTAAATTTTATATTCCCTTCCCATTCTCTAAAACCAAACCCTTCCTTTCAGTAGTAATGAGTAATGGATTTGTTTTCTATTGTTTTGGCTAATTATGCAGTTCATTAGATGCTTTCATAAGTCATTTTTATAAATATTTAAATAATATTTAAAATGCATGAAAAATTTTATTATTTGTATATTTTGTTACGTATCCACCACATTTTGATTATTTTTTGTAACCACATTTCACACTTTGTACCAGAATGGATATGCAATCATGAAGTTCTCGTGCAAACGCATTACATTTAGCTGATGAAGACAGGAAATTCTATTGAATTACAAACTCGTTCTTTGCAATGTTACACTGGCTCAGTGTGTACTTCTCGTTTTTCGGTTTCCTCTTCCGGTCACGAGCAGTGGTTGGATGATATAAGTATGACGCCGTGCCTACGTGACACCTGTATGCACTATGCATGCATTTCGTGCAGGATATCCTAGTATAAATGTACAACAGTGTGGTCGCACACTGCACGAGATAAATTTTTTGCTCTCTGTCGTGTATTGTCATCCAGGTGGAAAAAAAACACACAGTTGGAAGCTATGTTGTGCTTCTTATAAACAAATGCATTATAAACATCTTGCAAATAATTTACTGCACGAAACTCTTCTCTGGAGACCCACGACGAGAACTCACGACGACAGTAATGTTTTGTTATCGCATTTCTCGCGGTGCTTTAATCGGGAGCAGTTTAATTTATCGTACCCTGTCACATCAGACGTAAATAATCAAAGGAGATAAAGCAACTCTGAACTAACAAGGAATGCTGTTAAATAATTTATTGATGATTTTATGTACAGAAAGTACACCAACTTGCATTTTTTACCCATTGTACTTAAGTACTGGAGTTATGAACCTGCTCGAGGTGAAAAGCACATTAGGAATCCTCTATTTTGCTTTTTTCCACTCTTTCCGACATTCATGGCCCTCTGTATTAATGTTACGGGTTTGAATCGTATCCCTAGCCTTCTTATGCCTTCGGAAGTGAAGAGTTGATAATGTGGCAAACGTCATGCTTCAGCTGAATATTTTTACCCAATATTTTCTGATAATAACCCCGAGCAAAAACCAGAACTCATTTGGAAAATAGACTGAGTGGACTTCAGAACGTCCCCGAATGAGCAAATAAGCCTAGGCGGGGTTTGAATCCAGGTCCCTCAGGTTAACTTGCGAAAATCTTGGAGATTATCTAGAAACACATTGATCAAAATTAAAGATCGATACTTTTCAATCGACAACGACGCGGGCATTTTCATTTTTAGTTTTGCAAAGAGATATGTTCATTTTAAAGTGGGAAAGGGGGGACGGTAAATGTTTACTAGGACAACCTGAGGGACAGACTACTCTTTCATCTTGGTATATCCGAGTTCAAATTCCGGTCGATGCATATAGAATCGTGTTCGCGACAACGTGCGTTTTCTCAGGATTATTTCGTTTTCTGTGTCTCATTTCACAATCGGCAATTACCCAATCTTCCGTCAATACCAGGTATGACTGTATGGCTTATACAAGAGTAATGAAGAAAAATGTATTTCTGTAGTAAAAATTAATGATGGTTTGTAAACCATTATGCATATGACGTGAAGCATTTTATCTTTTTGTCACGATATAAGCTGTTCCCGTTCAGGCCAAACAGCAACGCGACCGTTTTTCGAACTGCCGCTCTCTTCCTGTGCACCGGCGAAGCGTACAGCACCTGGTGGCGAGACGTGCCGTATCCGTCTCGCATCACGCTGAAGGCGGCTTGTGTTGCTTGTCGCACGAGCGCCGCCGCCCCCGTTGCGCTCTAGAATATTCCCCCCCGCACCTCGAGGCTGCGCCGGCGCGGCCGCGCCCAGCCCAGCCCAGCCCAGCCCAGCCCAGCCCAGCCCAGCCCAGCCCGCCTCAGCCCAGCAAAGCCCGCCTCACCACCTCGCCCGCGCCCTCACAGCCTCCGCACAGCGCCGCGCCTTCGACGAGCACCCAGCCCCGCCCCGCCCCACCCCGCCCCACCCGGCCCCGCCCGCCCCGGCCCCCATTCATGCACGCGCAGAGGGTGCGGCCGCACCCGCGCCCCCGCCCCAGCCCCTCCACGCCCCGCGCCGCACTTCAAAGGCACCGCCGCCGCCGCCGCCTCCGTCACCTCCCGCTCCACCCTCCACCGGTGGCCTTTACATCGGCTCCTCCCCCACACTTTGCGTGTGCTTCAGTGTCCTGCTTGTTCTTCGTTGCTGGCGACCAGTGTCGTGCTTTCCACGAGTTTTTCCGCATATAAGACGGTTATCCTCTATCGCTAAATTTACTTTTTTCCTTCGAGGTTACAACTCCGGAAATATATTGTAAATCTCCCTTTAGTACACTCTTCCCCTATTCATTCTTATCTTTTCGTTCCATTCAATTTGCTAATGATAATAGTTGCAGCAATTTTCCAGTGACAAGTCTGCATTTTAGATACCTCAATTGTAGCTTTGTTCCTGTTTCGAAGGCTATTTACACGACCAATGTTTCGTAGTGCTTTAATTTCTTTCTCCTTCCTCATCCGAGATTATGTCTTTAAATTTATATGCTGCGAATTGTGTTCTTTTATTTTTCTTCGCCTGCGATTCGGGACAGTCTTCCTCTCAAGTGTCAAAGTGCATACAGTTAAAATTTGCCAGGTGTGAGGGATGATAAGTCCCTTATTTCTTTTGAAATTGTGAAGACACGTAATTCTGTGGACGGGAACGTGAACATTGCACATGGACTTTGGACGTGGCACTGCTCAACCTGAAAGAAATTCCTTTTTCCCCCCATCCTTCGAGTTTACCCGAACATTTCTCCTTTTCATTATAACTTGAATTATAATTGTCTGGCATTCATTTTATTGATAGTTGTTTCCGATTTCAGTTTTAGACAGACTTGTTTGGAAAAGTAAAAAAAAAAGACTAAAATTGATTTCACATTTTCTTTACAAAGTTTCGGCGAGAAATCTCTCCATAACCAACTTCTGAGTGTACACCTTAATAAAGATTAAAACTGATCTGTGAAGGATAATAACGTACATTCATATTCTTAAAGAATTTAATTTTAAAAAATCTGTAACTTCTAATGACATGTTTTGGATGCCGCATATGCTATATATTTTCCAAGTGGTTATGAAAGCTCTTCTATGTACGTGAGGATGGAGACGCATTTGATCTCCAAAACAATGAGAAGAATAGATTAAAAAATATATTGGTATTGTGGTGAGTTTTCGTTGGCATTTCCAATGAAATAATTATGAGTCATCATTGCCAACAATATTATTTATTAAAGTAGTCGTTTTTGTGGGTTCCATACAGCAGAAAACAGAAAAAATATAACCAAATTTTGTTCAACAATCTTTTATATGTAATTCTCCAATACATCGGATTGCCAAAACCGAAATTTGGTATCCTTTATCAGTAAAATTTCTCCTTTCTCCTTACTCGGTTGTCATCCTGCATCCATCGTATTTCCCGTGCACGTGCACGTGCGAGTGAGTGCGTGGGTGCATTGTAGTGCGGTTCCTTCGTCGCGCTGGGCGTCTTTTTATGCAGTCGCCCTGCGGAGGCAGCCGGCAGGCCGCCGGCCGGTTTCCTCGCCGCCCTCTTGGGTTTCCGAAGCTCGGATTATTTTCAGCTGCGGCGCGCCGCCGTCGCCGCCTCCGCCGCCGTCGATATCGCCTCGCCCCCGCGCCCTGTGAAGCCCCCGCGCCCTGTGAAGCCCCCGCCGCGGCGCTCGCCTCCGAGCAGCTAGGGCGCCTGAGGGGCGTCGCCCCCTTCTAGAAATGCACTGGGCTGAAAGATATTTCAAAACACTTACGCTGGGTTAAAAAATGCTATTAGTACTAATGGACATTATAACGAACGAATTTGTATTAAGCCATTATTATATGACGGGCAATTGACTCCGGCACCGTTATCACGGAGTTCCTTATCGGTCACCCAACCAGGAACCAGCGATACCTCGAATTCGCTTAACCTTCGTGACTTAACGTGGTTAATGAATTCGGCTAACGATGCAGTTTTCGCGGTCGCGGCCGTTTCAAAAGAACCATCCCAGCATTCGCCTGGGGGAAAGCACGAAAATCCCGGACAGAATGGCCGGTACGGGGATTGACCCTGGGCCTCCCGAATGCGAAGTCAGCGCGTTTCGTCCTGACCCTCTTTGCAAACCTGCATTAATTAATTTTACCGAGCAAACATGCTATTTAAATGTTGTCTCCATATTTAATTAGGTATCATTTTTTGATAGAGACTCTAGTAATCCTAAAAAAATTATGAAAACGACACATTTTTTGCGTTGAGTCATGCTATTCTGATTTGCATTAAACCTTCAATTGTGAAGTGTGATCAGAATTGATTTCAAAACGTAAATAGTTTTTATTTTTGTGTAGCAGTACGGGTTTGTATGCAATGCTCCTTGATACGAGGTAATTTTTGCTTCAGTTATTACTACGGTTAGCAGGTGCGGCACAGAACGATTTAGATCTGTTTGGTTGGAGGTGATGTGATGTGTTAGACTAGTGTGTACTTTCTGAGTATTCTTTCAGCGTGTAATAAATGCAATGGCACAATTATGTTCTCTGAAGGTCTAGTTTTCTAGAAGTTCAGCTAAAGGCTTTTCCGTATTAAAGTATGACAAGTTGAACAATGGGTTCAGTTAATGTGAACTTTATTTATTTTTTAAAATAAATATATGATCTATTTAACTGATCATACTTCAGTGTCAGAAATCATTGTATTGGACGAGAATAATAACATAAACAATTTCCTGCGTTTGTTTTATTTGAACCGATAATCTATGAAATTTCGTGCAGTCGCGCACGAGTACTTGGTAGTCTTGGACGAAATAAAATGAATAGTCGTGAACCGAGCAGTAAATCTGCGTAATACTACATCCAAACAAAAAACAGAGTGATGTGTCTTACTTCCCTCTCCTCGCTCTGTTCCGTCCCGCCCCATCCCTCCCCGCTTTCCGCTTAACTCCGCCTGTGTTCGGATCGTATGAATCGAGTCGAGAAAAAGTCCCACATATCAGCAAGAAGTCGTTTCTCCTTCTCAGGCAAGTTTTTCTCATCGCGGCTTTTCTGTCGCGCTGTCTTCGCCTCGCCGCAGCCACTCGACGCAAGACCCTCCCGCCCACGCCCCGCCGCTGGTCACGTGGCGTCTCTGATCCCGTTGTAGCACTAAACGACGACCGCTGATTAGGCTTCATGCTCGGCTCTATCGCAGTGAGCATGCGTTGTGCGTGAGTATTACCGTGTGTGGTTTGTGTGAGAGATCGCAAATCTGTTTGTGAAAGAGTGAATAAATTAGCAACGAACGAACGAACGTCTTACCCTTGCCACCCATCATAATTTTCGGTTAGTTTTGTTCGATAGATTAATCTAAATGTGTGGAGCAACATTCTTATTTGCTTCATAAGTGCTTAAGACAAGTGGGTATTAACTAAAAACATTAATCTCCACTCCTCTAGGGTGTACTTGACGTGTGGACGACATGAAGCGGAAATTACATGTGTGAAGTAAATAAGTTATTTAACTTCTATAATATACACAAAGTTCTTATGAAGTTATCACTTTTTGATTTGTTGCTCCACACATTTGATTTTACTACGGAATATTTCCCTCTTTTCTTATCCGTTATTTGCAGTTCATCTGCACTGAAATGAAATGATATAATTATGTGTTTCTATATATTGAATTGTTAATTGCATATGGTGCTGCTCAGTAGGCGAGCGCGCGCCTGCGGCCTCCTCAATTGGGAGGCCAGGCTTCCCATGCGGCGACGCGCCACGCGCCCTGCCCTGCCCGGCGCTCAGTAACGAGTGTCAATTTCCTCGCGGGGTCGGGTTTTCGAAAGCCACCCGGGCGCGCCCGCCGGGAGCGTCTGCCACCCCCGCCACATCAGCGCCTCTCCACCCATCGCCGCCCCGCCACCCCGTCTCTTCCAACCCGACCACCCCCTTACCCCGCCCCCTCTCCCCGTCTACCCACCTCACCGCTACCCCCATCGCCTCGCCACCCTCGACTTTGGCGTCGTTGCGCGCCCTGTCCGTTGCGCGCCCTATCCGTTGCGCGCCCTGTCCGTTGCGCGCCCTGTCGTTGCGCCCCCTGTTTCATAGATGCCACCTTCCTCACTCCGCTTCAGTCATCGCAAGACCCTATCAGCGTTATTTTCACCCATCCAAACTTCCTAATGTCAAATCGTTATCCAATACCCCCCCCCCCCAGCCCCTGCTGCCCTCCTTCTTTCCCATCTCTCTTCATTCCCATTTCCTCTTTCGCCTCCCCTTATCACTCTCGCCCGTTCACTCTATTTCACAAAACCCCTCGCCGAACGGACACTTCCATCGAATCCCGCTCCCCCACTGACCACATGCATCATTGCGCGCTCTGGGCGGCGATGCCTGCCATAGCCCTTGCCCTCGCGGCTTCTTCCATCTCGAATCGATAGACAGCGCCAGGGTCGGCCACGCAAACGCGGCGCGCGCTCACATAGGCTCCGGGTAGGGATGGCAAAGAAACATCGGATTTTAAGAGATCGATATTTTTGAGCAGAAACATCGATATTATGACATCGATGTTTTGCTTTCGATGCTTTCTTCAGATCGATAAATTGTTCAGAAACATCAATGTTTTCAAAACAACATTTATCATGATATAATAAAATTTGCAATATGTTTGATTGCTCGCCAACAAACCGTTTGTTATTCGCAATCTTTCTCAGGTGTTATTACCTTTTTATTATTTTTTACGGTGGCTATATCCTTAAAAATGACAATCAAATTAAAGGCTGAATATACTTTGGACTAATATTGACGTCTGTATCACATTAGAATTAGGACATTTTACTTCGAAATAAAAAAACCTTTTGATGATGTATTGAAGTATCGACGAGCAGATGTTGATCTTAATTGTTCATGTCTTATATTTTCAAGACAACCAATCTTACTTCATTTTTTATTTCTTTTTGAGGAGTATAAAAAGACATTTATTACACAATTTGAGCGTGAGCAAGTATCATGTTTACATATGAATAAAATTAAAATCAATTCAATTTCAAATGATGTTTCAGGCTTCTCATAACGATTGAAAATGTCATATCTTCCCATAAAAATTAATCATTATCATTGTACAATCCAGATCACACCCGAATCTCCTTTCATTGCAGTTAGGATGAATGAAAAAAAAAAACGCCGAGGAAGCTGAAGATTGTTTAGCAGGGCCAATGGAAGTTGGGGGGGGGGGGGGATGTGAAAAAGTTTGGGAACCGTCGCTCCACCCGCGGCGCGGGTTTTTTCTAGCTTCCCCGGGAGCACTGGCCTCCAATCCGCCCCGCTCCGCCACTTGGATTTCCGGTTCCTTGAACCCGAATCTGTTTTCGCCCAGCAACCCGCCCCGCCCCGCCCCGCCCCCGCCGCCCGCAGCTGCTGGCGGGCACGCCCGCCAGATTTTTCACGCGCCGGAGGGCCGACCCCGCGAGGCCCTGCGAAGGGAGGGGCGGGAGGGCCCGGAGGTTTGTGGCTGCTAAGATATGGGCTCCATTAAATGTGTTGGTATCAGACTTCTAGAAGCATGCGTGTCATTGGAGTTCAATTTGGCTCGCCAAATTGGAAGGTTTGACATGCATGGTTTGACATGCATGTATTCCCTCAGGCTAAATAGTTGACTATGTTTTTTTTATGTTGCATTCTTCATATACCATGTATACGATATTATCTCACGAAAATATCAGTATAATGTAAATATGTTTGGTTAATTAAATTAAAAGATAATTCGAGTGATTGATGCATTTTTGGGGGCATTTAACTGTAAAGACACACTAGTTTAAGCTAGAAGACTATATCTTTAACATGCTTCCAAACAAACTCCTGCTGTAAACATAACCTCAAATCACATTAGTGAAACAAATACCAAGAGAAATAAGGAAGTATAAATGCAAGCCGTAATAAGTCTATACACACACCAAACTACTGAATTCTTCTAATACGGTTTTTCAGAGAGTCTACCAAGACAGAATTATACAATATATCGAAATTGCGAGCGAATAAATAATAAAATGTGCGATGGGGAAAATGAGTTGCCCATCTCTGTAGCACACGTGTTAAAGAGACTTACTAGAAAAACAAAATCAGTAAAAGTATCTTGTCATTGAAGTTAGCCAGCAAGAAGGTAAACAATGTCTAAAATTTGAGACCTTGATGTCTAAACTTAAGAATTTAATAAACAATGTGTTGAAAAATCAGAGAAGATTCCATTATCGTTATAATGCATTATTCCTGAAAACCATACAGCACTACTCTAGTAATCATCTGTTAACGGCACTGACTATACTCAGTGTCCTTGGCGCTCAGGTCCATTGACCGGGAGAGATGGCGCAGGGCATCAACTGATGTCACTGCAGTCCTTCTGACCGGGAAGTCCTGGGATCGAGTTCCGACGGTGGCAGGATTTTCGACCCTGGCTACTTAGCTACGTCGCATTCAGTCGCTGTCTGGAGGGGAATTCCCTCCCTAATAAATGGGCCACGGACCACACGTGATTTCACCTTCCTCATCCTTGTCCTATCCTCACTCCTTACACACACACACACACTAACACGCTCTGCCGCGAGACCCGTCGGGAGCTTAGATCTTGTCCCACCGGCTGGGACGGTGAGGGCTGGTGGGAGACACCTGGTTGGGAAAAACCCTGCCAGCCGACGGTAGGTCGGGGCCGGGAACTCGCCACAGAGCGGAGTAAAAATTGCCGCCGCCTTCGAGCAAAAAACAACATGAATTAACTTATGGAACTAATTACCCTACTATTTGATGTGCCCGGAATCAATCGATCAGGTCCATTGGGGGGCGTGGCAGGTTGGCGTCCCTCGTCTTTCCTCCTCGGGAGGTGGCGCTTGCCGCCCTTTCCGTCGCTCGCTGCGCGCGTCGCTTGGAGGCCGCGTCCGCGCCGCCCACGCGCGCAGTTTGCCATTCATATTTGGCCGACGGCGGCCCGCGGCCCGCGCCACTCGCCAAGCGTCGCGGGACGGGGCGGCGGAGCGGGGCTTGGCCGCCGGCACCTGAATGGGCGAGCCGAGAACCAGGATGTCTCCGCGACCTCATTGCGAACCTCTCGCGACAGGAGCCCTCGTTTGAAGATTTCCCCCACGGACGCAGACGGGATGATTTGGGTTGAGGAATGGATCCATTTGCCTTGATGATCGGCGTGGAGGAGGATTGTGAAATGAAAGTTACGAGTAAAAATATTAGGAAGCAGTTGGTGCAAAGGCAAGATTTGTTTTGCAATAGAAGTTGATTTCATGTTTAAGCCTTACTGTCGGGAAAAAAGTTCGCACATTTTCGGACGATGAAGTTCCATCGTTAGAAAGGGCTAATTTATGGGGATCAAAATTAAGGTTAAAAAACTAGATTCTCTTCAGCTTTATAAATTGTACAATTTTGTATTCATTGTTACAGTTATGTTTTAATAATAATTGTAATAATAATAATAATAATATTATAATTATAATAATAATAAATAGCTTGATATGGCAATGGTCGGATCAATAAGTCCCTCTTCCGCTTAACAACACATACTAAGTAATATACTAAATAATACAAGTGAGTAGTTATACATTTGAAAATAACATGTAAGAAAATGAAATCTGAAGTATAACAGAGATACCGAGCAGTTTCGAAATTTTCCTTTGAAAATTTGTTAACATTTCGTTGGTAAATAAGTGTTTAAGACTGAAAATTTTCCTTGATGGCGGTGGTACTATGAATTTGACGTTTCCATGTCTACTCATAGTTGTATTTAAAATGTATGAGGCAAGTATATTCCTCTACTTAGTTGCGAAAGTGCCTTGAATCTGTAATCTGCACTTCTATGGACACTTCATAAAAAGGAACTAACAGGGAAATTCAGAATCTTATCATTCGAAGTTTAGTTCATCTAAAGAACAATTCGAATGATACTCTAGAACTCGAATTTAATCGCCCAGATTTGAGAAAAAAGATGTATAATATCAACATTGATATTGTGCATCTTTTTCTCATGCGGTAGCAACCTCACCAACAATACCATTAATGGTAGAGACTTTACAAACTAATCTCGTTGACTCCGGAATTTATGTGTGGGGAGGGGAATAACATTTCTGGAATTATCCAGTTAATAAGTGCTGTCCAAAGAGAAATTGACGACAGCCTCTTATTTTCGTATTGCCGGAAAGGAGAAATTGCTCCCATGCAACTGGCGGCACTTGAGGGGAAGCCTCGGAGTGCGAAACGCGGCCGAGGCGGCATCGACGGCTGCGGCGGCGTGGCCGTCGTGGATGGCGGCGGCGGCGGCGGCGGCGGCGGCGGCGGCGGCGGCGGCGGCGGCGGCGGCGGGACTTCAGGGCCGTGGCGAACAACGGCCCATTGTGGCGCCGCCTCCGCCTCCGCCTCCGCCGCAGTCGCTGCTCCGTGCCACCTGATAAGAACTGCTGCATGGTTAGGGCCTGGCCCGGCGCGCGCTATCACCGCCGCACTCGAGAACTCCGAACTAGGGAAGCGACGTCGATATCGATGTTTTTAAAACATCGATGTTTTAGGAGGAACATTGATGTTTTTAAAACATCGATGTTTTTGTGGGAACATTGATGTGTTTGAAACATCGATGTTTTAGGAGGAACATTGATGTTTTTAAAACATCGATGTTTTTGTGGGAACATCGATGTTTTAAACATCGATGTATTAACACCGATGTTGTTGTTTTTTTCACATCAATGTTTTTTTTCATATCGATGGTTTTTCATATCGGTGTTTTGTGATCGATGATTTTTTTCTTTTCCGAAGTTTTGTTGAATGAAAAATTTCCAAGAACACAATCCTGTAAAACTTAAAATATAAAACAATAATTGATGGTACCACTGTAGTTCATGTGTTGGAACCAAAGGAACGCTGAATGTACTACCTTCGTTGAACAAACCCTCTCGCCCGAGATAACCTCCGTACCCTTGTATTTCCTCTGTCTTCAAATTCATTTTGCATATTGAGATGTGGGCAACATTCGCTGTGGGCGTACAGTCTGTCCTTTCGTCTTGTACGCGTATTCCGCGAATTGATAAACACGAACACTGAAATTAAATTTTAACGCCCACGAATTTAATGTTAGAGGTTACTAAAGCAGTGTAAAAAACATTGATGATGAAAAACATTATTCATTTCCTGCTACCAATATATTTTGTTGTATTCTTTTGTTATTTGGGCACCATTACAGTTATTTTATTTCACGAGGTTGTATATATTATTAGGGAATACTAACGCAAGAATATAGAACATTGAATTTGTGTGTTTGAATGAATCTCATTGAATCATTGCTTCGAAAATGGGACACCTCTTGTTAACTTTTTTAATGTACATTCTGTGGACATAAATACGACTTTCAGTGAGTTGGGTGTTTTCGGTAAATTCATGCAGTGAATATTTTTTATTCAAGTGAATGTTGCCTAAAAAGAGAGTTGAGAAAAAGTGCCTTGGATACTTCAAGAAATTTATGTTTATAAAAAAAAATTGTATAGTCTGTTTTATTTAGTGTCGAAATTGGGTCATGGGAAGTTGTTTATTTTTGTACCAGGGATTTATTTGTATAGTTGTAAAAGAAAAAAAAGAAAACTTGCTGCCTAAACGACCCTTTGAAACGAATGATTTCACTAGAAGAAAATAACTGGGGAATGCAAGCGTCAACTGCGTTGAAGTACCTGCCGGGAAGGCAACTCTTGAGGGAGCCGTATTGAGTTAAGGGCCCCGGTGACGGAAGCACGCACATTGGCCACCGGTCCGCCGCCGCCGCCAGGCAGGAGAAACTGTCGTGACGTCACGTGGCGCGTGGTCCAGGCGGCTGCGCGGAGGCGAGGCGCGCCGCCTCGGGTAACATGGGCGCGCCCTCCCCCATGGCTCCAACAGGAAGTGGGATGGGGTGATTTCTCCGCCCCGCGGGCCGCGTAGGGGAGACAGGATGTCGCACGCAGGGGGCGCTGTTGGGGTCGTGGAGGGGGGAAAGAAGGGAGGGGGACAGGAAGACGGGTCGGTGGCGAGGGGGGAGGCGGCGCGACGAGCCAGCAGCCTGGCAGCCAGAGAACGAAGCGACCAGCGGGTGGGGCGACGGGCGCTGGGGGCGGACGGCAGTGCGCGGAGAGGAAGGGCGAGGCAGGTGAACCACGGGGTGGAAATTACCTCGCCTGGCGTCTTCATAGGCATCGCCCTCAACCTTTCTTCTAGCCATTCGTGAATCTAGTTCACTGACCGCGTGCTAGCGTGGATTTTCACTTTTGGAACCATCCTTCCCAAATTGTGTACAAGTAACGTACTCTTGAAAAATTTTCTTTATTGATAGCAGTGTCACACTTTTGCATTGCCACGGATTTCTGGAAAAGGGCGTCCTTCAGTGATAAAGCAGAACAGGAGTAACACGTGAACGTCCATGTTTTAGTTTTGCCGGCAATGTCATCATCGCCTGGTAGTAGAGCATGAAACGAGTGGGCTCACAATATCCACGCAACTGAATGACATACATACTAGGCTTAACTGCTACTGAAGCACATGCATATTAGGCTCAAAGGATCCCCAATGGACGGAATTTCTCCTTCCGGTAAAATTCCCGGACTTCGTTGGTGATCGCCGGAGCCCTCTTCTGCCCTCTGCATCGGGGGCAGGCATCCCTGTTCCGAGCGTCCGTCGTGGGTCGCGGCGGCCATTCACGCGGCCCCGAGCTCGAGTCCCGGCGAGGCGGCCGCCCGCTCTGCCCCAGTGCCGGCGCTCACCGGCGCGCGGCGCGGCGCGGCTCGGCGGCAGGGACCTTGAACAAGGTCAGCCGGACCCCTCGCTCGCGCCAGCCGTGACCGCAGCCGCATCGGGCGGCCGCGGCGGCGGTGGCGGTGGAGGAGGTGAGGTGCGCGGGCGGCAAAGCTCGGCCGGCGCTCCTCCGCTCCTGTCCCCGCTCCTGTCCCCGCTCCTGTCTCCGCTCCTGTCTCCGCTCCTGTCTCCGCTCCTGTCTCCGCTCCTGTCTCCGCTCCTGTCTCCGCTCCTGTCGCCGCTCCTGTCGCCGCTCCTGTCGCCGCTCCTGTTGCCGCTCCTGTCGCCGCTCCTGTCGCCATCCTTAGCTGGCCTTGTAGCTCAAACATTCTTACGGCCGCACGGACCCTGCCTTCTTCCATTGGTTTGTGTTTACCTTCCAATCTGTGGCTCTTTCGTCCCGGCTGGAGCCTCGCCTGCGTCCCATCCGTTTCGGATTACTCTGCCCTCTGTTCACGACCCGCCTTCGCCACTGCTACATGCTTCACATTTGCATTGCTGTCGCCCTTAGGTTCGTGACGAGGTTTCAACATATTTAATGTTGATTGTCGTCATTTGCCTTCGATATTTCTTCGTTGTCCCATTACACGTCTGAATCACTGAAGATATTTTTTTTTCATTTACTTCTCTTTCCATCATCGTTCATATCGTCTTCCTCACTGTCTTAAGGACTTTTCTCAGTTGTGATGAATGAATCGGTCAATGACAAATGATATTGGTTATAATAATCGTCGCACAGTGGGGGATTAAGGTACAGGGAAATCAGAAAAAACATCTATAAAACCCTTCGCGTGTTCTTTGGTTCGCCTCATTCTCGTCTACTGTCCTTCTCTAGTTCTCCTCCCCACTTAGGCCTCCGCCATACCGTCTCTTCTTGTTTGTCTTTTTCGTTCTTCTCCATTTCTCTGCGTGGTCTTCATGCCCTTCTCATTCTCTTCTCTCACTTGGTCTGCTGTCGACCTTGTCCTCATGTGTACTGCACCGATTCTTCTCGTTCGCTTTGTCATTCCCCATATGTTTGCGCGCTCTTTGTGCCCACCGCGTTCTCGTGTCGTCATGTGGTCGGTCTGTTCGTTCTTCTGCGCGTCCCCGTGCCTACCTCGTCGTGCTGGCCGTCCCCGCGCCCGCCCCCCGCGCGCCGGCCGGAAGCCCCCGCCGTGTTTGTCCGCCGCGGGCGGCGTGGGCCGCGGCCGCGGGGCGCGCCGCTCCTCCAAACAAGTTTGGACACAAAAGACCGGGGGTCGCCCCGGGACGGCGTAGGCCGCGCTCCGCGGCGCGCCCTGCCAGCCTGCCTGCTCTCCCGCCCCGCCCCGCCCCCGCACGCCTCCCCTCCCCGCCCCGCGCTGCGGACGCACAGTGGGCCCGCACGTCGTTTGGTGGTTTCCGAGGCAGGCTAAAGACATCCGACATTCGCCGAATCCCGAGAAACCGCTCGCCGAATCCCGAGTAGTGTGAACGGATTGCTTGCGATTCGCCGAGAGCCAAACGTTTCGTATTCGCTCTACCCACCGCGTGTCGGTTTTTAGGACATACCAACGGCAGCCAACGTTCGTCGAAAACATCAGCTGTTAGAATTGGGCGAGCAGTAGCTCGCTCCTCGGCGAATGCCGAATGTGTGGAGCCGCCTTCATGCAGTGCCTCTGACCGGAGGTCCTAGGTTCGAATCTGGACGGTGGCAGGATTTTCGATACTAGCCAAATTGCTAGGTCGAATTCAGTCGCTGTCTGGAGAAGGATTATAGTGACCGGCTGCTCTGATCGGTGCACGTAAGCTTCCGCGGCTGGAATCCATAAATTCTCGGATATCCGGGAGACGCACTGCCTGAGGAAGCCTGCGACATGTCAGGCAAAACGTCGGCACCCCAGCCAACGACGCGGCGTCTCCCGGATAGCCGAGAATTTATGCTCTGATTGGTAGTTTCCGTGTTTACTTGGTTCATACCTGCCCAATGCCGGAGCAGATCCTTTTAAAAACGCGTCAAGGACCTCGCGCAACCTTTGTTTCCTCTTCCATGCTCTATTCTCTCACCTTACACAAACTTCAAAACAGTACACGAGCACATGTTGGGCGGTTAGAGCTTGTTCCGGTTGGCGCGGAGTCTCACCTGGAGAGGAAAATCCCTCTGCTTTCGGGGTGAATTTCAGGTGATATTCCCGCTCAGTTTCTTTTTATTTTCTTTTTCTACACTTTGGATGGGTCTTGTTGCGACCCAGTGCCCGCTGCTCACCGCCTTTACGCCCCCATACCGTCGTCCGGCACGCCTAGCCCCGCCCCCGCCGCCCCTTCTCCCCACCTCTCGTTTCCTCTCCTTGTCGCGTCGTCGTCCCGACGTGCCTCACCTGGCCGCGGACCCGCTTGACTCAAGTCCCTGCATCCGGAGTTACTGAAGCCAATCCTCCACAAACAATATCCTCGGCGTTCGCAAACAGTTTTCTTGTTTAGAAAACAACCTGAGTTTTTTCCCCCCTGTGAGGGTTTCATGGTGGTGTTTCGATTATAAGATTGTAGTTCTCTCTTGTACTAGTAGGATTACGTGAAGGACACGGGTTTGGAATGTATTACTTGGCTCTTTATGTAATGTGTACAAAACAGCAATCACTGTAACATAGCAATGTTCATTGACCAAGACAACGAATTTTTCATCGCTGCGCTACTAAATATACTTCTCTCAGTGTTAGTGCTGACGCGTGGCCACACAATTATTTCTGTGACGTCCTCTGAAATGAGTAATAGTAGGTCCCCCAACCCAAAGGGTGTAATCATTTATCTCTAGGAAGTGTTCGCGTTCATAAATAATTTTTATAGGCTCGAAAACATAACCATAAATATCAGTGCTTCTGACGTAATAATGACGGACTATGAAATAAAGTACGGAGATGAAAGCAGCTCTGGAGACAGCTGAGCCTACGTGGCAGTCACGGATCAGAAAGTATGTTGTCTGAAGTCCGCACAGAGTCACGCGTACACGCAAGTGCGAACAGAACCGTCTCCCAACGGTCCCGGTTGCGTACCTCAATGACGAGAAAAGCTGCACGTATTTTGACCGGTTTTGGACGGCGCGACCAGGAACCGGTCAGCCGGCTGGCCGGCCGACCGGCCGTCGCTCGCGTTCGTTCGCTGCCTCGCTCGCCCGCGCCCTGCAGCCCCCCCCCCCCCCCCCCCGCGGACTCATTGACGGGTCTCCGGAGAGGCGTAGGTAAGGCCGCAGCCGTCTCGGGCCACCGCCAGCTGGCGCTGGTGCCCCCGCGACGCGCGCGCGCGCTCGCTCGCGGCTGTCTTCGTTGTTGTCGCCGCCGCGAGAGAAATACCCGTCCGGTTGTTCGCCCGTGGCGCGATTTTCTCTACCGAACCGCCTCTCCCCCCCCCCACCGCCTGGCCCCTGGCGGCGGATATATATGTATATATGTGATATATATACACACACACACGCGCGCGACACGAAGGCGAGATTTCGGCTGAGTACGATGCGTTGGGAATCCTTCAATGGGAAGGTCGATTAAGCTGCGATCACGCTGGGCGTGTGAGGGATTGAGATGAGCCCTGGCGTCGGAATGGGTGAACCCGTGTTAAAATGTGAGCTACTAGTGGTATTTTGAAAATGCGCCCGAAGAGGATTTTGCTGTTCGGGAAAACGTGTTTGGGAAGATATCTAAATTTAACTCGAACGTATACTTTCTGCTCATAATCATCGAATGAAATGAATTTGAAGAAGCGATTTCATTTAGTCTTACTAGAAAATATATATGACAATGGTATCTTTAGTTTTATCTGCAGTTTTTTGTTTTGGCGACTGTTTCTTCCTCGGCACTGGCTTTCCGGGAAAGCACGATGATGCCAAAGTAAACAGCTCTTGCCCTACAATCATTAGCGGAACGTAGGCCTTCCAAACGTTGGCACTCGAAACATTAGTAAATATACCAAACAGCTGCTAAATCCAATTTAGATAAGGTAAAAAGAACACAGAAGACTTAACAATTATTCAGTTAATTGTGAATGTCGTAATTTTTGGGTAAATGCTGTAACAAATGTGTTCATTTTGAAAGTATGGTTCACTGAACATCTTCCAATTAAAAAACAGTAATCCTCTTATTATTAATGTCAAAAGTAAAATATGCAGTTCCAAAAATATCACTTCTTGCAGATTTCTCGGAATTCCGTCATACGCGAGACACGCCAACTGGCCTTAAACCAGGTGAATCAATACAACTGTCCTTGATTGATGTTTCTCGTGCAAGATGGTTTCGTTCGAGCGCATTTAAAATTCACTTTTAGCCTGTCAGGTCATCTTGGCCTTCACGGCTGATCTATATTTTGCGGTTGTGATGCATTCTTCTTCTACCTTCCGACAGCAAGACCAACGGGTCGCTGGCGCCAGAATGTCGGCTGTCTGCCTCCGCCTCATAATTGCACTAGCACTGGCTGTCGCCCTCATTCGGCGATGTACTGTGGTAGTGGCTTCCAACCTCTTCTCCACTCTTCCTTCGCTACCTCCTCTGCGTCTGCATCCCTACGTAGGCAGTCCCCTCTGAGCCTTCTTCCGCTGTCTGCCTGCTAGGGATGCAACGTCGATGTTCAGATTTGAAAGCGTCGAGGTTTCTCTAAAAATACCGGTTTTAAACTTCGAAGTTTTGAAACCGACGATTTTTAAAACATCGGTGTTTTGTAGTAGATATTTTTTACGTTTTCGATGTAATTTTTCGTGAAAGAAAAATGGTCATAATCACAAATTTGTAAAAATTAGAACGTGAA